>OY855906.1:5140000-5595000 GCA_963693305.1 Meandrina meandrites
CCGCCGGTCACATGGTACAGCGGAATCTGCGACTAGTCAAATTCGCTTTGTTTTGGATGCAGCTGTTTCTGTCTCTTGGTAGATTTTGTAACGTGTGGCCGGTTGTTGCAAAACAGAGGCCTACATGTTGGTCACCACACGAGCTTTCCGTCATGCAGATAATTCTGTATAACTACTCATTCTGCATTATGAAATTGACGATAATCCAGAACTAATAGTCACCTTCTCGTAGGCTGGCTGTTGATCAATATTTCACGTGTTGCCTCGTTTATCCTTAGCAGAGACGTAAAAGAATAGAAGCAGAATTTGGGTAAATCCTTTAATGTTTATTTACTACATTCTACAATTAAAAACAATGCAAAATTCTACTCACTAATTGTTATCGTGTTGAAGACTTAGCTAGAGAAGAACCATTTTGATTATGTTACAGTATGGTTTATTTACCGTCACGTTCTGTCGTTACTTCATAAAATAAAACAAAAATGATTTTATAATGGTTTACAAGGGTATTACGGTAATGAGATGTACGTCTGTTATGACAGGCGTCACAAAGTGTCCCCCTTTAAAAGTTCACCAAAACGCACCTAATACCCCGTTCACACCAAAGCTAAAACATGTTTAAAAAGCTGTTTAGTTAAACATGGTTTGGAACTGTTTTTTTTTTTTATGTAGGTTGCTAACTAATATTTGTGGACTTCATATTTATAACAATAAGTTAGTTAAGTTAGAGCTTACTTGAACCCTATGTAAAATTCAGTCTTTCAGTTTTCTGTTCCAGATGTTCTTTCGTTACAGTAAACCTGATATGGCTAATCATGTTTTGCAGGTGTGAATGGGGTATAATACTGTGAAATATGAAGTAATATAGACATGTCAAATAACCCAATCAAACACGAAGTACTTATCAAGCAATACTCGCAGCGTTCAATCCTGGACATAAGTGTATAAATGGGTTAAGTTACACTGTTTTAGCTGTACGTATCTAACCAACTTCAAGTTTTTAAACTTCTGACTCAAACTAATTAGTACCCATTGATGACGGATTCTTACTTTATTACAATAAAGAAAACTACTTTCGGAAATATACGGTAGCTCTTTCAACACCAGAGAGTGATCTCGCATTTGAAAAATATAGTGATGTTTAACTTCCTTACGCCATTTGTATGAAAATAAGTATATTTTTTAACCCTATTCAGACTGGGGGGGGGGGCCGGAAAGTGCCCGCGCTGACTTTGAACGTTTATAACTTTTTCAAGATTCAACCAAACGCTGCCAAACTTTACGAGTTTTTCTAAAATTTATCTGGGAATAAATTGGTAGGATAAGTTGTTACGTCTGGAACTTGACGTTACCATGGCAACGTCATTTTGACAGGCATATTTTTCCAAATTTGTAATTTTTGTGTTGCCATTAATAAAAATTAACTTTAATTCAACTATTTTCACCTCTTTTAGGTTTTTTTGCACTGTTTAATAGATTTTGAGTATTTTTCAGTAATTTTGGGCGGTTTTCTGATGTTTTGGAAAAATTTTGAAATCCAAGATGGCGGATCCAAGATGGCGGCTGTTTTGACATCATGATGTAATTGTCACGTGATGTGACGTCATCACCGCACGTGACGTATATAAAAAGATAGATTTTTGGACATACTATATATCATGTAAGTTTTATTGCGATTGCTTAAATATTCTGGAAGTTACGGAGGGGGGGGGGGCGGAATCCCCCCCCACCCCCGGTCTGAAAAGATCCAAAAAAGCCCGGTATGAATAGGGTAACTGTTTTCTTGTTTGCGTGCATATTGATGAAAACGGGTCCACGATATTAATAAGGACATAGCAGATACTAAAGGAAACCTAGGCTAAGATATATGAAAATACATTGTATTCTAAATGGCTAACTATTGTGCTTAATAAATGTAGGGAATCCTGTCTTCCGCTCTCTTCATCGTACAATATTCCTAACTAATAATCAGTTGGATTAATTTCACCAGTACCACTTGCTGGGTCAGATTCTGAAAAAGGAAAATACAACACATGTCATATGAACCAGACCATAATCTGCTTAGATCCATAGAATGAGTGCTGTAGAGCCTGCCTATTTTTAGAATCAATAAACAGGCGCGTCAGTTTGTTGGGTTATCATACAATAAAACCCACAATCTTTATTGGAGCGGTATTTTTTTTTAATGTGTGAATTGAGAAAGATCCAAGTATTCATTCTTTTCAGTCTCAAAAACTACAAACAACCCATTGAATCTGCCCGTCAGAACTTGAAGCGTATAAATTCATGCAACTCGTACAGAAAGCGGGAAACAAGAAACCCATGCCAAACGCGGGAAAACACTGAGCAACCCGGCGCGGCGTGCCAAGCGCGGGAAAACGCACGTAATCAGTTGGCGTATTCCAAATAGCACAAAATCACAAAATCCATGTCAGTGAGTTTGTTCACTTTTTTTGTTAGGAGTACCTTATAATATGACAAACGAGAGAGCTTTAATATCCTGCCAAAAAATGCACTAGGCAAACGCCAAAATCACAAAAAATCTATGAAACCATTTATCACAGGCGTTTTATAGAGGTAAGTACCACGAAAAAGAGCATAATCAGGTATATCGGTAGTCAGCTGTTATCGAAAGAGTGTGCCATCATTTCACATAACATTGCAGCTGGCTAGTTATACAATACCTTCCTCGGTAAGCAAATCCAGTTTCTTCTGGAAATTATCTTTTGCAGTTCCTTGTTTAAGAGACATTTCTGAGAAGAAATCACAACGAACGTTCGTTATTAGTTTCTTATTAGTGTATGGGTTGAAACATATAATTGAACTCCTGAAACAGTTTAAAGTCCTTAAAACCGACTGAAAACTGGACAAATAAAATACCAGGGGTAAATATATTGTTCTTCTCGTGGACATTTGTCTCTTTCTTAGCATGTTGTATCCTCAAGGGAATTCCATTTACATACTGTTAGTCGATTTCAACACCTGTCATTCAGTAGTGATCGTTGTTAGTGTCTGTCTCCATTTTTTAGTCCACTACCCAGTGCTCCTAACAAGATCTTCAACCTGTGAACAGTTCCCTTTCTATTCTCCCAACCTACCCACCATAACAATGAACGCTTGCCTTTCTAGCAGTATATCCGGACTTTTACTACAAAGAAAAGGAAACTCTTGCGATAAAAAAAATATAATTAACTATTTAATCGTCAATTTATACAGTTGTCTTTTCGCCTCACCTGTCTTTCTCAAATCTTGCAGTGTTTCTTCGAGGTCCTCGAGTTCCGTTTTATGTTCTTGAAAAGAAAAAAAAAACGATCACCACAAATTAAGCTAATTTAACCCTTAGAAACTTTGCGATTAGTTCTTCAACGTCTTTCGTTAGTCGCGAAAAAATTTCGGTGAGAGCGCACCAACCCACAACGCAGCCCAACACCATTCGAAAGACAATTGGTCACAAACCCAGGGAAAAGTATTGGGACCACTGCCTCCTTGCCCCCCCCCCCCCCCCCCCCGCCCCCCCTCCCCCCTCTTAAATCCGTTCGCATCTACAGCAATATGTATACTAGATAATTACTATCCCCTGGTGATACAGTTGCCTAATCGTATGAGACAGATATAATAAAAATCTGCAATTTCACAGCGACAGAGCATTGGAAATCGGATCAAGCAACCTGCATAGGCAAGATATTTTCACTGTAAAAGTGCCTGTCTCCACCAAGAAGTATTATTCGCTACCGATGATCTGTCTGCGAAACTTTAGGAAAGACTCGGGGCCAACATGAGATGGTTTAGCATCCTATTCGGGAGGGAGGGGGTAGTAACAACTCACAGTCGCTCCCAGGTAGTGAAAGTCAGCTGACCCGAGTGCGACTTTAATTAACTCATCATTACTCTTTACATACATTTGCTTCTCTTACCCTTTTTCAGTGATATAGATTTAGCTTCTATCACCATGGCACAAATAAGCAGCAAGAGACATATGAACGGTGTACGCATCTTGGAGTCTGTAAACCAGAAGATTAAGATTAAGATCTTTAGCAAAAGAAATAGAAGCATGTTGGTCATGTTTTGACTGTACTCCAGTCTTGGTACTAAACTCTGTGTTGGAGTCAAGTTAAGTGTGAATTATTGTCTAGAAGATATCCGTTCGCCATGATGGATGCCTGGTTTTCCGCAGCCAGCGAGTGCCCCCCGGAAAAGGTGCGCCTTCTTCAAAGAGTTTTCGTAAAGTTTCCCCGCCGTCCACTTGACCGTCTCAGAAGGCAAAACCTGTTTTCACGTAAGGGGTTGTTCTATATATTGGGCATTACGTGTGGTCAACAAACTGCCCGGGAACGACCTCCTGCCTGATTTCCAACCCAGATCCACGACGGTAAAAGAAACGTTCATATCGGAAAGCAAAGCATTGAATGCATACCAATGTATAATATGTTACTCAACAGACGAAAATAATAAATGTGCTTCAGTTGCAGTGTTATCGAACACAATTGCGGCATTTCTTCACTAAATCAGTGGGGCGAACTTCGAAAGATCATCAACTGCTTCGCTTTGTCTCTATTCATTTTTTTTTAATTTAACAAAAATTCATTAACCAGTTATTGAGTGAATAATTATTAAGAAAATTCGCAATTATCGGAATGGGGGTTAAAATTATCTCATTGTATCTATGTATCTCATTGTCTATGAAAAGCGATGAAACCTTAAAATGCGAATCTGTGTAATTGTGGTTTTCGAATTACCTCATTGAGCAACGGAGTTCCAGATATACGCAGAGTTTTAAAGCTCTCTCGATCGTTTCTCGGCTCCTTTTAGCGTTGGAAGAGTCAATAATTTAAACCCTCGATAAAAGTAAATATACCTTTGACACGAAACATTTTAAATCTAAATTTTTATTTGAAGCCTATGTTCCAATTTATAAATTCTTGCGTCAAAACTGAGCATTCTTTCGTCTTCTCGTTGGTTATCTGACTGCACTAAAACTTTCAACGGCAATTTTTACTGCATAATACGAAGCAACTATTTAAATTAATTCCTGTGTGTTTACTTTGTAAAATTTCTGAGCTATATGCGAGCTGAAGTTTCTTTGCGGCAACAAATATTTTCGAAAAAAAGCTCAAAATCTTTTGCAAGTCGTAGATGTTAAATTAGAAACAACTTCGGCATGGTTTGAGAGGACACTTCCGATCCTTTCAGGTTACCTGGAAATTGTTTAAAATTCTCTACAAAAAAAAACGTTTAGAAATAATTCATTGACGGTTTTATTTGACTTGTCAAAAAATTCATTGATTTTGTTCGCCTCCTTGACGGTTTATGCAATAAATAACTTACATAAAAGCATGGGCAAGTTTAGTTTATTTCTCAATCCGAAGAACCTGAAGAAGAAAGTCAAGAAGCACGGACAACGAAAATCTACTAACTTAGTGTGCAAAGAATGCAGTTATTGATTGCTTTAAAAGTAGATTTTAATATCAATATCAAGCTTACTTTATCAAAAACAAGCATCTGTACCTGAAACCAAAAAGAACTTCTACGTACAGGGTAAAAATGTTGTATATAACACCGTATTTATCAGCTAAACACGTTTACATCCTTTGAAATGCAGTCTTTCTTGAAATTCTCACTTTTAATGAGACTGGTAGTACCTTTAAAAGCCGAAATAATGCCGGTGCTCTATGCTTGACTTTCTATAAACAGATGTCCTGTTTTGCTTTATTTTCTGCAAACTGAAATGTATTTTGCTTACCTTTTCCGAAAGTCCGGCTTGTAAGACTCCAACACTACGAGATGCAGCAGATAGCTGAAGAGCAGACAAAACAGAGATCAAGCCTTTACGACGATGGCAACGAATATTGCTCACCGCCCAAACCTAATCAACAGCTCTTTAACTCTTGCAGGATTTCGGCTTTGTTATGCAGGAATGTTTTCCTCCCCCGTGTTTGTACATACGGACTTTAATAAAGTGTAGTTAAAGCTTAACAAACTCAAGAACGTTATTTACTTAGACGCGTTTACCTTCAAAAGTAATTCATTAGGCTGAAATTCCTTTGTTAAGGAGATCAAAGTTCAGCGCAGAATGTGTGAGTTTTTCTCTTAAAAAATCCACATTTTTATATATGCTAAAATGCAAAATGCACCCTTTTCTGTGAGAAGTCTGACCGAAGCGAATCATATTGCGTGAGTTAAATTTCTATCCAGTCTATCCAGGACTATTTTTATGCTAATTTTTCGATGTTTTTAAACAAACATTGCCGCAAAAATGCTCTCGTTTAGAGATTCTAAGCAAAGTCAGCCAAGCTAGAGGTTAATTATTTTACCATTTTTTTTAATTCCCGGATGTAACTATCTTTACATGATATCATTACGCGATACTTGTGACGTCACGATATGGGTAGGTAAGGTAAATCCTGCATGCGAGACGGGAGGCCCATGAGGCCGGAGCCCATCCCGTTTTCAGTAGCATTATGCGACTAAGAGTATTTCTACACCCCCCTGGATGGGATGCTAACCCATCGCAGGGTTACTCAGACCATTCGATCCAGAGTCCAGCGCACTAACCATTAGGCCACCGCCACTCCCACACGACATGGGACTGAAGAAAAAATTTCGATTGTACAGTAATATATCCAGTCCTGGTTTCTGGAAATGGCTTCCTCTCTATATTTAGAGAGGAAGCCATTTCTGCTCTAGCTGGTTTTCATGTGGGTCCTCTATCCAGATTGAATTGGAATGTGCAATTTTGGGTTTTCAAGCTTTTTCAGGAGAAACCTAGAGACAACCCTCGGAGCAAAGACGAGAACCCACATTTGGCACCTGGCCGGGATCAAACCCGGGCCACGTCACATTGGCGTGGGGCGAGCGCCTTCACCACTCTGGGAATGTGGAACATTCCGCGACGACTAAGAAAGAGCCTCTTTTATTTACATAAGCTACCACTGGGAAGTTCAAATGTGTGTAATTTGAAGATATAAATTTAATTTAAAATTCCCTTGCGTGTGATGACAGCTTCTGAATCATTCTTTCTTCAAGCCCTTTTTCTTGTATGGCAAGTTTACGGTAGCGCTAAGCTTTATTATCATAGCTGAAACTGAGATTGCAATGTCATGGAAAAGGAAAACATTTAATTTTGCATATTGAAGTACAATTTCAGGTTTCAACCCCCTTTTGCAGGGTATGTTATTAAAAAAGGACAAATGATTTGAAAGATTTTGCTAAGTGTCAGACCTGTCCAAATGCCCAACGATGGTTATCTTTCCATAGTGTAACCTTTGCTGGAAAAACCATTCCTTCAGGAGCACATGAACCGATCAGGTGTACTCATCATTTGCAGGACATTGCATGCACCCATTTTCACGCGTGCAAATGTTGGGGCCACTTAATTTTCGCGCATCAAATTTTCGCGATTTTCCCAACAACGCGAAAATCGCGAAATTTAAAGTGTCGCCAAAATAAATTGTATTGCAACATTTCTACTGTCCATTTTTAATGATATTGTTTTATTATTATTAACAAATAAATTGTATGCTAAATGCATCTAATGCACCGACATAAAATACAATGCAAATACATATCTAGAACAAACTGATAACAGCAAAATAATAGAGCAGTAAGAGGTGAAGCCATGGTATCATAACGTATGTTGCTTTCCGTTCAATAACTGGTTTATATTTAGTTTGGTTGGTTCTTCACTTGTGGTGATTAATTCACTTTATAAAGCCGCGTCAGTACTCATCTGGGTTTATTGGTGGCCCCACACCACTCCCGTTTGGAAAATCTAAAACAAAAAATATATCGTTAGAACGCTAAAACACAAATGATTTCATGAAGAAAAGTATTATCAAGGAAAGGGCTTAAGTGATCGCTTGTATATGAATGAATAGGATGACAGGTGAGAGTATTTCACTTATTGGAACCAAAGCAACTTGACAGGCCCCATCCCCCACTGGGCGCTACAAGACAGAGTGAAAACCGTGTAGTCTGACCTCATTTCTCACCGGAACCCGATCTCAGTAATAGTGCCCGTCCTATCCTCTTGCCAACCAGATTTATCAACCACTCGTTTCAGTGTAGGCTCGATTACCAGCCGCTGTTCGGCGAGGAAAGACCGAACACGAGAGGACGGCGGAAATCTAGCCTAGTTTCGTGCCAATTGCATTATTTGTTACTAACTAATTGTTACGAAGGATATATCTATACTGAAGTATGCCTTCACAGACGACATTTATACCCCGTCAACCAAATCGTGCTTCGTTCATGAAAAAACTTGAAGGAACAATGGAAAATTTATCTGTGAGACACAGATCTGGACAAGGTTGACGTTCTTACCTGGAACAATCTCATAAACATAGTTCATGTGCGCCTTGCCAGCACACGCGTTATCACTCGCTGTATCACATGCTTTGTACTCTGTGTTCACGCATTTGTCACTGGAATGGTAGATGAAGAACCGCTGAGCCGAGTCTGCACTGCTCCAGCATTCACCATAAAATTGAATCCCAAAGAAAACGTAGCCTCTGTTTGATGTAGCCACTGCACATCGACAAACAAGACTAAGGAGCCAATCGCAGAAAAGATAACATTAATGAAAACTCATGGAGTTTAATATCTCATATTCGATCAGTGAAGGGTCATGACGATATTCAATTGTTTAGTAGTAAGGCTGTTATAGGTAGTTCAGTTCCAGGGGCGTAGCCAAGGGAGGATCCTGGGGTGCCCGGAACCCCCCCGTTTGTGAGGTAATTTTTTAAGTAAACAACATACAAGCCTTATAATTCAGGTGGCGAAAAAGCGCGAATCGGAAAAATCAACCGGCCATTTTATATTTACTAGTGCTAGGTTTTTACATACTCCATTTTCAGGACCGAACATCTGCAGTGGACTATGTTAGTACCCTGGGTGTGATACAGTGTGCCCCCCCCCCCCCCCTCCCCTTTGGAAAATCTTGGCTATGCCCCTGAGTTTTTGATCCTTTCGGTCCGATAAGCTGAGTGCCAAAATCATTACGATTTTTTAAATTATTGTTTAGTCTGCCGAACTTTTTCAATGTGAGATCAAAGGACTTAGTGCTTGCATAACACCAAAGTCGAGAGGTCAGAGGACACGACCGCTACTTACTCAGGTAGATAAGTATTCCAGTTTTTCCAGTTTATCTTTTGACCACTGAACGTTTTTCCTTTATATCTATCTTGGAATAGCAGTTCTCTCATGGCCCTCAATGATGTCTTTGCCTTGTCGTTATAGCAACCAACCTTGTTATATTTCACTGGGCAGGGGCTATCTGTAGATAAAAATCGTATTGGAACTGCATTTTACAGCAAAGTTTACAGTGTGAAAATTGCCCATTTTTAGGGACTTTCAAGGAGACTCGACGTATTTGAGAAAACCCAGAAGAAACGTAAATTCATTTTACAGACAGCAGGCTAAGGAGATGGCGGGTTTTGTGTTTTTTCATATAAGCTTTAAACTGCAAGACGCATCTTTTGAAAATCTGTCTCATGAATATATATAATGATGAAATATTACCCCGCCAGCCAAGATCGATCAGCTACATATTTAACATTAAGTTTTTTTGTGGAAATCGAAACTTTTGTTCCAAGAGTAAAAATATGTAGTAAACGTCGAGTATTACATAATAGAAAAGTATAGTTTTGCAATCAAAGGCATGTCGTTAGAATTAGCATGTTTCTACTAGAAGAGATCATAGGTCTATAATTAAACTTTTAACATATACCTGATTGTGCGGGTGTTTTCCTAATTACATCTCTCAGACCTAAAATTTAATGGCAATAAAAAATCTAAATTATTGACTGTTTAGTTTCTCAAAACATCTGAAGGACACGAGTGTAATTACCAAGTCAAAAGATTCTTTATATTTTTCATTTCTGGACTACGTATGCCTTAAACAGCGGGCGGAGTTGGATACTACTCCTATGAGCTCAGAAGGCTGATCAGAAAATTTGTATCATGCCCTGAATGAAGGCACGAATAAAAACAAAAGGTTTGGAATTGGTCATTTTTCAGCCTTTCCATATTGTCATTAAAGCCTTTCAAGTTTCAAGAGGAGAAAATGCAGCCAAAGTGACCGTGTAACAAGTATTTATAAATGGTTGACCTACCCAGATCATGTCGGGTCGATATCGTTTTCATGTGGTCACTGGAGGCAGTTGTGATGCAGACAGGCCAAAGAAAAGTTAGAACCGCGAGAAGAATATATGTGTCCATGATGGCCTGTATGAAAGAAAAATGAAGCTTATTTTCTGTTAGTGATACATCATCTCAGTAACAGACCGTAGCGGAAATGTAGGATGTTAGTTAGATTGAACATAAATTAAAAAGCAAAACTGAGTCAAAACTGCAATAGAATTGCTAAGAACAATGCGTTATTTACATAACATGTTTTCTTAAGTCGATCAGCTTCAAAGCAATTTCTCAGTGGCTGAGCATAATTCATTCTTTTCGCGGACAGAATCACGGCTCACGAATTCCTAGCAGCGAATCTAGCGAATGGTCATTTAGTACCGATATAGGTACTGATCAATAAATAAAACTTCACTCATCGTTCAGCACTACAAGAGAATGTAAAACATTTCTAGTTAATCAACTCAAAATAAAAGCCTTTTTTAAATTACCTTCAAAAGTAAACACAGTGTCAATGAAGTCGCAAAGCTAAAGAGACGATCTTCGATAATTATTAGTTGGTGCAACATGGAGTTGTTGAACTCACGAGCAGCGTTCAAAAATTCAAGTTTACAGCTGCCTGTCCTTGCGAACTACTGCACAACCTGCCTATTTTCTCGCATTTGTTTTTCGGTTGTTGTTACGTATATAAACTTCGGTCATTTGATTAACTTAGTGAAGTTAATTCCTAGTTACTAAGGCAATTTTTTTAGCAAATAACTTAACCATTCACCAAAAAGGACCCATACAAACCCCTTCTAAAGCTTTTCACATCTCTAAAACGTAACGCCGTCTGATTATGAGCAAACTATCGAGCGCACACAGCTATAAAACATTTTTCAAAATATCTTTGTTACCTCTCCACGGTGTCGCTGCAAAACGATCATAAAAATATTACACCAGAGTCTTCCAAGGAATGTTTCACCAAATCTATCACTGCCATTTAGCCAAAAGCATCTTTAAAAATTATCGGGATCCTTTACTGAATTACTAGTGATGAACAGGGATCAAAGGGGTCGCATCTAGTCAAGATACCATCTGCGGAAAATAGATGTTAATCCAACACTCACTGACGTAAAAGATATAAATTAAATTAGCGAATCGCAGAAAGTAAACCTCCTCCGCTCTTTAAACACGTCCATAATAATGATTGACAGTCATATTAACGTTTGTTGATATTAAAAACTTACAATCTCTTCCGCGATCAGACTTCATTGGAGGGAAGAGGTTGGAATGATTGACACCATCTTCTCTTGTTGACACGCAAGCAATATGTGGCTTAATTGAACGCCTGCAATGACGCCATCATAGATTTAAAGTCTAGATTGTCGCTAAGTAACTATCGTAGAATTTCGAGAGTAAAGTCAACCACGACTCCTGAAAGCAAAGACCTCCCTCTCCCTCCCCCCCCCCCCCCCCCTCGAAATTAGCGACTCTCTGACTCAGTAGTGACCTCATTCTCAGCTTGTCGTAACATCAGGCTGTACTTAAATGGTATGTTGTTTGCTTTAGAAGGTCTTAGTCTACCAGCGGCCTCAGAGAAAGGTTTGGTGAAAGGAAAATTACTTGTCATGTTTGGCTCCTCTTGTTTCAACAACAGCAGGGAAGTAAATAGAAATAGTTCAGTGCTCAGTTATCCCTTTATTAGCAACATTTTCAGTTAACAATACATCAATGCGCTTGATGACCAATCAGACGCGAAAGTGTGACCGTGTGGCGAGCTGGGGCCGAGGCGAAAACAGGGAAGGACTGGAGAGGAGTTATCAAAACAAAATGGCGGTCTCAATGGTGGTGTTTGTGTTTCTGTACGTTTTCCTAATGAGGATTCTTTACAAGATCTCTGGATTACTTGCTGAGTGGGTAAGAAATTAGTTTCGTTGCTTAAAACATTGTTGTATTGTGTGCCTAAGGGCTTACAGCATAGTTGATTCAGCTTGTGTGTTTGTGCGTTTGTCTTTTGAAAAGTTGCCAGGCGTTTTGACGGGAGAAGAACAGAAAACGAAACATGTGAGAGACACAATCATTCAGCTAAAAAGTGAGCAACTGAAGATTAGCGCACAGGTAGTGTATGCATAATTTTAACAAAATAGTTTTACGTCCGTATATAAAATTTTTATCTACAATCTATATATGGCGGATGGTGTTGGACATATTTTGCAGAATATCTGAGAATGTGGAATGTACATGTTAGAGCTAATAGTAAACAGGCTGACCAGAGTGCTATTCAGGCTAACCAGAGTATTACTGAGGATAACCGGAGCACGTAGTGTTCAGGCTAGGCCGTATGGAAGTCTTTTAGTCTGCGGTCTACAAATTTCAAACACTCCAATTTTGACATCCTAAGGTTTGCTGTCAGCACCCTTGAAGTTTGCATCCGAGTGATTCAAAATATTTTTGGTTTCTTCAGAAAAACATTGCATCAGGATTTGCGATAGAGGTTGCCTTCCATTGTGTGGAGGGAGGGCAGGATTCAGATTAAAAATGGAATGGCCCAACAATATTATCGCTTATTTTCCAATCCAAAGAAAAACCGACCTTGGAGAGTCTAGCTCATTAAGGAATAAAACCTCTGTTTTTGACTCTGTCTCTATACTCTGATAAAGTATTATAACCGCATAATTTTGCTCTCTTGAGAATAGAGCAGAGAGAAACTGTGCAATGGCTAGGGTTCACTCATCCATTTGAGGGAGCAAAATAAATAGACTATGGTCTTTATCAAAGGCAATTTAGACATACAGTAGCAATTGAATACACAGAAATGACACTTTGAAACTCCTCTTATGAAATCACTAAAAAAGGAACAAAATTGCTTTGAGGCAAAACTGTTATCACAGGTACAATGTATTCCCATGTGCATGAAAAACTTTACAATGACAAATTGTTAGCCAAGGTGGTGACCATGTGTGTGTTTCTCAAAAGTAACTTCTTTTACTAGGTAAGGGAAAACAAACAGATTGTTAATATATTTTTATTATTATTATTATTATTATTATTATTATTATTATTATTATTATTATTATTATTATTATTATTTTTAATTAGGATGAGTTTGCTCGGTACATGCGACTTCAAAGACAAATGAACAAGTTGAGTGAGGAGCTCTCCCAGTTAGGTAATAATTTAACTGTAGTGTGAGCATTTTGGAAAAGAAAAAAAAAACATTTTGCAGTCCCTTTATCTCCATATATCAAATCTATATGAAGTTCTTATCTTATCTTATCAAATCTATATGAAAGTTTCTTATCTGATCTTTAATAGTACTGAAAAAAACATAAAGGTTTTTTTAAAAATGATTTCTTTAAGGTAAATTATTTAATATAGTCCAGCAGAGGAGGCATTGTCACTTAATGAATTTAAAGTTGTTTTACATGAACCTAACTGAATTTTTCAAGTTCTTCTTGTTTCTGAGCCCCTGCAACTTTAAAACAAACTGATAATGATTTTTCTATAGATCTTTCCAGATAAGGATCCAAATACATAATAAATAAATAAATGATAACAACTAAGAGCCATTTCAATCTGTTAACTACATGTAGTATCACCAACACCTGATTGCAATTTTTCTTTTAATCAGTAAAACAAAGAAGTGGTAAGGTATCAAGAAGACGGAAAATACTAACAACAATTTGTATAGGGCTTCTGGTGAGTTTTGTCCATTTTTCTGTTATGAAATACATACACCTTATTTGATGGTTTAACATATAATACGCGCGAATATTTTGCAAGTTGCTTTGTATTTTTCCGAGCCCCGAAGGGGTGAGGAAAAATACATGCAATGAGTTAAATGTCAGCTCATATTGTAGGTTAAACCGTCAAATAAGGGATTTATTATTCCACTTACTAATAAAATAAGGTTTGGTTCGGCTTTTTTGTTGCTCCACTTTCAGTCTGTAATTTTGCCCTGTTCTACAGTGTAATGACGTGGCATATTTTGCACGTTCTTTTTCCCTAATATGGTAAAATGGTGCAATAGTGGAATAATAAAACATTATAAACTTTTGCATTAAATGAAAATTCAGAAAATAGTCATACCAGGACAGACACATATGCCTCATAACTGCATTGCAACCATCCAACCACCAAGTGAATCTTTCTGAAGAAAATTACATACAACACACATGTTGTATTTCTTAAGAAAGACTCACTTTGTGGTTTTCTGTTATGAGCATTTTATTCACAGTTAACCTTTAATAAGATTGCTGCAAACATTTATGGCTCAAATAAAAATTAATATGTGAGAAGGGGAGAAGGGATGGCTTAGTGGTAAGAACCATTGCCTCCCACTAATGTTGCACAAGATTTATCCCAGATCCCTCATCATAATTATGTGGGTTGAGTTTGTTGTTGGTTCTCATCCTTGCTCAGGGGATTTTTCCCTGGTTTTCCTCCCTCCACAAAAAATGAACACTTCTAAATTCCAATTCAGTCAGGAATACAGGGCTTCGCAAGTTTTTTAGTTTGTTGTTGGTTCTCATCCTTGTTTTGGGGATTTTTCCACACTCAAATTCAATTCAGTCAGGAATGCATAGCCCCACAAGCTTTTAGTTTGTTGTTGGTTCTCATCCTTGTTTTGGGGATTTTTCCACACTTCCAAATTCAATTCAGTCAGGAATACAGGGCCCCACAAGCTACCATGGTAATTTATTAATTTTATTTTATTTTAGAAGAGTGGTGGACTTGTTTAATAGTTAGGCCTAAATGATTGTACTCTGTCTCAAACAGCACAGGTTCAACCTGCTTAGGGTCTTTCTGCCATGGGACAAACCACTGAAGGTTTATATTCTACTTGTACACTGGCTGTCACGAGTGAAGAATTGTCTAATTACAGTAAGTTGGTTTTTGCTTCTGATCTGTTTCATCTCATTTCTAGGTAGCCTGCCACATAACATTTCTGTTGACGTACAGAAATGATCCGGTAGCAGTGTTACCAGTGGAGTGGTTCCATCCACTGAATACCATTCTAGCATTTCCTACTGGAATTGTTGGTAAGTGTTGGATCTAGTCATTCTGCATGATTGTTAAAGGGCCAAGTGACTCATCAAATCAGCCCTTGTCTCTAGCTTCAGCAGCATATGAAGCCAGTAAACTAAGAGCTCACATTGACAGTACAAATGGTAACCACCTAACTTGCGTGTCAGTTTATGTGTCCCTTTTTCAGCCTGTGAATATGCTTTCTAGTGGGGCATGGGGCAAACACACAATGGATTAGCAGAGTGGGCTGAACACATTCCAGACTGTGCAGATCCCTATACCCCACAAAGGAGCCTGTCACAGTCCAGATGGTGTTCCAGAAAATATTGATACCCCCCCCCCCCCCCCCACCTCCCAATCCAACTGCATTTTTCTCTACAAAATTTGGCATTTGAGTCTCCCACCCTGTCAGAATTTCCGGTGACCTCCCATGGTGTGGTTTATGAACATCTTCATGAACAGCACATTCCACCTCCTCAGTTACACCCCGGTAGAAGGTACTCAGATAAATGTTGTTTTTCCTCCACAACAGGGGCTATTGGACTTCCATGCTGGATTGTCACCTCAAACAAAATAATCTCCACACTGCTTTTTTAAATTGTTCCAAAAAGTGGGATAATTGAAGATTCTTGTCCACCAATGCAAAACACCATCACTGATGGAGACAGAGTGAAAGGCATAAGCTCTTAATGGGTGAACCATTTGCTAGCAAGGGTTGTCTTCTAAGTGAGCTTTGGAGTCTGTAAAGAGTCAGCTGTGATCAGCATTGTCCCAGCAGGATGATTGGAAGAGAACAAAGACCAGCTATGTACCATCAGCACTTGAAAACAAGCAATAAGGGATACATTTAAAACAAAGCTATCGGTAATCTGATCATCTGTACTGTACTTGCAAACTTATTCGTTGCCCATTTTTATCAATGAGGATCTGAAGGAAATTACAACAGGAATTTTAATTTTACTTTGCTAACAGACAAGCTGATGACTGGATGGGGAGGGGAATAGGCTTACTCTGTATTTTATTTTATTTTTTTTAACTATCCCCGGCCACTCATTAGGGTACAAATAACCTGTGAAACGAGGGCAAAATTAATATCACGACGATACAGTGTATTTGTACTTAAGAAAACCTGCTAAACAGGATTGCTGTAGATGTCACAGCTCTGCTTATCATGTGCAACTCAAAACATAGTTCAAAGCATAGTAAGTGGTTAAGTGATAGTCAGTGGCTATGTTGTGGTTCAAAGTCAGGTTTTCTGTAAAACAAAACTGTTGCAATTGTCTGATTAAACATTTTCCGTCAATGTATTTTGACTTCCCTTTATGGCTTGTCAAAACACGGCATACTATAGTGACTTATGAGATGTAGGTTATGGTGACTCTTGCGAAACCCTTTCAGGTTAACCTTTTTCATTTGTACTTTCCCTTATGGCTTGCCAAAATGCGGCATACCATGTCTTATTAGATGTGGGTAAGGCTCACTCTTGCGAAACCCTTCAGGTCGTAAAAAAGGGGTTAAACGCAATGCAACCCAACCTCGATCAAGGGATCTCTTTCTTCCTCCCTTGGCATAACGAGGGTCTATAGAGGCTGTAACCACCCTCTGACAGGCAGCTCGGCTTAAAGTATGCGCGGTTTGGTTTGAGTGGCGATTTACACTGCCTTACGACTTCTTCGTTATAATAACACCATTTACACGCGCGCATCTCTGTGTCGTAAGGATGTGGTAAGTTGACTTACACGACGCGATTCGTGTTGTATACGTAGTCAGCATAAGCGTGTCCCATGCGAAAATCGTAGGCAAAATCGTACCGTCTAATTCGCCCCTAACATACGAGGACAGCGGAAATACACATCCAGGCATCTCCCAAGTTATTTCCTGTGAATCCTCGTGGGGTAACTCTCCTCCAATCAAGTGTGGTACCCAGGAAGCGCATCTGCGGGGGAAGGTGTAAAGGGAGAGCGCCGACAATAGTGAGATACCCTGGTCCCAGAGGTTTTTTATTTTATTACTTGTGAACAGCGGCTGGTAATCGAGCCTACTTGTCCCTCGGCTTGTTCAAATTAAAAGAGCGAAGATGCGACAACTTTCCGAGGCAGTAGGGGCGAAAACTTCTGAAGCGACGGTATAAATAGTGGGTGAGAAAAGATTGAAAACAAATGCAACCTTGGTGTTTGCCTACGTAGTACTTGTTACAAGACCCGAGTCTTCGTTCCCCACTGCGCAACTGACGAAACGAGCGACTCTCGAAAGTTCCGTTGCAGGACCGATTTTGGTTGATTTGATAAAACAATAGAATTGGCCGGAAGCAAACACCAAGGAGTTTGTTGAGCCATTCTTCATTCTCGTCCAAGAGGCCGCGCGGCCTCTGGGGACGAGAATGGCCATTTTTTTTTAAAGCTAGGCACGCGCAATTCAATCGGAAGTCTGAAAATCGGATCTTTCCAGGATCTACCGTTTCCTGAGAGACCCTGGGTACCCTGGAATGCTAATTTACCGCAGGGCAGAGGGTATGAAAACCTTGTGCGGAGGAGGAACGGGGCACGATATTTTAAGTCATTTTGCTGATTTTACAAAATTACTTTCAAATACTAAAAGAAACTGGGGATAATTTTCTAACATAGGGAAAAAAACGATTGCTGTAACCAGGCAGGGAGGAATTAGACTATCTTATTGTTACTTATTTTGGCGAAAATAAGTAACAGTGAGGTAAACCGCGACGAAAGGGCTAAAGGGGGAGATCGTCGCTCCGATTTTTACCCTTTTTGCTTGGTTTTTGCCCCTGGGTCTCCGAGGATGAGAAAACACACGAAAGAAAATTAATCGATCGCGTGCACAATCTCGTCCCCAGATCCCGTGCTACCCTTGCCCGGTGGAACGTGGACTCCGTGAACGAGATCACGGTCCCGTGCATCGAGTTTAAAGAACAATAAAAATTACCGGTAGTATATCACCAAGGAACATCCTAATTTTCAAAGTTCAACATTTGTTGCACACCAGTCACGACTAATTGTAAGATTACGGCGAATTAAAAAGGATTGGTGGGACAGTTTCTAATACGCTTTTCTTTCCTTTTCTTTCTTTCTTGTTTGCTAACAATTCCCGGATACAACATTTAACACTGAATCCCGAATCGCATACAAGCAATTACAAAAAATTCCGGAAACAATTTGTTGGAATGAGCCCTCAATTTGTTTTACTCCTCAAACAAAGTCCAATATTAATATGATTTGAAGAATATTTTATTGAGAGTGGCTTCATTGAACGATCAATACGCAAGATCTTTCTGATTCACTTTGTACTAGAAACTTCACTCAGGTTAAAAAAAAGAACGGTGTTTCTTTTTACGAAATATTTAAGACTGAATAAGAATTTTGTAGTTAAACGAATGGATGCGAAAACAAAAATAAGTAAAAGTCTTTTTCTCAAAATTAATAAAGCTACGTTCTTAAACAGTCTAACGATCTTGTGTATGAAATGGATAATTCTGCGTCTCTCGACTATATATATAATATATTTCTATGGACTTAAAAAATTGCATTATAGAATAACTTCCTCGATCTCGTCATCAACGTCGTCTAACGCATTGTCTACTGCGCGGACATTTTGCTCTGTGCTCTTTCCAATGCTCTGTAGGCGTTTTCTTCGAGGTAGCAAGGAATCATCTTGATTCTGTGTTTGGCTGGATCTTCTTGTTACATTCACTTTGTTTTCCCATGGATAAGTAGATTTGTCTTTTTTGAAAGAACTGTCCCCAAAAAGAGGGTTTCCTGTTGGTTTGACTTCTTCGCTCGTAAAGAGATCATCTCCAAATAAAGAGGCTCCTTTGCCTCCGAATCCTCTGGCTCTACGACCATGTGCGGGGCTAGTTCTTCCTCCGATATCTCCGTTTGGTTGACTTGAAGCAGGTTTGCTCGACGCAACTCCAAATGAAGGGTTGTAATCACCGAAGATCACGCCATTTTGTTCTTTTTCTGAGGGATTTTTCTTTCCCGCGCCGAAATCAAGACCACTATTTTTGCGCGTTGTTTCTTTTTTCGCACCAAACGAAGGATTGTAACCTCCGAAAGTCAAATCGTCCTTATCCTTGTTATCTCTTTTAGCGGCAGCTCTCCTGCCAAGCGTAGGTTTGAAAGAACCAAAACTTACATCGTCAGACAAAGAGTCTTTGGCGTCTGGTTTCTGGGTATCGTTCTGTGTGAGCTCCTGTGACGCGTGCGCAGGGAGCCCATGATGAAGATTCTCCACAGTCTGTTTGAAATCGTACGAGTAGCGGCTCTGTTTCGAGCTCGCGCTAAGTTTCTTTCTGCCGCCACTCGCATCAGAGAAGATATCGTCGTCAGAATGCCCCGCATTCGCCGCAGGCTTGGGCTGCTGGGGCTCGGTTTTTGCAGGTTTATCACTCTGCAGGAAAATCGGAAGCTTTTTAGGTTTGTCTTCGGCCGGGGGAGCTACAGCTCCTCCCGTTTTTATAACACCGTTCGGCTGCTCGCTGCCTGCATCAATTGCGCGCATCCGAGCCAGCAGTAAATCCTTCTTGCGTCGCATCTCCGCGTCTTCTTCAAGTCGTTTTTTCTCTTCTTCTTCTCTTTGCTTCCTCGAGCGTTCCTGTTCTTCGCGTTGTGTTCTCAACAATTCTTCTTCTTCTCGCTTTCTTCTCTGGTGCTCTTCCTCTCTCCTTCGTCTCTCCTCCTCTTCTTTCCTTTTCCTTTCCTCTTCTTCCTCTAGGCGCCTTCGCCGCTCGTCTTCCTCGCGTCTCCTCCGTTCTTCCGCTTCCCTTCTCAGCCTCTCTTCGTCGTCCTTCCCATTATGTCTCACCGACTCAGCGACAGTGGGTTGTTCCTGTCGAACGCCAGATGGTTCGGGTTTCTCTTCTTCACCCTTCCCTTCGTCCGTTACGACCGAGCCAGAATCACTCGCTGCATTTGTGAGGAACACGTTCGTTCTCTTTTCCTTCGCCTCTGGTGCTTTTTCAATGTGAACTGCTGGAGCTGTGATGGCGGGCGCATGAGTGGCCGCACTGCCCGCCGGGAGGGCTGGTAAAGTTGTGCCTTTTTTCTTCTGCTGGGTGATCTGATAATGGTAAATATTCTTCTCGTCCAATTCTCTCTCTTTTTCCTGTTAAAAGTCAGAGGATCAAATTAACCTGAATCCACATGTTTTCTATCATGTTTCAATACAGATCTTGAAGATTTACAGCCAAAGAAACACACAAAATAGTCCGTACACGAATTCTAAAGGGCCTTGTTCACTGCACTATTAAAGCTTATAAACAACTTTATGGACAATGACGGGTAAAGACTAATAGAAAGGCAAGTTTTTTTTTTTAGCTATATATCACTCAGGAACCACTTCGACCTCGCTTAATTCATGGCCGATTTCGTAAATAAAAAGTATGACTTCCTAAGTGGTATTACTTTGGTTGGTGACATACCGTAAAATTCCGGTTAAAAGCGCCCCTCCCCCCCCCCCCCCCCCCCCCAGAGGCCCATCTACCTGGAAACAAAAAACAATATCCCACCCCCCGGATATAAATCCCAGCTGGATGACAATACCGAACAGTGCTAAATGTTTTAACTTAAAAACGTATTTCGATCAACACTGCCGTGGCCCGTTTCGAAACGTTTTGGGCTGAGGCCATTTATTTGCGAAGATTCAGCTATTTTGCTATATAGAGCTCTCATTGAACCGTATTTCGACTATTGCTGTCCTGTGTGGGATGGTCTCAGCAATGAACTGACTGATAAATTACAAAAGTTACAGAATCGCGCCATTAGGATCATTACGAAGTCGGATTTCTATTCTAGTGCTACCGCCCTTCGATTAAAGTTAGGATGGGATTCCCTCTATACCAGAAGGAAAAAGCATAAAGCGAAACTAATGTTCAAAACCATAAATAAACAAGCTCCGGAGTACTTACAAGACCTATTTAAACCATTCAGCACAGGATATAATCTTAGAGACAAGGCAAATAAGTTAGCTCTACCTAAGCCCCGTACTGATTTTTTAAAACGAAGTTTCTGTTACAGTGGGGCACAGTTGTGGAATAGTCTTCCCCACGATGCCAGAGCTGCTAGATCCTTTAGCCACTTTAAAAGACTTATCAATTGCCTGATGTCTCCCTCGTGCTCCCACACGGCAAACATGTAAATCAGTTTTATTTTTTTAATGTGATGTAATCATTCTTAACTTGTAACTGATGTTTTTACCGTGTTTAAATAAAGTAGGAAAAAAAAAAGTTTTTATACCCCCCCCCCCCCCCCCCCACCCATCCCGGATATAAGCCCCTCTATTTATAAGCCCACCCAAAACCCCTGACGAAGTTGTATAAGCCCAGGGCCTATATGTAACTGGAATTTTACGGTATGCTTTTCCTTAGTGCAAAGAGCGCGACTTAAAGTCTGCGAAGTAAACCCAAGCTGGGCGGTAATAAAAACACTCCAACTCCCTCCCCACCACCCCCTCCAAACTTTTACAAAGAAGAAGGATTGCAGGAAAAATATCTTCACCGAAATATTTAACGTTGTAACAATGTACATGTGCACTGTACACCTTCCACAGATAGAGAATTTGAAGAACAGGTCAGGAGAAGTGTGTTTGAAACAGGGTCGGCATAGTGAATATTGAAAATAGTACGCCAGATTGAAATTGTAAACGGATATTGAATTTTTTTTTTTTAAACTAGCCAAGAATGATTGTTATGATTGAAATGAATGATGAATACCGAACCGAAGACAGAGATTGATACACTCGTTAGTATAAGGTTAGGAATAAACACAGGCAAAGATTAATCATCCTGCCAAACTCCCGTTAAAGTTGAATTCAATCAAACACCAAATCTTTAAGAGTTTTTCGTCTCCGATATAAGTAAAAATTCTTCACACTGCGTGGAAATCCACCGGTAAATTTTTATGGCTTCGCGAAAATGAGCCTCGAAATTGCAGCATAACATTAAATCCCCTGCTTAATTTCTTTTTCATGTTCATTCATGCACAAATCGGAGAGCAGTTCAGAAAATCTTGCAAACCAGTACAACTTAAACGTGACAATATTTAACATGAAAGAATTTCTACCTTTAATCGATCACGGAGCGATCTGAAATCCTCCTGGACCCTTTTCAGCTCATCTTTCGCTTGTCTATAGCGGTCCTTCTGTTCCTTCATCTCTCGTTGTCTAGCCTTGTCCTTGAGCATGATAGATTTTTCTAGATCCTAAAAATAGCGTGAGAATGAAACAGCTGGGTTAAACACTTCAATATGTATCCAGGTTATTAACCGATGCACGTGAAAGTGTTTCTATTGAAACGAATCATTTGATAAAGTACATCTCCAGGAGACAGGAAAGGTGTCTAAAGAGTTGTTATGACAACCAAATGAAAAGAGTAATAAAAGCGACGTCATTTTGAGTTTTGTTCATTACTCTTGAAGGATGCGTGGTGTGGTTTCCTGAAAATTGTTAAATCACCTGCAGAAGGAAAACAAACGCAATGCGATATAATGAGCGAACCATTGCGTTCCTTGTTTTTGTGTTATGTTTTCCGCCACGTATGGCTCATTATTCCGACAAACACCAACTCAGTAAAAAATACGAGACATCCAGATCTCAAGAATTTTGCATTTTTGGGCGCGTTTTCTCCGATGTCTCTTTTCATGTTATATTTTCTTAGCAGCCAAACTCGAAACTCGGCGATTATGATGCCTGCTAGTCTGCGACTTGCTGGTGGTTTGGTCAGCGTGTGGACATTCCAATTCCATTCGCGGCGCGCACGTTCCTTTTTGGCCTCGTTGGTCCTTGCGTAAAAGAACGCGCCGCCAAATCAGGCAGTGTTCACAGCCCTCGTAATTTTTATCCAGCTACCACCAACTATACGCAAGCGAGATGCTTGCAAAAATTTGATTGCCTCGCTTTCTGCGGATGATTAACGGCACGATTCTCGCTAGCAACCTCTCGCCTCATCTGTTCGTTACACTACCGTTTCTGTCTTTCAGGGTTTTTTTGGTGACTTGCTTCTTGCTGATCGAAATGTTTTTGAGTTGGTGCATTTCAACCGGAGCGATTTCACCTGCGATTTTCATTTAACGACATGGATATATAGCACAGCAAACCCTCGATGACAGTTGTTCGATTTCCTTAATCTAAGAGTTGCTAACACCGCAACTCTACCCTCGATTTTTCGCGCCAATTTTCGTTTGGAGGCTCGAAAAATCGGAATTCGTAACCTGTACATGAGTCTCATGCTGTAAGATGGACCAGAAGCAGATTATTTTTCCTCCAAAAACCGCGATCCTCAATTGAGGTTATGCCCAATTCATTAGAAGGCTTATGAAGCTTTCAAAACAGTTTGAACGTAACTTGAATAGACTCAGATTGACCCCTACCCCAACCTTAGTGTGTCAGGTAGCCTAAAGCAATTATTGAGTACCGCTGCATGACACTGTAAAAACGACTGTACATGTAATCATCTGCCAGAGTGTTTAGTTTTGCGAAAATTGAATTCCATGAAAACTGAATCTTTGGATTTTATCTGACGTACAAATTAATGAAATTTAAATTCCTACAGAAGTAATTAACTATGAGGTGTAAAGTTAATTGCTAGAGACAGTAAGGCTATACCATTAATTGAAAAAAAAAATCCTCATCAAAATCACTGTTGACCTGAAGAAGAAAGTCACACTGTTTTGACAAGTCTGTCAGTAGCTGTAAAATTTGTTTCCACCGAATTGATCACAACTTAAACAACAAGTAACTGGTGAACAGGATCGACATAACTAATAATAGTCTCTTCTGTTTCCTTCAAGTTCCAGTCCTAGTAATGCTTGGTAATGTGAGTCGACTGACTTTACTTATCCTTTATTTATGCTAATCAAGTTACAAAACCAAAAACAAGCATTTACATGAACCAGCATTTAGCTACTGTAGTTGACAGGCAAAGCAAAAACAAAATTAACAAAAACCACATACACAACCACAACTACAATTCTGCAGACCTACCATAATCTTTTTGTCCTTTTCAGTCATTTCGTTTTCTAGGTTCTCTAACTTTTTCGCCAATGCAGCTCGTTCTTCTAGTTTTCTATCTTCTGATAGCTGGCGATAGCTCGAAATTTTGTCCCGCAGTTTCTGAATCTCACTGTCCCGATCACGCGACTCCTTTTCTTTCTTGTGTAAAATGTCCTGATTTCTTCGCAGCCTTTCTTTTAGAGTACGCATTTCAGCACTGTGTCTCTGAAGCAACATTGGCAAGCTCGCTTCTTCCTCATCAATTTTCTTTATTTGTTTTTCTTGCCGATGGCTCACTCTTTTCAAAGATTTATTCTCGCCTTTTAGTTCGTCAACTTCTTGCTGCAATTCTTCCAAAATGTTGTGTAGCCGTGAAACTTTGTTTCTGTTTGCTGATAAAATACGTCTCATCATTGAGCTTTCGCCACCTGATGTTTTGGTAGTCATCTTTGAGCTGGCTGATTGAGTTTTCTTGGCTCTGTGTTTGGCAGGAGCTGACATACAAATAAAACCACATATAAGAAACACTTGGGCTCCAAAAGAGTTAATTATTAACTCCTCATTGTAAATTGAAAAACCCTCTGTGTCTAAACAAGATACAGTGTAATGCAAGCTTCACAACAGTTATGATATTAAAAATCAAAAAGCCATTTAACCATGCAAGTTGAAATGAAATTTAACCCCATCGTCAGTATGAGTTCTGTTGATGCTTGTCCATGTCAAGGTCTTAGTCACTTTACCTGAGGCCCGGGGGGGGGGGGGGGGTACTTGAAGTATACATGACGGGGGGGGGGGGGGGTCCAACGGAGCTTCATATTGCAAACCCAAAAAAATACACAAGCCTGAAATTTTAGACCCAAAAAAATACCTGGCATTAAAATTTCCAACCCAAACACAAGATTACAAAATTAATGTACATTGTATTGTCTTCTTAATATTAACAGTTTTTTTTCGGAACATATGACGATTATGTCACTGAAAAGAAGTTCGAATGAATATTTTTCTGGTCCGCTGATCACAACAGAAACCCGAAACAAAAGGTTCGCTCGGAGTTAAGACCCCAAAAAATACGCATATTTTTTTAAGACCTCAAAAATTATGTGACAGATCACTTGACCCAAAAAATACCGAGTGTGTAAATTTTCAACCCAAAAAAATACGTCGGACCCCCCCATCATGTATACTTCGAGTACCCCCCCTGGGACCTGAGGTACACAATTTCCACTTAAAAATAACTCCCATCCCTGAAGGGAAATGCTAAAAGCTAAGAGTGATCAGAATGATGTAAACATTGTAAATAATTCATGGTTATCAAGTTCAATGTGCTAAATGACACTTGTACCAAAAGTTAAATATTCTAGATTTTGTTTACAAGTATTTGTTGTCTTGAACAGTACATGTACACGTTAGATGGTTAAATTTTGTCCTCAGACCCTTCTAGACTAGGAGACTGGACTCAGAGTATAGAAATTCTGGACGGCCACTTTGTAAATCCCGGTTAAGAGCCTGTTTCTGAATGCATAATGTTATTGTATATATTTCATGAAATCATAGAAATGCTGTTTTTTCTCCCTGTCTCTGCCCACTCTTAATTACTCCACTGTAAGGGAAGGCAAGTTAACTAAAACATAGCTATTTCTTTATTTCCCAACACCACTTAAGTAATACTGTATTAAACATCCTCTAGGTACAAACAAGAAACAACCCCTACATGACCAATAACTTGAATTATCTTAAGTAGCACAGTGTGAAATACTGCTGTCAGACTACTAGACTATGAGCAGTATTTTCACGGTCTGTCGAGCAAAAATTGAATAGGGACTGCTCGTAGTCTATCAGACTACATGAATATGAAGAAAAACTACATTAAGTTTTCACTGAAGTTTCTCAAGAATAATGAAAGAACTCAAGCTTAGTAGGGATAGTACAACAACTTCTTAAGCAAGATTCAGAGTCATTAAGGGTCAGTCACAATGGGAATATTTTGTTTCACATGATGCACTAGTAATAATTATCTCTAAGACATGAATATAGAAATTTAAAGAGTTGTTTTTAGAGCAGTATGACAACAAATCAAAATCAGCTGCATAAGCTTGAACAGATCAACGATCACAGGATTATTTTTTGGATAATTATCTCCATATGTTGATGTATGTACATGTACATATCAACACAAAAGTTCAGATTTACAAGTTTCTTGAGGAAAAATAAAGGGGAGTCAAATCTGTTCTGATAGTCTGAGTCAGGATAAACAAAGATAAAGTAACTATCAACTAGTTTGTCACCTCGATGAATGCAGGATGAACGCTAAGTGACTTAGGGCTTAATTAATTATTTACAGAAATGTCTTGAATAACAAGATGCCAAACGTGTTGTACGTAGTAACTACGAATTTTGCAAAATAGACAACAAATCCCCATTTCGAAATTTTCCATTTCACTTGAATTGATCGATATCTTTGCCCCAAAAGTGCTTTCTATACAATGTTTAGTCATAAAAACCACCAGTCTAATTCCGAAATCGGCATAACACAATTAAGTACAGTTCTGAGTAGACGAATGCTGCTTTTCACAACCTAAGTTTTAAAAATATTTCTTACCCTTAAAAAATAGCATCTCTTTTATATCTAAATATTTCAACAAAAAATCGAAAACTTTGAAATGTTGCAAGTGCAGATCAACAAAATTTGTACTCAATTCAAAAGTTATATTCACTGAAAACCACATCAAATTCATGCGACGAAAAAGTCAAACGGAAATTTACCTCTGTTTGTCCCGTAAGCACTTCTGTACGAAGCAAACGAATCTCGCCTTGAAGAGGCCTTCTTGGAACGAGATCGCTGTTTTGGTGGCGATTCTGACGGGGATCTCGATGTCGATCGAACTCGCTCCGACATTCGAGATTTACGTCTCGAAGACAATCTTCGAGCGGTCGGTTCCTTTGTGGTGCTCGGGCTGTCGAAATCATCCTCGTAGCTATCGTAGTCATCTGAATACCTGCCGGACATTTCACGATTTTCTTGTAGTTTTCCCCTGGCAAGCAGGCTTTCCTTCCTCGTAACAGAAATTACTGAAGTTTTCTTCGATGTCACTCGGTCCAACGGCGTGAAATCTGTCTCATTATAGGACGAATTCAAACCGATATTAGACAATAACGGAGGATTTTCGAATTCTAGAGTCATAACAGGACTCTAGGTCTGATAGGAAAGTAATTTCTGGAGAATATTTGATCCCAGTTCCGATATCTTGCGAAAAAAATCACTGTGTGTTGTTAGCACTACTCAAATATGGCGGCGGTCGAATGTTATGTTGTCCGTGACGTCACGTTGCCAAAACACTTCGTAGTCACGGTAACCGGAACGGACAAACCGTCCCCAGCTCACCGCGGAAGTGAGCGAAGGGGAAAGGACCGGACGAGTTTGATACTGCGGCCGGCGCGAGCGCAGCCAGCGTACCCTGCGAGCAGAGCCTCTGTTAACTTCCCTGCGGCTGAGAATTGGGAAGGAAAAGAGGCTCTGCATAAATCGTGTCAATTTTTTGAGGTCACCGCAGCCCCAAAGTTTGGGCTAGTCAGTCCAGATAAAACCGTTTTTTTGCAGCGCGAGCATTGTTTTTTGGGAAAAACCGACTGTCAAAACCGAACCCACAGTACGAAGAGTGAAGCAACTTTTGCATAATCTCATACTTGGTCATTTTAAATAGGTCATGAATTACTTTCCTATTTAGGGAAAGACCAGTGACACAATCTTGAGATACAATTGGGGAAGAAAAAAGTCACCACTAATGTTCAAATCCTCAACTCTGCTGTTAACGGTACTGAAGAGCGGGCGCTGTGTCTGCCGCGTGCAAGCTAGCACTTGAATGTACGCGTCAGATTTGCCAAGTTTTTTTACACATCTTTTTATTGACAAACTCTTGTACTAACAGGCTTGAAAAACAAACTATTTCTGTTGCTAATTCACTCTACGAACGTTCAAAAGAAGAAAGCGTTTTGACTGAAGCTTATCCAGGCACTGAAAGCCTCGCGCAAGTTCGCGCAAGTCTCGCGTAAGCTTTACGCATGCTCAACAAAGATTTGACACGATTCGTGCAGAGCCCTTTCCTGTCAAGTTTATCAGTGAAAAAGAAAGGGCTCTGCTCGCAGGGTGAGCTAGCGTAGCTTGGCGTTCTAGTCAGTCAGGGAGAGCGAGAAAACGAGCGCGCGAGCAAAGCGACGGAGGCGGGCAGAAGGGGAGAAAGAAAGAACGCGTTCTTTCTTTCTCCCCTTCTGACTCTTCTGAAGTTGTTGAAACTGAATTGGACGGCACACTCTCGGTTTCAATCGGCCAGAAACCAACAACTGACTGCACTCTGTCTCCATTAATTCAATTGAGCACTTTTTTATAAACAGCCAGTTACACACAAAGGGTGCTTCCCATTTAGCCAAAAAAAACCGGAATTTTCTCTTGTTGAAAGTCAAACGGGAACAGTAATTTTCCGGAAAATCCGTTCGAAAATTGTGGACTAACTCTCAGCTCCAGAGGTAGTCCTCTTTTTCCGTTCGGAACGGAACGTCGGAAAGTTTCTTACCATTTGCACGATTTCCCAGTTTCAGTCTCTCATCAACGGAAAACAATAACAGGAAACCGAACTTCAAATGGTAAGCGCCATCTCCTTCGGTTGGTTTGCTGATTTTGGAAAATCCCTTACCATTAATCAATGTTCATTCCAACCGGTTCCTTCCGACAAATGGTAAGCACCCAAGGTTAACAGAAACCTCTAGTTTACCATGTAATTATTTTAATCTGAAAAATATAAAGGCTTTGTTATTTGTAATTTTCCATGGGATATACGTATTGAGTTTGCCAGGATTCGCCGGTTGCAAAGCGATGCACTGATGCTGGAGCTTTTCCAGGTGTAAATTTTTCCGGTGGGCTACTATTAGTAATAGGCTAATGGGGATATGTGCTGCTGGATGAGGTCGCATTTTCACTACTGATTGATGATAATGGGGTTGCATTTTCAATACAGTTAACGGAATGTCATCGCACATATTCGGGATTTTTTGGGTATAGGGATTCTGGGTATTGAAAAAATAAATGGGAAGATTCTCTGTGAGAAAAAAAAAATGTTAATAATAGTTGAAAACTGCGTAGCGTCTTTTATGCTAAAAATAATTGTTAATGTTTCAAAATGACGCTAAATGGCGGTATAAAACTGTACCGACGTTTCAGCATTACTGCCTTCTTCAGGGTGGCAGGAAAAAACAACGAGTCCGTCAACGGACTCGTTATTCTTTCCGTGCCACCCTGAAGAAGGCAGTAATGCTGAAAGGTCGGTACAGTTTTATACCGCCATTTAGCGTCATTTTGAAACATTAACAATTATTATTATTATTATTTAAAAAAAAATGTTACCGTATTTAGTGCTGTTGCTTTGATACTTAACCATCGGCTCTCGTTACACTGTCCCGTTCTTGAAATCATAACTTTTACATTTACACCGATATAAGTGAGTCTATATAATATTGGCCAAAGAATAGACTATAATTGGGTAGGGGCTCGGGAGACCAGCGGTACATACCCATACCCGTTTCGTTGACCATGTAAATGTTAATAATTATTTGCAGTTTCCAGAATAGACGTCGGAGACCACGTGCTCAATGGATAATCCCAGTACCTTTGTAGTATGTGTACGAGATTGTATGTGTACGAGCATTGAACGCAACAGGTACGCAACTATTAATTTTAGGAAGCTAATAGGATAGGATGGTAAGCCTGTGGTTCAGCATTCATGCATTCATTCATTCATTCATTCATTCATTCATTCATTCATTCATTCATTCATTCATTCATTCATTCATTCATTCATTCATTCATTCATTCATTCATTCATTCATTCATTCATCATTCATTCGCTCGCTCGCTCGCTCGCTCGCTCGCTCGCTCGTTCGTTCGTTCGTTCGTTCGTTCGTTTGTTCGTTGTTTTCGTTCGTTCGTTCGTTCGTTCGTTCATTCATTCATTCGGTCGTCTGTCCGCCCGTCCGTACGTACGTCTGTCTGCCTGTTCGTCCGTCCGTCGGTCTTAATTCCCTTTCTCCGTTCCTCCGTTCCTTCTTTCGCTCATTTATTCATCAACCTATATGTAGCCATTCACTTTCGTACAGGTTTTGATATAGGATGTTGGTTGCGTACAAATAAGAAAGTGTAAAGACTTCCTTTCATTAGCTGCTTACTGCAGTATTATTATAAAGTCGAATTTCTCAAACCTTCCTAATTTATTCTAGGCTATATTAATTCTTTAGTTCTGAGTAATCTAGTCGACGGTTATTGCATCGGCTATTTTGCAAATGAACTATTTTGGAAATATGGTAATAAAGTCGTTGTTGTGATTTTTTAATATGATGAACTGTGAAGTTAAACGGTAAGCTAATGCTGTTTCCTCGATGCAGAAAAAATACTTGTCAATGGTAAAATTAATTGACAACACCTAGAAAATATTCTGACTACATGTATATACCACGAGGGTGGGTAACCTTTAGAATTAATTCACCTACAAGCATTATGTTTTAAATTAACCAAGTCAAAGAGGTTGTCTCACATACCGGGTCGACGATGTCGCAGTGAAGGAAGTTGCGTCTTCTTTCCTTGAATTACAGGTGGATAATTGACAGCTCTCACTTGTTCAACGAAGGGTGTCTGCCTAGAACGTTGGCTTACCGACATGGAGCTGCGAGTGGACTGGGTCGTACTGACAGGCCTTGGGCTTGAAGTCGAGGCCCGTTCAGTTTCCACAGCGCTCCATCGGCTGCTAGCTCTGCCGCTGTGCTCGCTTTCCGGTGGCTTTGGGCTGGATTGTTCGTCGCCTCTACTCTCCGTACGACTTCCGAAGAAGGCAGAATCGCTAGTGATTATTTTTGGGGCGTTTTCAATATTTGCATTGTCAAATGAAACTTGTTTTACAGGTCGTCGCTTTTTGCGGATGATTTTCTTTCGTTGTTTGTTCGTTATATCAGAGTTGGCACTGCTTATTGAACTCTGTCGTGCCAACTGTCGTCTTATAGCATGAATGTTGTCGGTTTTCTTTACTGTTTCTATTGAAGCAGGTCGTTTCTTCAGTTCTTTTATTCTCGACATTTTTGTCTTTACCCGGTTGGGCTTATTAGCATTACGTATTTTTCTGGTTTTTAATCGTTTGCCATGCTTGGCTTTCACCGGGGCATCAGCAACGTCTGTCACACCTTCCGCTTTACTAGTAACGTAATCGTGCGCGAATCCAGCCCAGTTTTTGATTGACACATCAGACTTTCCGCTGTTCGATGAAGTAGTTAATTTATTTCTTGAGCTGCTTCCCTGCCGGCTTTGTTCTCTGCGATCAAATATCGTGCTTTCTACATCATCAAACTCACTTACTACAACTGTCTTGGGCGTTGCGGATCTTCCACTGACCTGCCTACTTCCCGGAGGGGTGTAATCACTGCCTGCTTGATCTTCCTCTACAGGTACTTGGTTTTCTTCTACAGATACCTGCTCCTCGACGTTTGCTTCCTCTCCTTCTGTAATATTTTGGGCAGAAGCTTCCGCAATGTCCTGTCCCTGCTGCTCGCTCTCCTCGTTGTCTTGGCCAGGGCTTACTCCGGGTAGTTCTTCGGCAGAACTGTTTGGTGATTCTAAATTCGCTTCTCTGTCATCACAAAGCGTCGGGATGCTACTTACACTTGCATTCAAGCTGCTTGTGTAATGAGTCAGTTCATCTTCGCTTTTCATGCCTTCTTCTGCTTCCTCTTCATCCTCATTATCGTCAGCTGAGTCGTCGTCATCATCATCATCATCGTCGTCGTCATCATCATCATCATTTTCATCATCATCATCACTCGCGGGAGATGACGATCGAGTCGAGGCGGCGGTATCGTTAGAATCTACAGCGTCCTCTTTATCGCTCTTATTTGCTTTAGCTGGAACGACAACGTCGCTGTCGCTTTCTAGCGAACTTGAGGAGGATGATTCATCCGAATCTTCCTCCATTTCACTGCGTTCTTTTTCGGATTCGCCAGTGTTTTCACTGTCGTAGCTTCCCAATCCCTGTTCCTGGTTAGATGGGTCAATGGTTTTCTCCTCTTCAGACAGTTCTTCTTCTTCAGTCGAAAGTGGTTTATTGCCGGCTTTCGTGTTCGCTTCTACTTCAGTGGCGGTAGAGTCCGGTATGGGATTTGTTTCTGTTTGTTCATTCATATTTCGTAACGCAACGGACGTGGTTGAGTCGCTTCGTAATTCCACTGGTGGAAATGATTCCTTTTCATCACTCTTCTGTTCACCAAGTGATGTTTTTAACGTTTCGTCGCTCACAAACTCGATACTCTCTCCGTCCCCCGCGGAACGCAGACTCTTACCGCTTTTGGTTTTTCTTCCTGTAGTTTTTCTCGAAGGAATTCGCTTGGTTGACGTTTCTCTTTGATGCTTCTTAAGATTCTCTTCCGTGAGAGGGGCCAGATGAGCTTGAGTCAGCATTATTCACTCTACGTTCTGTGTTTGAAAGAGAATTCTGGTTTGTGAAACGTTGTTCATCTTCTCCGCTGGCACACGTCTTCATTAAGGCATCTTCTCTTCACTTCCATAAGAGATGCGATTACCATTGGCTGATATTCACAATCCTGTGAAGTATGGGAATAGAAGGCAATCATCCAAATGATTTTACTAAAAACAAGCTCTAATCCTGCACCTTATGTTAAGGAGACAGATGTAGCAAATCGATGTCAAGTAAAGCATAAACGCGCGCGCGTACTTGTTACAAAGGCTGATATATGACGAAAATAATCAACTGAAAGTGCGCGCAGGTCGAAAACATAAGAATTTAGTTGTTGTTGTTTTTTTTTTTCGCTGATGCTATACTTTTTCTCTGCTCTTTGAAATTGCTCTTTTGTATGATAAATGGATTTCAGCAGGAACTCAGTACTCGCTAGCCAAATACCTTAATTCCCCAGAGCTGTTCGATTTTTTAAGCGTGGAAAAACACCAGATGCCTAATTTGAGTCCACCTCATGCGTTGCTAGGCTTATGCAGTTGTCTGTAAGTAATTTGTTAGGTTAGGGTTGTTAATGCTTTTGTCTCATAACCGCACAGTGTATACAAAAAGGTACTAGGAATATTAAAGAAAACTGATAAAATATTTCAATTATTAGCGTGCTAGAAAGTGACACACAAATTATCCTAAGAATTGTGTATTTTTTTTTTTGTCTTTTTAATTGTTTCTTTTTCGTTTTTTCATTGTTACCTACTCCATCTTTCATCCTTCGTTCATCTTCATCTTTCATCCTCCATCCTTCATTGTGGCGCATGATTACACATGCACAAGTTTTGCTGAAGGTCAGATCATTTCAAACGAAATGAACTTTGAAATTTGTTGCCGCTCAGTGCGATGAACTTCACCCTTTCGGTTTATAATTATTGGACTAAATTTTATGAAAATTAAAACCACTCGCAGAGTTTTGGGCAATCATGGCGAGCCAAACTGAGATAGATTTCAAATGTGTGGAAGAGTTACATATGAATCTGTACTGTAGTATGTATTGAAACATTTTAACAACATTGGTTTCTTTAAAGCTGGTTTTCTTTAATAATGCACGAAAGTCCTTTGTTTGACTGCATTTTAATGAACTTTTTCTGTAACGTCAATTAAGTTTTTGCTTTTATTTAAATGTGAGTTAATTTTCCTGCAATTGCGTATGAAATATAAACATTTAAATCCTGCCGGAAAAATTCCTTTCATCATAAAAATAAACAAATATCAGTCACAAGGCCTGAGAGATGTTGAAATAATAAAAATATAACCTTAGGTTCAATAAGCAGAGCTTTTGTGTTTTTATGCTTTTATGCTTTTATGCTACTGAAAGTCTACGAAGACAGGAAAATTAATTCCAGCTGAACCTAAGAAAATGAGAAGAACATCGTATTCGGCAAAATTTTGTTTGATTATGACTATAATATATAAATGTGGTCTATTAACAATCGCAGAATAGATGAATTGCTAGCTAAATGGTGGCTTTCCACAAAAGAGACTGACGTTATAAGCATTAAGCTGAAAGCGAGCGTCGACATTTCTTTACTTCGTAATATATTTTTGAGCTTGAAATAGAAATTAAATCACCGCCTCAGGGAAATCGAATTAGCCTTTGTTGTACCTTTTGAGAATAACCCGCTGTGCCAACTGTATTTCTAAATTTACGATATCAAACAAGCTTGTTTCCGTTGATTTGTTATGCGAGAACTTAGCTGCATCAAAACAATTCGTTGAGATGTACAAACTCGATGGAATTTCTTTTCCTTTTCTGTAACATATGATGTCAGCTTCCAACGATTTGTCCTTGCGTTGTTTGCTGGTTTGTAATTCGCCTCGGAAACATGGTGAAAATATTTCTTTTTAACCATAACGTTTGCTGGTATTAAGGCCTTACCGGTGTGAAGCATGCAAATTTGGGCAGAAAACAAAGAACAGAAAAAGGTCGAAACTCTAGCCCATTTTCGTCAAGTGAGATGTATATATCTTGTTTTCACAAAAATCTTAAAAATATATACTTTACTTTTTTCTGGGTTCTTATTGTCGTTGCAAAAAGGAAGTGAGATGAATAACTATAATATAAACTGAAGGGACAGAACTCACGTTCTCTTATATGAATAAACTGGTCTTCAGGAGCTAGCGACATTCTGATTTATTTCAACAAAATGTGATCTTAATCTTTACAATAATAAAGTTTCTATTTGTTCACCATGCATTAAATAATATAAGTATTAAAAAATAAGAATTCAAAAAGAAATGAATAAAGTTGATAATTTAACGCTTTTTGTCCCGACATATCCAAAAGCGTTTTTGCGTCGAATATATATAGCACACCCATAAGTTCAAAGACACGAATTCCATAATTCAGTTTAGGTATGAATCGTTGTGGTCGGCATCACTTTCCAAACCGCTTTATATCAACAGTATTATAGTTTTATACCTTTATGTACCGAATGTAATACCGCAAAACCTATCGAATTAAAGATCCACAGACATATATATCAAGAGAAATTCGATTCTGCGAGCTTTCTTTTACACAGGGAATTTGTTCCTTTCATTTGCTAAATTTATACAAGAAAAACTCCTGCACGAATTCGAACTGAGGAGATATTCGTTCGAAATTATGCAATATTTCGTAAATATCCTAAACACAATTATATTCCATACCTTTCCTCCAAGAAACTGTCGATGTTATGCAAGCGATTCTTCAAAACAAAGGCCTACTTTCGCTGTTTGGGATTTAATATCGGCGATCAGACTTTAAGCCAGCCTCGATTCTGACAGGTTTTTGCAGAAAAAATGTATATATTGTTAGTCTTGCTTGCACACGCCGAGTTTCTCTGAGTTTCCACGGTACCCAACAAAACATCAGACTGCGGAGAAATGCGCAAAGCCTGTTTCGTCGCGGATCGCTATTGGTCAATAACCACTTGTCAATTAGCTAACGTACGGCCAATCTCATCATCTCAAACATGGCTCATGTATGGTTTCCTTCAGCAATCTTCCTTCGCATGTCTCGCTGTTACAAGCTCAGTTTGATTCCTGGCTGCCTCGCCGAAATAAAAGAAAGTCTTTTCATAAGTTCGAAGCATCTGGATTATTATCAATAACCCATGGTGTTAACGATTCTTGATGTAAACACGAAAGTTAATTAGTGTGTTCCCGTTCCGACGAAATGAACTCGCAAAAAAGATTTTTTCGAAAATTCCACAAAAAAGGGAAACGAATTTGTAAACGACGTCGATTCCGCAGCGTTTCATTTGTATCAATAAATGATATAAGCATAAAAATGGATAAGATAGCTGCTTAAACATATTATAAATAATTGACAACTTCACTGACTAAGATGACTTAATTTAGCGCACGCCATGAATCTCATTTAGAACGGATGAAGAATTTTGTAATAAATAATCGATTGAACAACGTAATCATTACTAGTGTATAATCAGTGAATTCAATCGGGAAAATATTTTTAAAAAAGCATTACATTAATTAAAAAAAAATGATTTTTTTACAGCTCGTTCCAGTCGTCACAGCAAATTTCTAATTACGCAGTACAAAAAAATAGAGATCAGCTTCTTGTTTCTCCTTACGATACCTATACATTGTCAAACAGATAGGTGATGAGAGTAATGAAACTAATCAACCAAATAATATAAGCAACATTGGGTGACATGGAAGTGGCCCGCAAATAGTTGAGTGTGTTTTGTAACTATAGAAACGAAACGCTTTTAAAATGGCGTAAAACATTCGATGGGCTCTAAACATGGCGAGTTTTTCTTTAGTGCTCTGCAGGTTTTCAGTGAGATAATTATCCAGTTGTTTTCCAATTGACACTTCTTCAAGTTTGAAGCTCTGGTAAGCGACCATTCATATGGAGAAGTTAGAATTCCAAAACAATTTCTTCCAGCAATTTGACAACCTCCTGCTTAGCTTTTACAAGAAGAAGATTTATGTTTATGTTTAATGAATCACGTTTCTAAAAGGATGGTCAATTATGAAACTCGCAAAGAGCTAAAGCACATTGGGCAGACTGGGCGACAATTGATTGAAACAGGCAGATTGAGTCAATTAATAACCGCTAGTAGAGGTTTTCAATGGGGTTGTGTTCTATTACGGTTAATTAAAGGAGAAGTTCACTCCAGAATGGCCATTTATTTTCTTTACGCCAATAAAAAGTTTATACAAAAATATGTTATTCACCAAAATTTCAGCTTCCAACGAGCGCTAAATCCCTACGAAATCGTTCCCTAAAGTAGCCCAAAATTCGACAACTGAACGCCGCCATCTTGGAGCTAGTAATGTATGCGTGACGTCAAAGATTTCAGCCTGAAGTTTAGCGGGAAAATTTAAATACTTTAAACTCCTTGTTTCTTTGAAGTGGCTTTTGTTTGTCAAAATGCCTGTCTGAAAGGAAAGAAAAGGTGAAAGGTTCTTTTGTATCTCTTGGAGCTCTGTTTGAGAAACATGGAGCTGCACAAACAGGCATTTTGACAAACAAAAGCCACTTCAAAGAAACAAGGAGCTTAAAGTATTTAAATTTTCCCGCTAAACTTCAGGCTGAACTCTTTGACGTCACGCATACATTACTAGCTCCAAGATGGCGGCGTTCAGTTGTCGAATTTTGGGCTACTTTAGAGAAAGATTTCGTAGGGATTTAGCGCTCGTTGGAAGCTGAAATTTTGGTGAATAACATATTTTTGTATAAACTTTTTATTGGCGTAAAGAAAATAAATGGCCATTCTGGAGTGAACTTCTCCTTTAACAGCAGCCTAGTACCCAGGCGTTCCCTTCCCGCTTTAATTTGGCGCGAAATTTGGTGACGTCACTGAACGCCAACCCGTTCCCAGGCTCTTACGTGAACCTCGCGCTCGCCCGATAGGGGAGGAGAACGCCTAGGGACTGCCTGGGTTAACAGAAGTGTAAAACACTTTTTTTTAACCTGCGTCGCATAGTCCAAACTGCCGGTATGTTCTTCCTCGCGTTCTTCGGCCTGGCCTTATATCTTTCCAGGGGCTTTTCCCTTCCAAGCGATGTAGTTAGTATTTAGCCTTCGCAACTCAAGACCAATTTACACGACAAAAAATGTTTGGCACGGCCCGCGTGCGAATGTTACTTGTACCCAAAAACATAGTTTTTGCTGGGACTACTCAAAAGGTAGTCCGGCACGGGTAAAATTGGCAGGCGTTCCTGAAAACCAAATCCGGCTAGAATGTAAAATGAAGTGTTGACGATTGGCCGTGTTCAATCAACCTTTTTCTGACGAATCTTCATTGCATGCACATGTATGCAGAATTCCCATCGGGCGGACAAGAAGATGTATATTTAACAAAAGTCGCCAAGAAAATCTTGTGAACATTCGTAGAAGACTGAACTTCATGATGTTAAGGGTTACTATAGGTAATCACATGATTTCGAGTGCAATTTGGGATAAATCAGCACGAGTAAATTTTTCAAAGGCTAACCAAATTGCACGAGCCCGTAGGGCTCGTGCAATTTGCATGTGTATTATTAACTTAGATAAAAGGTTCTTATTTTTTAGTCAACTTTATTGATACAAAGCGATTCCTTTCTGGAAATGAGTTCATAGTTTTTTTTTTCTTTTAAAAAAAAGTTAAAATGATGTGCTTGTTACAGCTGTTTTACAGCACTTTGTTTATACCTGAATTCCATTCTTATAACATCAACGATTGCTTTCCTATGTTTGCTTCTTATTCTACACTGTCCACACTGGTCGATATTTATTTACAGAAAAATGTCATTGCTCAGTTCAAAAACAAGAGGAAACAATGGCAGGTCAACATACTCGTTAACTGGACTTGAAATGACGATTTACCTATCTGGGATGTAAAGAAAAAGACGGATCGGAATACAAAATGCACTTAACGTTAACCCAACAACGACTGTGATTTCCTTGGAAAAGTAGCTATTAGTGCACATGCTGATGAACAAAAGTTTATTTTGATACACACTTTATGTTTGATGTAGAAGTTAGCTTAGTAAGAAGTTTCAATGGCTGGAATTAGCATCGGCTCTTCACCAGCGACTAACTATCGACTTTATTTCAGCCTTAAAACGTTATAAGTTGACATATTCTATTGACAAATGACTGACGCGCATGAAACGATCACCTGTTGATTGATCAGTGGTACAATGTGTAGGAAGAAAAGACGTATACTTTACATAAGATCATTTGAAATTTTGGACACAATCATCAACGACAACAACGGTGCCGTTCAACCACCTTTCAATTAGAATGGCGCGAGGGTGAAATGAATGAAACGCAGAGGGGACACGTGGAACCACGATAGACACAGTAGTGAACCTAGTTATTAGCAATATAGAATGGTATCTTCGTGTTCTTTACAGCTAAAGAACAGAGACGGTACTCGGTACTTTAGATGGTACTCGTATAAGGGCAGCTCAACGGGTCCTATAGAATTGGGAGTGAGAGCAGGGTGTGATAACCCACTCGCTATAACATCTGATCTTCTAGGAAACCGAATCGATGGCTGTCACCGGCGATGGAGTTCGGCCGCGATGGAAAGTCGCTTCTGTGTTGCACACCACCAGGAACCGAGCGGTCTGACGATAGAGAACGCTGTCCTTGAGGCCGGTTCGCTCAGGGTCTCGGCAACACAACATCCGGGAATGTGTTCTCTGCCTCCCTCACTGCCTCCTCAGGGAAAAAGGCTGCCACGCACAATTCTGTTGCCTTCACCCAACCCCGGTCAGGCATGCTGTCATTCTTCCCTACGGCAGGATGAAAAGGATTATGAATAAGTGATCATGATTAAGGAGTCCAAAAAATTCCTCGACCTGCAGAGCAAAATATGTATCAGTGAATTTATGGGATTTTGCGAGGATTGTTTGAGCCCAGTTTATTTTCCTGGGGTTTTAACAGAGGTATGGTATTATCGGTTTATTATTTGGGCACTGATTACTAGAGATACGTTCTTCTATAGCAAATGTAAGTTAGACAGAATAAATGAAAATATTTAGCACGAGGGAATAATATATTTTCAGTTAAGCTTGACAAAAAGTTATTTAGCATGCCATCTATATTACTCCTTATGGTGAAGACAGAACCAATTAAAATGAGCTGGCTTTCAATCTGTGGCTTCAAAGCTCAGTTGGTAGAGCATCGCACCTGGATCGCTGAGCTTCAATGGTTCGAGTCCCGTTGAAGCCCTAAATTTTTTTCCGGGCTTTTCCTCCAGTTGATTACATTGATGGGCTCATAGCGAGGATCGTGTCATGGCTTTGCTTCTCAAATCTAAGTTACTTACAAAACACTTGTTTAAGATCCACTTTGAGGGATGTAGGCGTGTTATCTTCCATGACTTCTGCACTTCCTTGCAGAACTACAAACAGAGTACCGCCTTGAAACCGACAGTAAAATAAAATAAACTACATCAGTGAAGAACTCACAAGTGTGTAAGATGTTTACTCGTGTCGAGGTATTTCTTTTTGATGACATTGGGGTGAAAGTAGAAAAAGGTTGCACTGTATGAAGATGCTGAAATTCACAATGCTCGCAGTTTGGCAATTGCAAAACAATATCATTGCGAGGGGACACCACACAAGAAATGGATGGTGTAATTGAATCTTGAAACAATACACAGCCAAATATTTTCAGTCCAGGACCTCTTTAACCTCGTCCCCAGGGTGTATTTCCTTAGGGGAGCGGATGCAAAGGTGAGAACGAGATTGACAGCTGCTCTTTTGTTTAGAATGCTGCTCCTGTTGCACCTGCCACCCCCCAAAAAGAAGTGAACCATTTACAGAACGCAAATAAAAAAAGGCACTTACCTTCTTGGTACTGTCTGGTTGACAACATGACATCACCAGCTTGTACTTCCTTTATAACCATGGATAAAGCAAGGATATACAGGAATCCTGGTGGACAAGCTTTGAATTCTTCTGTCTGTCAAGAAAATCACATTCCTGAGTTGTGATTATCATATTACCATCACTAAAACGAAATCCCATTGCATTATAAGGGATGTGTGAAGACAGATGTACGATGACCTGTATTTCATCGTGTCGGAAGGGATGCGGGATAAGGGATAAGGGATGTGGGAGATAGGATGTGCTATAAGGGAAGTGGGATAAGGGATGTGGGATATAGGATGTGCTATAAGGGATGTGGGATATAGGATGTGCTATAAGGGAAGTGGGATAAGGGATGTGGGATATAGGATGTGCTATAAGGGATGTGGGATATAGGATGTGCTATAAGGGATGTGGGATATAGGATGTGTTATAAGGGATGTGGGATATAGGATGTGTTATAAGGGATGTGGGATATAGGATGTGTTATAAGGGAAGCAGGATAAGGGATAAGGGATGTGGGATATAGGATGAGCTATAAGGGATGTTGGATGAGAGATAAGGGATGTGGAATGTGGGAGGAGGCATGTGGGATGTGAGATGTGCTGTGAGGGATGAAGGATGGGGGATGAGGGATGTGGCATGTGGGATATAGGATAAGGGTCTGGCATGAGGGATGTGGTATGAGAGGTGTGGGATGAGAGATGTGGGATGAGAGGTGTGGCATGAGGGATGTGGGATGAGGGGTGTGTGGCAAGGAATGTGGGATAAGGGGTGAGGGATGTGGGATAAGGGATGTGGGATAAGGGATGTGGGATGGGGATAAGGGATGTGGGATGAGGGATGAGGGATGTGGCATGTGGATTATAGGATAAGGGTCTGGTATGAGGGATGTGGTATGAGAGGTGTGGCATGAGGGATGTGGGATGAAGGGTGTGGGGCAAGGAATGTGGGATAAGGGATGAGGGATGTGGGATAAGGGATGTGGGATGTGGGATAAGGGATGTGGGATGGGGATAAAGGGATGAGGGACGAGGGATGTGGGATGTGAGATGTGGGATCTTGGGATAAGGGATGTGGAACAAGGGATGTGGCATGAGGGATGAAGGATGGATAATAAGTAGAATGATGATTGATAAGGGATAAGGGATAAGGGACAAGGGACAAGGGACAAGGAACAAGGGGAAAGGGACAAAGGATAAAGAATGGAGGATAAAGGATAAAATAATATGAAATATGAAGAATGTGCCTTTTCAACTAGTCAATAGGAATTGAGGACTTCCAAGTCCAATGCACTGACTAAAATTGGGCCATTGGTACACCTAGCTGGCAAACAAAGTTTGAGGAAAATTTAGACTTCATTTTATTGTTAAAATTGTTATTAGTTTTTATTTACATTATCTTGTGTCGCTGGCTGACTAACACGATCTATGAATATTCTACTTTTACATTCTTTTTTTATTTTCTTGTGCTTTAGCTCACCTGCTTTAAGGTCATCCTCAATATCTGCAAAAATAAAAAGAATAAAAAAGAATCGTAACATACATATAACTGCTTTACTGAAAAGAAGCATTCTGTTTGATTCACTGAGCTGTGGCCGTATTTTGCAATGTGTGCTGTAAAGATTCGCCGCTCACATATTAGTTTTGCTAATTTGCTTGTGAAACAAAAATCAAAAGAATTAAAAAGAATGTTATAATTATATTGATCAACATACATACTGCCTCATTGAAACGAAACATTCTGATTGATTCTCTGAGCTGTATGTATTTTGCTATATATTATGCTGCTCGAAAACTATTTTTACCAAGTTGGGATTTTTACCAAGTCTTTTTGTATCCCCTCATCAGAATCTTATGCCACTACAAGACATATAGATGAGAAGTATGTTTTCACATATTTTTTGGCCACATTTAAAAAGTGGTAATTTACAGATCATGTTATTGGGTTCATCAATGACAGACTCATCCTGAAGACTTTTCACATCGAATGTCTTGTGTCAGTGAAATCAGAATACCTTTTTAAGCGATGACGTCATCTTATGACGTCATCGGTTAATGCTGGAAAGCGGAAAAGCGATGGAATTTTTGGTGTTACGATTACTCCATGAATTGAACCGAAGAGCAATGGGAACTAGGTGCATTGTTTGTATTCTTTTTGAGACCACCATCTTGTTTTTGGCAAAGGAAGATATTTTTTGCAGCTTGTATCATCACCGATCTGCAAACCGTATTTCATTTCTAGCTGTTAAATTGAGATTTTGAGTCTGGAGTGAGTGTTGCACTTTATCAGTTATCGAATAAAGTTGGCATAAAGTTAAGAAGTGATGTCTGTCGAGACTGCAGAAGAAAGCAACCGATTATTAGCAGTTTGAAACATCTGTTGAAAAGGTGAGCCATCTTAAACCTTTTTTTTAAGCGATGACGATGATGTTATCGATTAATCTCGCCGTACGAGTGGACAGGATCTGTTGTCTGTTGTCTGTTGCCTGTTGTGATCGACCGATCTGTAGAACCGAATACTGGGAAAAGAAATCAAGTCAGCTAAACAAGAAATCGTCGCATAGAACATAGAACGTCGCATAACCGAAAGAGACAAATTATATTTGATGCGTTCTAAAAGATTTAGTAAACAGAAATCTTTCCATTCTTTTAAAACAAAAGGTGTAAACAATTTTAGACAGCGTTTGACCTTGCATCGTATATCGTATATTGCATGTCACGCCAAGATAACGCAATTTTTGTTGAACAATCATCAGCACTGAAGTTGTCAGTTACTTCTATTTACCCTAATTTTTTGACAAATGTCCTGAAAATTATCAAAGACCCCTTGTGAAACGTCATCGCTTCTGCATGCATTGCGTGCCGTTTATTCAACATATTAAACCAACAATGTAGAAGAAAAAAATGCACGAGTGTGCTTAGCATTTTTGATCATCTCAGTTGTCAGAGGTATGGCATCCATAATGGTTGGCACGCTGTACTCCAGATCGAGCAGTCTGGGTTCAAGCCCTGGGTCATTGTGTAACCTTTCTAGGCAAAATATTTTGCTCTCCCCCAGCCTCTCCCCACCCGGGTGCATAAATGGGAATGGTGAATTTAATGCAGGGGGGGTAACCCTGTGATATATGGGTAACTAAAAAGTTGCCGGTAATGCGTACGTGACACTTGGTAAAAAAGGTTGAATTGATATTTAAGCAATAAATATCAAAAAGTGTTAGAATGATCTCACAACACAGATGTTGTTTCTGGTGTATAACCCTTCTTCAGTGTGCTTCCATCTCACTTACTTATAAATATTGTGTATTTTAACAGTTTTTATTCTCACTGAAAAAGGTTTATACTCCCGAAACATCATGTGTCCTGAGACAAAAATTTTCAGATACTTTTTGATAATAATATCCATCCAGTGAACAACTGGGGACTCAATGCTGTACAAGCCACTTGGCCTGATGCGACTGCACTTCAGTAGACTAAGAGCAGTCCCTTTTTTTCTTACAGTCCGTCGAGAGTACAGTGGAGCGAAAAAAAAACAAGCCATGTGAAAGTTGGCTGCTTGCCTTGCTACCAGCTTTCGCGCGGCCAACTTTCGCGCGTCCTGCTTTTTTTGCTCCGCTCTTGACGGACTATAAGAAAAAAAGGGACTGCTCGTAGTCTAGCACTTCAAAGGAAAGAAGGGAAAACAAAAAAAGTGCTCAACATTTTCAGTCATCCATCTCTGTGTTTCTATGATGGAATCACGTGCTTGTCTTTAGTTCAGTGCAGTAGCCACATTAGCAAAGACCCGCCAGGCTTTGCAGATTATTCTCAATATCCACAAGATCAAAAGCAGAGTCAAACCTCCATATCCAAGGCTCCTCCATACTTTGAGTAAAGTCTGCCATCTCTTTTATCTACCTGTTGCTTCCACTTGACACTTAGCTCTTGGAGTAATGTTGCCTCTGTAGTGAACTGTGTAATGAAATCACTGTACAGTAACTTGAAATAATTTTAATTAATAATTATTAAAATAAATTGGAAGAAATTGTACAAGTATTCTTTGGATGAATAAAAACACTCCAAATTTCATGTTAAAAGTCCATTAAGAGTACAGCCAAAAAGCAAATTTTGAGATTATTTTATCCTAGGTCCTTGGCCAATTTTTAGCTTAATACATGTACTACTCCTTCAATTTTGAGTAATCCAGCAGGATCAAGTTAAATTTGGACACTCACACCATCATGTGCCAATTACTTAAAACAAAAGCGTGAGGGGAACCTGGTCAGTGAGAAACAATAGTTTTTTTACTGCTATGATTGACCCTAAAACTGAGTCCAAGTAGAGATCCACATCTTTTTTCTAATCATAATATATATCAACACAAAATCTTTTGCAAATAAGTTGCAAGATTATCAAGATTATTTGTATAAAAGAGTTTGTGGATCTGTGCCTAACACTAACTCTCCCTTAAGGTAACAGTAGGGGACTACTGTATACAATGAAAATATACAAACCTGACTAACAGCATCATGGAAGTTTTCCTGTTGAAGCATAATAACTTGGCATGGCCCAGCTGCCCTGTGAAGGATAGTATACTGACTATTATACTACGAGTTCAAGGTTTCTATCAGATGGTTATAGTGAGCTATTAAAGTTAATGTAAACCGGTAGGAGGGAGGAGGGGCCGGGGGGTCCTAATCGTTTTCAAGCAAATCAAGTTGCTTTTCTATCAAGGTTATCGTATACCTTTGAGGGTGTCTCACGTGCAAGTGATATTATCATATAGCACGTTCGGATAATAAACCAGGGGTTTCAATAAAATTTGAAGTAGGCAGCTAGTTCGAATAGAGTAGCCGACTGCATCAACAAGGTTTGAAAGGATCTTTCTCTAGTTTCTTCAATTTAGGGGAAAAAGTAGCCGACTTCTCCGAGCAAAGTAGCCGACACTTTTCGTCGGCCGTCGGTGCTTATTGAAAGCACTGATAAACCGTAGATATCTAACCCCCATATCAAATTAAAGCTTACAGAGGTAGCTAGCTCACAAAATACAATAACCATTTTGTAATAAAGTAAAACTTAAATTTTTCACGGCTTCTAAAATGCGAGTGTCTGAGTCACCTTTTGGAAGCTACAAGTCAAAGTAAATTTTGAATTTCACTAATTTGATTTATTCTTGGGTTTCCGGACCCCAAGCGATAAAAAGATCTCGGCATTTTGTCATATTCAATTGCAATGAAAATTTAAAAGACATTATTTTTACAATTAGGGTTAAAACATAGTGGAGTGATCATATAAAATCAGTCTTGTAGTAAAAGTATCCAGAAACAAAAAATTTGCAGACAAGTTTTTGTTGTTAATATATATGTATGTGTTAAACTACTTAGCTACTGTCCTAATTTGAGGTGAAATGAACAAATTCCCTTTGAGGTATATAGTTCCCAAAAGGTGACTCAGATGTTCACATTTAGAGGTCATGAAAAATTCGAGAATTCACTTTGCTAGCTACCTCAGCTTAATAAGTTTTAGTTTGATACAGGGGTTTAGCTATCTATGGTTAAATCTGGAGGCGCTCATGATATCGTTTGGATGTGAGACACCCCCAAAGGTATAATTATGGTAGCTTTTAACATGTCCTCCTTTCACAATAATGACATATTCATTAATCACAAGCCTGGGACAAAGAAAAAATCTGAGTCCCGACAGGAATTGAACCCATGGCCTCCCACACAATTATATCCCTGATTGGCTGCGCTATATTATGAGAGGCTCTTGGTGAATCTTATTTATTGATATTTTTGTTCAGGGAAGGGGTGGGACCACAGTATTTTTAGGCAAAAACTGTCAAAGATGTTTAAATCAAAATATTTTCTATTGTGTGCTGTGCATTTGTCTACCTGACAGTAGATCTCCTCTCAGTTCCAGTGAAGAATCCTACAAAATAATAAAATTTTTATTAAATGGACATCGCAGAAAACAAATTAAAGTAGTTTGACTACCGTCAGTACTTTGTTTGTCTTGGTGAGAGATGAGCTGACAAAAGACTGTCCTGAAAAGCCTTGAACAGTTTGGTCTGATTGAACAATGAGATTAATTACTTGGCAGTTACTGTGTATTCAATATCCAAATAATTTCTAAATTTCTACATTCTATTGTCAAGGGTACGTGTACCTTCCTCTCCAAAAGAGAAGCCTCTATCTCCAGCATCAAATGTAGCAAGCTCCTGATTTCCAGTTGAGAAGTTCACCCTGAACACACAACAGTAAGGTTGACCGTTGATATAAACTTTCACTGCTAATTAAGGAGGGGTGGGTTTTATTTTCGAAGCAGAATTTATGATTCTATGGGGGGGGGGGGGGGGGGGGGGGAAGCACACTATCTTGAGTCCTGGCAAGTGCTCAACTCAGGAAATACAAGATTTGAAATGAAGCCTACCAAACTGCACACGGTACAGCACTAATTATAATGATCACAGACACTGGACGTTTTCCTGTAAATAACATAGAGGAACATTGTCTGGCTGGCCCTGGATTAATAATTTTTGTGCATGCCTTAAAACCGCAATGTTAGCAAGGCTATCGGTGTATAACAGTTCTCAAACTAACATGCATATTTGTTAATAATTAGCTGTTTAATATTGTACAATTTATTACTTACTGTCCATGAACTAGAACAAACATTTCTTGTCCTTTCCATCCTTCTTTGAAAATTATGCTGCCAGTAGGATATAGTACGATAATTGCTGGAGACAAAAGTAGAAAGATGTGTAATCAGAGGGAAGGGCGTTGCCGACAGCTTTCCCTCATGACATTTCTAAGTTAAGCTAGCAAATTCTTTTATTCCTAAATAGTTATAAATTATTAAACTTCTACTTGAATTGGTATATACCTGTTATGGCACATGGCTGATGCATGTTGGTACATTTGACTAATTAAAAAGGTGTGAAAAATTAATAACTTTTTAATTCTTGGCAGAACTCCATCCACCAGAGAAAGTTAAGAATACCTATTCCATTTTATCTAAAACTCATTTTTTTTCTTCAAGCTGGAATTTCCAAAATTTTGGGTAAATGGAAAGCAGGCATAATATTGATTTATCTGACCTGGCTTTATGGTGTTGACCACAGATTCCAAAGACTCTTTTCTCCAGCTGTGCACAACTGGTGACTAATTGGAAAGAAAAAGGAAAACATTTATAATTACATCATCAACAACAATAATCAAACTTGACAGCATACTATTACAAGTAAAGCCTCTTTGCCAAAAATATTTGGCTTGAAAAAAGTCCACCTTGAGGCACAGGCGGACCACCCTATGTTTTTGTGGTTAATAATTGTTGACATAAGGTTATGTCGAAATCAACGGCGCGTATAGAAGAAGAGAAAAATTAAGTCGACTTCGATTCACTACAAAATGTGTTGTTCCACAAAATATCCATACCCCTCCCACGGAAGGCTTTTCGGTTTGAATCCCCCCACCCCTCTGGAAATTCCAGTTAAGCCCCATATACTTTCCTTCAAACATTTTGGCTTTTGAGACCCCCCACCCCCTTGGAATTTCCAATGACCTTCCATGGGGTGGGTATGGATATTTTCTGGAACTGCACAATATAAAATTACTCTTTGACTAAATGATTCCATAAAAATTAAGATGAAATGTTGATAGAGTGTTGTGTCATGTTTATTCGCTGCTACAAGCCCTTTAAAGCGTTATTTTGCGAGATGATTTAGCGACCGGTAGGAACAGAGAGAGAAGGGAGAACAAGGCAGGCAGCTTTACCACCGGCGGTCGCAACCTTGTCCTATTCAAGCTAGAACTGACGCCAAACCATCAAAATTCTCATCTCGAAAACAGGGGCATCCTATCAACTAGATATTTCTCTGTCCCTGTGCCGAATTAGAGCTTCATCCTTTCAATATTTTCCAAGAAAAAGCTGGAAAATAGAGCATGTATGGTTCTGTCAAAAATGACCCAGTTCTTGCCCCAGAATGCAGGAAATGCACTCTTAGAGGCTCAGATTTTTAAAGTTTCCAGGGGGAGCATGCCCCGTACCCCCCTAGAAAGTCGCAAGTAACCCTTTCACCGCCTACTTCTACATTTTTGCCACCTACTTTGATTCTTATTGAAAACCCTGCACATGCAACACCCTGACAAAGATAGCAATTTCAGCAGACATCTGGAACAAGTGTAGTTACATGTAAATATTAAAATATTATAGAAAAATATCAAATACCATGATAATAATTAAAGTTGGCTGCATACTACTGTGAAGCATCTAATTTTGAAGAAAAAAAGTCCACCTTGAGGTAGTCCCAAACAAACTTTTGAGGTTTCATGGATCATGTGATCTTCAAAGTAATCATCACCTAATCACTTTTTTGGATCACTGAATGATTAATCAACGGTGCATGCAATGCTCTGGCAAAGATAACCATTTAAACAGACATCTGTACAATAGGAGCTACAGTAAGCACAGTGTAGTGTTAAATATTAAAATATTATCCAAAATATTAAAAAAATAATAATTACCTTTTGTAATACATCTATAGCTATCTCTTTTGACAGCTGCTGGTTATCAAACAGCTTACTGGTGTCAAGGTATCTCCTAAAATAATTAATATTGAAAAATATTGTGTAAATATATAAATATACCATTATAAAATACAATATTTGAACAATAATATTCAATGTGATTGACAGCTTGATAAAGAGCCATTCAAAGCTTTGTGGAAGAGTGATGGCTGTTCATAGATGATTTGCTAAACAGTTCAACAGGATTTGAACTTGTGACCTCTGCGATACTAATACAATGCTCTACCTACTGAGCTATGAAGCCACACATTGGGAACAACGCCAATTGTGAGTTCTTATTTTCCCATAAAAGAAAAGAATGACATGAAGTTTTATGAATAATTTAGTTATGAACAGCAGATATTCTATTCTTTCACAGGAAAACAAAAATTCAGCCCAATATATGCAGAAAATATTTTCCCCAACTATAGCCATCACTAATAATATGCTTTTGCCATCTCAATATCGCAGTTACTTGTTAATAATGTTCAAGTAATGATTTAATAATTACTATTAATAATTAATAGTAATTATTATATGTAGTATATTCACCAACCTCTGTTGAAACCACTGCAGAAGAGTTATCTCACTGGGAAATGTGAGCAGCTGGCGAGCATCAGCGGTCTTCAGAAGTAATATCACACACCTAATGTTAATAAAAATGCATTTCAATATGTGTTATTATACATTCATAAATGTACATGAATGAACTTGTATTGTTGATTAGTTAGTTTAAATGGGTACTCTCATCACAGGTAACCCAAGATCGAAATGTGAATGTTGGCACCGCTGCATAACCTTCAAATTATAAGGGCTCATATGGGGCTGGAAATAACGATTTTTTTTTGTTTCATTTTTTGAAACAATTGTTTCTGAGCTATACCTATGAAAATGAAGCCGTTTTAATAAAAATTGACTTTCCTCACTTTAGTTGAGCGTTTTCTATAGTGTGGTTTTTGAGCTGATTTACGGCCATTATATGAGTTTTAGTGGATCTGAATTGCTCTCTCTGTATATCTAACAGAGAGAGAGAAACTGGATCCACTAACTTATAGAATGGCCATAAATCAGCTCAAGAATCAAAGGCAACATAGAATATAGAAAACACTCAACTTCAGTAAGACAAGTCATTTAAAAAAAAAAAAAAAAAAGCGCTTCATTTTCACATTAATAGGTTACAGAAACAATTATTATTTCCCCCATATGAATCCTTATAATTCAAAGGTTACGCTACAGTGCTGGCGCTCACATTTTGAGCTTGGGCTACCTGTGCTGTTATCAGTATCAGTAAACTTTATTTTTTTTTTATTCAACAAGGTGATATTTAATTTAAAATGATTTTCCTCCAAGGCACTGTGAGTCCTGAAAAAAAAATCGTAACTCACAGCAAAATTGTGAATTCAGAGTTGGCAAGTCTGCAACTCAAATAGGACAATTCACATTGTAGTTAAAATAACTACAGTTGGAGAAATAAGTCACTAAAGAGACATTAAGAAGAAGGATCCTCAAAAATCAAGCAGGCAGCAAACCATGGCATACAGGAAACAATTTATTAAAACTACTTGTAGTATGTTCCCTCTTGCTGCCCAGGAATGTAAATGGGCGTACTGCTGGGGGAAACTTGACAATACCGTAACAGAATGGATACTGAAGTTGCATGAACTTGTGTGTAGGAAATCATAGTGTAAGACTGAAATAACAATTATTTAATTAATACACATACATTTGATGTGTAATGGACTCGTAATGGGAGGTATAAAAGGAACAAGAGTTTTTCTGTAATTATTACAGTGCGTGACTCAAGAATACCAGAGAAATATTTTTGAGTGAGGCAATAATAGACCATTATACTTGTGGGAGGCACGGTGGCCTAATGGTTAGTGCGCTGGACTCTGGATCGAACGGTCCGGGTTCGAGCCCTGGCCGGGGTACTGCGTTGTGTTCTTGGGCAAGATACTTTACTCTCATAGTACCTCTCTCCACCCAGGTGTATAAATGGGTACCGGCGAATTTACTGCTGGGGGTAACCCTGCGATGGACTAGCATCCCATCCAGGGGGGAGTAGAAATACTCCTAGTCGCTTCATGCTACGGAAACCGGGATAAGCTCCGGCCTGATGGGCCACCAGGCTCCTATGCAGACTTTACCTTTGCCTACTTTAAAGCCAGTCCATTGAGTTTGTAGTACAGAATATGCTAGTCAAAAGCTAAGGATTAAACCTGTAAATTGGACAAACAACCTGCTCATGTACTCAAGGACCAATGAGTCTGACTACAACTGACAAGTACATGTACCTGTTAGATGACCACACATCAGCAGTGCACTTCATATTAAACAGCACAGAAACCTCCCCAAAGCAATTGCCTGCTTGAATTTCCCTCAAGACAAACTTCTGGTTTTCACTGAACACAGTTACATTCCCTGACACCAGCACATGAATTCCAGATGGCTCCTGGCCTTTACTAAGTAGAACTTCTGGGGCCTCCTCTGTCTCTTTCAGTTCTACACGGCGTATCACTTCATCCCTCACACTTTTGTCAAGAGCAATAGGTAGTTTGTTTAAACAGTCAGTGAGTTTGACCACGGCTTCAGGTGGGAGCAAGGGATTGATGGATGATGTAAATTGTGGACGCACAATCTGACTTTCCCGCCTTCTAGCACTCTGTTTGTTGCCCATTAAATTTTCCTTGTAAGGTGACTGTTTTTATCCTTTCAGCCTGAAAGGAAATTGAAGAACACTCTTAAACCTGTATTTTGAAATTAAGAAATATCTTCTTAAACCAAATTAAGGTGATTTCTTATTGCAAGAAGGTTTTCTTAAATTGAGGTATCTGTTCTTGATTTAAAAGGATGTCTACTTACTTTCAAGTATTGATTTTAAGGAAGGTGAGGTTCTTAAAATAAGCCATTAAAAAAGCTTATTTTAAGAACATCATCTTTAGAAAAACGAAGAAAAAAATTTCTGAATTTAAAAAAATACAACAAAACAAGAAATCTTAATTTAAATTTAGTAAATGACATTTACAAAGTTAAACTGCCACGACTTAGCGGGCCCTTTTGGCCAGCGGTCACCTGTCAAAGTGCAGGCTCACATGGTTCGTTGCAGCTTCGTTTGTGTAGCGTTTTAGCGGTCGTCGAAGCGGTCATCTTTTCGAGCAGCTGATGTCGCCTCTTTCTTCGTTTTTCAACGGCTTGGTGGCTTCTCTACTTTAACACATTTCTAGCAGCGTTTGTTCATCATGCGTACAACGAGCAACAGCATGTCCACGTTGACTCCGCCGACTACTTCGCCGTTCAGCTCTCACAGCAGCTCGTCAACTTCGAGTTCTACGTCGACCGTCAGTCCCCGGCTTCAACTTCGACTTCTACCTCGATCGTCGCACCGGCTTCGCCTTCGTTCCTAACTGCCTCTTCGGTGGATAACAACACTCTTTCCCAGGCAATTTGAAGGGCTTTTGCGGACTCGTTACCGCTCTGCTGTCTAGATCTTCCCTTCGAGGGCACGTGGGGGGAAATATGTCCACGGCTTCTGGTTCTGTTCCATATTCCAACTCCACACCGTCGTTGTCGCCCTTGCCTTCCACCAATTCTTGCCACTCTTCCACATCGTCATGTACAAGTTACAAGCAAAGGTGCAAGTTACAAGTGCTGAAAGCAAGAGCTTCGTGTGCTGGAATTAAGAACTTTTTTCCTTTATTTGCAGTATTCTCAAAAAGAAATCAATATTTGAATAAAAAAAGAATATTTCTCATATGAAGTATCTGTTTTCTTAAATTAACAATCGAGAAACCTTCATTTTAAGAAGTAAAATTTTCTTAAAGTAAGAAAGTTTCATCTCAAATTAAGAATTTATACTAGCCAACTGGAACTAAAGATCGATTTCTTAAATTAAAAACTAACTCTTAAAGTAAGAAATTTCTCTTAAAATAAGATCTTTAATTTAAGAAAAAAAAAGTCCTTAATTTGGGATTTGTTTCAAGGAATTTGCCCTCAAAATAAGAATTTCCCATTTAGAGTGGAAAACAAAACTGTAGAATAAGATAAACCACAATGTAATATAAAGGGAACCGTTTGGATCAGCTCCAACTGCCCGTCTTAGAGAGGTGTCCATCTTATAGGTAGTTTAGTTGGAGTAAAATGACTGACCAACAGCAAGTGTCCATCTTACAGAGGTGTCAGTCTTGTGGAGGTGTCCGTGCTTTTGAGCTAAATCTACTTTTTAAAAAAATATAGATTGACACCTTCCACAAAGTATTATTCAAAACGTTTTTAATATGGTGGATCTCAGCTCACACACGATGCACCTTTTGGTTACCCAAAAAGTTACTACACCCTCCGAAATAAAGGGTTGCTTACCAACGAGAGTCGCTTCGGTAGCCACTCTGTACATACATGTACATGCCCTCCCTGCGGAACAGGTTTTCTCTACGCCATGGTGGGAGTGAAATGACGTGGCCGTGATCCTTATCTGAGTGTAAAGACAAAGATACGGAGTAATAAGCTTACCTTACTCCTACATCACCTACATGTACGCGTAGTAACCAAGTTTTCATGGCAGGCTTTGGCAGCCATCTTTTTCGGAAAGCGATGCATTCTGGTCGATCCGCCGGTCGATCCAGTTCAAAGATTTGTACCCAGTCTCCGGTTGTTCGATAACCTCCTCGAGCTCTAAAATTCACACCAAGCGAGCTAGGTGGATCATAGGGAGCCCAAGCTTAAGTTATTATTTGAGTGAAGTTTTAAAACATGAATAAACTGCAATTAAAAGGTACCCTTATTCTTTATTGTTGTCTGCCTAGGCTTTCCGTGGCGTCAGTCTAGCGATTGTGTCATACACGAGTCATACACTGTATGACGAATAAGTGACGAATGCACGAATGGTCTGTAATTTATTATAAAATAATCGAGAAATTGCGCGCGCTGTGATTGGCCAGTTTGAGTTCATTATAGCTCCATAAAGCACGCTGCTTACGTCACGCGCGTGCTTTATGGAGTTTTATAAAATGTTCGAGTAATTGCGCGCGCTGTGATTGGTCAGTTCGAGTTCATTATTGCTCCATAAATTACGCTGCTTACGTCACGCGCGTGCTTTATGGAGTTATAATGCACGCTGCTTACGTCACAAGTTTTAGCGCGCGCAATTTCTTTAACATTTTATAAAAGAAATAAAGAACTTGTCCTCGTGTATTGTTGAGTTATATAAGCACTTGGGAATTTTTAAGAACACTCGAGAAGTGCGAGAAGCACTCGGCTACGCCTCGTGCTTCTCTATGCACTTCTCTCGTGTTCTTAAAAATTCCCGCGTGCTTATATAACTCAACAATGCACTCAGGCGCGTTTTTTATTTCTTTATTATATACGGATCATTCGTCACTGATTCGTCATACAGTGTGTGACACAATCGCTAGACTACACTACAGAAAGACTACCAAAACCAAATGGCCGACTTACTTAGTGTTTGGCGTAATGTATATGAAATGATTCATATATGAACTGCGGATGTATATAAAAGTGGTAATGATCATCGCAGTGAATTTCCAATTGGAATAAAGAACCCTGAAAAAAATTCAGGGCTTCGCAGTGTTTGGTAATTTTGCTGGGTCCGAGGAGGAAAGAAATGCAATTTAGGCGACCTGACTACATCTCCAAAACTGGCTTTACTTTTCTCTCGAGAATGGCCCAGCAATCCCGCAGTCTGATTTTCTTTCAGCTCGTTTAGGTGTTCGGTTAGGGGGGAAGGGGTGGGGTGGGGCGAAGAAATTTCAATGTTTTCCCTCGTGGCTCACTAACCGCTGTTAGTGAAAGGAAACATCAGTAGATAAAAGGCTTTGTTTGGCTTGCAAAAGGCGAGTATTCGTTTAATCGACAAAACCTAGTAAGAGCTTAGTTTCCCGTCGATGTTTATTTTTCAAAAAAGTGTCCACACCAGTCGGCTTAGCTAACAAAGCGAATTAGAACAATTTCCGCTTTCGTTGTTTTTTCTTTTGCGTCCTCTCTTTCTCTTGTTTCCCCAGGCCAAACTTTATTTAGTTTCATTCAAGCAACTGTGAAAATTACACCGGTAAGCGTTTTCAGCAAAGTCGTTATAGAGCTCAAATGATTTTCCGATGCATGATTCAGTAAGCCTCGCCCAGCGTTTACTTTTGTTTAGACAGATTTTGCTTATATTATTTATTTGTAGATTCTAGTTTCTTCAAAGTGTGTAATTTATTTTTGTGACGTATTTGGTGTATTTTATTATTATTATTATTATTATTATTATTATTATTATTATTATTATTATTATTATTATTATTATTATTATTATTATTATTTCTCGAAGATATTAGCTACTAATATTAATATTACAAGCTACTCTAAAATTCGAGAGAAAATAAAGTCTATGTATGTATGTATGCTAAATTTGCACAGATGACACAGATAATTTTAGAGCATGATTCTAATTTGAATTTTTGCTAAATTCATTGCTTCTTATAAATACCAGAACGCTGTAAAGGTTTTTTGTTCCGTGTTTTATTTCGCATTTTGTAGGACTAGCCCTCATTCAGTTTTTTATGCCATTTTACCCCAAACGCTCGGCCAGCGACTGGTTTTACCGGCTTAATCTAAGGACGGTGTTAACCGTTATATATTTTAAGGTCATCTTGTCATCAGTTCTTTATAATCTTGTCGTTTCAGTGGGGTGGTTGTGTTAATGCAAAGCAACTAAATTCTTTGGAAGTGCTCCATTGTAGGGCGGCCAGAGTGATTTACAACTTGCCCCACGATAAGCCATCTGCTGAAGTCTACCAGTACACAAAATGGAGCACACTAAACTACTTACACAAACTCCGGCTAATTGAACTATTTTACAGGGTAAACCACCTAATCGTAGATTGTTTAATCGGCTTTTGAACAACCGGGGTGGGGCAGCTGATTGTTAAATATGTTCTCCGTTGAATTAGAAGTTATAAAAATGTTATATCCTTTATTGAATTTTAAAGTAAATTAATCTCGACATAAATTCTGACGAGCGCGCTTTTCGACGTAAAAAATATATTTAGGAATCATTTGCTAATTTTTTAGATCATTATATTGACTGAATTTCATGCCATATGCTCCGAACAGCATAGAAAACCTTTCAATCCACAGATGATTATTTTACCCTCCGAGCAGTCTCTTTCTTTTCCTAGCGTGCGACGCGTAAACACGATTATGAATTATCGAGATCGAGCAGCGAACGGCGAAGCCAAAAGCTGCGAGTAACGAGGGCCCGTATTCCCTGCTCGTTTTTCCTCTGATTTGCACGAACAATTTTAATTTTTCCGGTCGTGCCTGGGATTTCAGGAACAAAAACCGACTTCAACTCTGGTTCGACTAGTTGGGTCAACGTTTTTTTGGTCAAAAACCATCTCCTGAGGTACCTTTGTTAATCTTTCCTTGTTCTTCGTCTCGCCAACAAAACGTCAGGAACCAGACATGGACGTCGAAGGAATAAGATGACAGGCAAAATTCATAACGATGACAGATGACAGGTTGAATTCATAATGATGTAAAACAATACATATACAGTTAACTTCCCCAAAAATTAGACTGAAGAGCATCTGCGAGGCAATGCACTTCTCGGAGTGGAATATTGCGTGTTTCCGCTGGTAATTCAACACTACAGCCCATCTTTAAGTTGCAATCTTCCAGGTAATTTGAACTACATTTTTGTTGAAATTTTCATTTAAGATAAGAGTTTAATTTTAATTTAATAATTATATGAAAACTAGACAGACACGACTTTAAAACAAATACAAGGCTGGCTAAGCAGCTAGCTACTGATGAAGATTGGAGTTTTTGTTATCGAAATAATGGGCTGTAATTAGAAGAATCGCGAAAAGAAAGAACATATCAGACTTGCATGAGTTTGATTGCTGATCTTGATCTAAAGCAGGATCAGGCGCCTACAATTTGTTGCTATGTGCATGGCCATTATAAACAGCATTTACAATTTATAATTACAATTACTGCTGTTTGTTAAATTGACCCTTGCCTGGCTAGTAAGGGTCTATACTTTCGCCAAAAGTGAAACAATGTACACTTTTTAAACCTTTAATATATCGCGCCTTATGACCGCGCACAGTACCGGCGAAGCAATTTTGTCCACATGCAAAGAAGAGAAACTCTAGCTTATTGCAATTAAAACATTCAAACTAGTGAGAGAGTTTTCGTCAGTTCCCCGCAGATGTCTTAAGTCAAAACAAAATTACTGATCATGACTTACCGCAATAAAACACAAAGGAAGAACCAGCCCACCCAACTTTATTAAAACACCGAAATATTGTTTCTGTTAAATTCAAGGAAACAAATTATGAACAGAAAAAAAATGCTGGTCGACCGTTAAACAAGCGGTGATCATGAGTTTTGCAATGAATATCAACATTTTGTTGATTCTTAACAGCGTTTAGCATTACATTAGTTTAGTAACTGTTAAAATTTGAAAACAGTTCAGTGTCAAAGCACTGTATGATATAACAGAAAAAAGAAAGGAGAAATTGGTACTAATGAATATAAAACAAAAAGGGGAGATGGATTCATATCTCATGTAAAGTGAAAATAAAAGGAAGCGTAATTCAGCAAACAGATCTAGAAAATTAAAAACCCGAGAGCTAGTCAATACTTCAAATTTGAATAATTAGATCAGTCATCCCGACAAACATTTCCACTTTTAATACATATTTCCTGATATTTGCGAAATATAAATTCAAACAATAATCCTTTGCTTGCGAGGCCTGACATTGTCCTTTAAAATTTTAAAAACCATGCAACAGATTTGCAACAATAAAAATCGATCCCCAACCCAACAGATTCATAACTGCCGCACAATAAAATGGAACTAAATTAAGAAATTGACACAAAAAAAACAACACCTACACTTAAGCAAACTCTAAATTAATTAAAATATACTTTTCAATCATAAATTATTCGTAGCACGTACACATAATTTTATTATTATTCTTTGAATGAAGCGCCTGTTTATATTTACCTATTTTTTCCAAATCGTCCTCTAGCGGGACTCTTTTTTGCTGTTATATGTTTAATCCATCAAATATGCATGCTCCAAAATGTTTGGACTACGCTTTCCTTCGGACGTGAACATTTTCGGACACCTTTGTTTTTGACCGAAAGTTCAACCGTGCGAACTTTTTTGTTGTTAAAGTATTCAGCCTCATCGATAAATAAACAGTTGTCGTGTATACACTGCTACAGCTGGCTAAGGCGGCAATGATAAAGACTTAATAAAGCCTAGCTGTCATTTTTACTTGTTTTTCCTGGATTTGAAAACCAGGCTACTCGCAGTAGGTATAAACTGCTACTGAATTTATAATTATTAGCATTTAGAAAAGAATCGACGATATAGGAAGTCGCTATAAGTACTAGTGCAGATGGATATAGACGAAAGCCGGACAATAGTATGCAGTGCGAAAACATATCTTGTTTACATGACAGTCAGAAGTTATGCTAGTTGCGAGTCCCACACATTGTTCGTCTAGTAAAATGATGGCTCAATAAACACAAATTGTTATTGACAAAGTGTCGGCGGCTTCGGATTTCATTAACCCCTTTATGGATGCTAATTAAAACCCTACGATACGATACGGAGCGTGGGTAAAATTATTTCAAATTTTACCTCAAAAATTAGGATTCTCTTAATTTTTTTTTTACTTTGGCCAAAATGTAAAAACAAAAAACAAAATACCCTTAAACCTGTTTTTGTCATTAACAAACGAAAAAGAGTAAAAGAAAACAAAAGCATGTTAACCAGTTAGCCGAGACTAATTCACCATGCAGACTACACAAAGAAGGTCCCTCTTTATTTGAAGATAATTTAGACGGAATCTACCAGGAAGTCAGGTAATACTTATTTAAGTTGGACAAAAATCGAGTACCAGAATAATTTAAATCCTATTGCGCTATTTTCTACCCTAGATAAAAGGTAAAGATGTAAGTAATTATCACTGATAACACCAACAACAATTTCTTATCAGTCTTAAAAAATGAATTTCAAAGTTCACAAGCTATAGGGAAATTCTCACGTGCAGCCATTTTGTAAAATCGTCTTTAAGCGATTCAGTGGAATTCAGTGAAATTTCAAAATTTGTTTTCGGTGTTTGGTGTTGTTAGAAAAGATTTCTTTTGATAAGATATTTGAAGTAGTAACACAAAAGTTTGCAATAAGGTGTAAATAATTTTGGTACAATAATTTCTTATCAGAGCCTGAGAAAATGAAATTTAATGTTCACAAGCTATAGGCAAAAGCTCGCGTCTTTTAAGCGATTTAGTGGAGTTCAGCGGAACTTCGAGATTGGTTTTCGATGTTTGGTGTTGTTAGAAAAGATTTCTTTTGATAAGATATTTGAAGCAGTAACACAAAAGCTTGCAATAAGGTGTAAATAATTTTGGTACATAATTTTGTCCAACAACTACTCAAAGTCCTGGCGGATTCCGTCCTAAAAACTTCTCCAGATTCACGACATTATGTCACAAAAAATAAAAAAGCAAAAGGAGAAAAGAGGAAGTTCTCAAGGATCACACTTCGATGTTTTCCTCCTTTCCCGCAGCTTCGCTTTCTTGTCGCACCAAATAAAGGATACTTATCGCAGTCTGATTAATATTTAATTCCAGGTTGGAATTGAAAGAAAAACGGGTTTAATCTTTAACAATATAGCAAAGGTGCTTTTCGTTGTAAGAAATATATTAAGGTGTATCGGTCATGAATTTTCAACAGCAATATTATATAGCAATGACGTCTCTGAAATTCATGCCATATGTTCCTCACAATAAAGTCAACGTCCAGTCCAAATGATAACAATTAAAAAAAAATCATTTGACATAGATGAACGTTTTTACCTAGGGAAACTTCTTTTGAGGTGTTTGTTCTTTCACTTTGTGGTTCACTTGTTATACATACGCCATGGAGACTTAGCCAAGCTTAAAAGAGGAGCTCCACATAAATACTATCATTGAGAAAAACTTGGCGGAAACCTGCTTTGAAAAAATGATATTGCACGCGCTTGACTAGTACCAGTCCCAAACCGCGCGATAGAATTTAAAATCCCTAAAATTTGGAGAAAAGAAGGTAGCATTTCGATTTTGTGTCGGACATAACATAGCCTTTTTACAATCCTACCTATGGAATTACCGATTACATGTCAAAATGGAACGCTAGTGAAGAAAGTCTGGAAATACAGATGTTTATTACGTCATAACTTTTACAATAACGCAAATTTCATTAAAACCATTAGGGCGATTTACACGGTGTGACTTTCTTGAATGCGACAAGCTGACGACAGGCCTACGACATGACTTAGGGCCATTTACACGCGCGCGCGTCTGTCGTAAGGATGTCGTAAAATGATTTACACGACGCAATTCGTGTTCTAATCATGGCGTAAGCTTGTCGCACGCGAGAAAGTCGTACCGTGTAAATCGCAGGGGGGCGTTCTTTATCTATTTGCACTGATTTTTATTTTCAGATCTATATGCCCTTTCCGTGAATTTTGACTTGTCAAATATAGCCGTGATTTGAAACTCTTGAAGGACTAAAAAAAAGCATATCCGTGAGAGATCTGGTTTACAAAATACACTCTTTTTTATAAGAATATTGTTTTTCCGGGCCAGGCTGACTATTCTTATTTTTCTGCAGAATTCAGGCTGAAAATATTCTTAGAATATTCTTAGATTGAGAATTTACCATGATACTTTTTACAGTTTAGTTCATGTCTTTTGTGCTGTGTACGTTACATATGTATTACATGTACCATTTATTGAATTAGTTAGCATCGAACAGTGGGCGCTAGTATGGGTTTTTATCATTTTATTGGCTAATTTTTCCGTTTTGCGAAAGGAAGTTGTACTGCATTTACATCTTTTCAAAACAAAATTATATCCTTTTCAAAGCCTCAGCCTCGGGTTTATTCTTAAAATATTCTTATTTCGATATTCTTATAATCGATATTCTTATAAAATATATTCTTATGGAAAAAAAAAGAGTGTATGACGGTTAGAAACCTTTCTTAGGAACAAATTGGCAGTTAAGAAGGCCCCCTTAAATTGTTCGCCGCTTGTAAATAAATACTACCTCTATTGCTTATTACTGGCTTTCTTATAACGCACGTCTTACGTGCACGCTGAGAATGAAGAGCTCTCGAGCTCTTTGGAATTTGGCAGAGGTAGCCGTAAGGTGTTTATAATAATGTTCTCCGTACATAATATTCATGATTTCACGGAACAAATCAGAAGCACTCAAACGTTCTTCGGAAATTTTCGGTAGATAGTTGACATTTGGTTAATGTTAAAACACTGTATAACCAATTGAAATCTTTTACAACTAACTGATTGCTGAGAAATAGCTGATATACTGAGAAATGGCCCAAATTGTAACTGATGTATGGTATCCAGCACCTCCACTCAGACCCTCTTGTCTTATTTATTAAGCTGAATTTCCACCTGAAACAGAGGCAAATAACATGTGTGTCTTTGTTTAGCAAAGCTCGGAAGGAATTCGCTAACGATGTGCAAGTGGATTTATTCGGCTCTTCTTGTAATTGCCATATCGGCGTGGGAACTTGAAGGTAAGGTGATAAAGGTCACAGTTGTTTTCATGAACACAAATTTATATTAGATGAAAAGAGTTCTGCTTTATAAAAACGTACAGTTGTCATGAAATGCAAAAAAAAGGAACTGGAAAAGTTTTGGTTGCATTTGCTTTGGTCACATGTAGAAAGAGATGATATTCGGTGAAATGCCGGTTATAAGCCCTGTGCTTATCCAACTTCCTTAGGGGTTGAGTCGTGAAGGGGCTTATAAGAGGTATAGTGAAAAAACACCCGCATGGAAATGAGCTAACAATAACGACTTAAAAGTCTCATAAGCGATATATTGTGAGAGCTGCTCTGATAAAAAGTTTTTATCTCGTACTTTACTTGCAAACTCAGTTATTGCCAAGAGAGTATCCCTCTAGCCTTCAGATCATTTTCTGGGAATGTTTTCGTATTTAGGTCGCCGACAAAATGAATACAAGCTACTTTCACACAACATTCTCTACCATTACGTTTCTGATCGTCTCTCGAAACCACGCGAGAACATCCACACAACGCGCGTTAACATCCGCGGGTGAACTGGGTACCATGTCTAAGAATAACTTAAGAGGAATTACCTTTGGAATAAGGCCTATATGTGGGATTAAGTCTCTCACTTCATACTCTCTTGTCATTGTCTATTTCTGTGTGAAGTACAATATTCTCTTACACTTATGTCCACGATTGAACGCAAGTATTGTTCAATAAGTACTTCATGTTTGACTGACTTATTTGACATTTCCATATTACTTCATAATTGACAGAATTTGGTGTGTTTTAGCGAACTTTTATTAATGAGGACACTTTGTGATGCCTATCATGAAGAACGTGCATCTCATTAGCGTTCAATCCTGGACATATCTGTTCTCTTATAAAGTTGACAATAGTAGGTTCATTCGATATGTAACTTTTAGATGGGGCAGAGACAATACACGGGAAGAATTGATAACCGGAATAGGAGGGGTTATATAACCGGCACTTTACGGATTGAACATTTGAAAGTCGGTTATTTAGTCTTAAAAAGACTTTCACATGTCTAGCAACTCTGAGATTGAACGAACTTAACGGCCTTGGTTAGAAAACATATGTTCTTTGCATCCAATTTTCGAAGTTAACTTGAACAGAAGAAGTAATATGTTACAAATAACAATGTTCGTTATTGCTGTGTCTGAGATTTACGCCTTTTGAAACAATTAGCCTAAACAATATTACGTTTCCCACAACAATTTGATTTTACGAGTGTTGTTATTTGGTTTAAATTATAAGCAATAATTAATAGTTATAACCGCAGATCTGACATAATCGCATTTTTCTTTTAAAGTTGTGTATTGCACACGATGTGACTTTGACTTAGATGTCGCCAGGAGGATCATTACCTTCGATTCATTAGCGAAACATCAGTGGTTTTACAGCTGCACTATAACAGCACCACCGGGGCACCATATCCGGTTAGAAATGTCTGTTTTCCAACTGACTGATGTTGGCTTCGGGATACAAGACTGGTTCTACGTATATGATGGAAATACCACCAATACTTTATTGGGGAGTTTTACCGGAGTAAAGCGACCATTCACGGTACAGTCAAGGAGTCGCTTTATGATGCTCCAGTTGAGAAGGGAATATTCCTTCTTTCGCTCTACCTTTAAAGGATCATATAATTACAGTACAACAAAAGGTAAGCTAATGTTTATCCTCGTACAGATGCCATATTCGTCATATCAGGATGTAGAATGTTACAATCCGGCAGACCCGCAAACGGACGTTTTTTGATCATCTTTAAAAGAATTTTTAGCTTGTGAGCCAGGTATTTTCCACAGTTGCTTATGTATCCCTTAAACAAACGCTGTCCTATCAGTCCTATTTCCACACAATTCGGTAGAAAAAGACAGAAGATTACTAAGAATAAGTAAGCGAGGCAGAGATAAAGAAAATTTGGATAGAACAATACGATAGGAAGGGAAAAAAGCTATTCTTCTTATTAATTTTTTTTTTAATTTCTTTTCTCTCCTGTTATCTTCAACAAGGTCATCGCAGGGCCGTAGGTAGGACCTTGCTTGGGTGGGTGCGAGCACTGGAAGCATGAGCGTCTAGGGGGGATCCGGGGGTATATTTCCCCAGGAAATTTTGAAAAATCAAGTCTGTTGAAGTCCACTTTTCCTGCATTCTGGGAGTCATTTTAACCCTCCCTCTCAGATAAAGCGCACCCATCGCATCCCCTCTGCCTACGGACCTGATCGATCGACTGGCATAATAAGTAGTTATCTGGTATAATTTACAACAGACTTTCTTCTTTAGAGGCTTTACAGTAAGATCTATGTAAATTCAACTGTTCTGGCTGTAATGCAAATGACGTTTGAAAAACAGAACTAACTTTGTTCAAAAGACCACTAGAACCTAGCGGTGACAAAGAAAGCGCTGTATTCTGCCACCTTAACAACTGTCCAAACTTCCAACGCATCAAATGTGTATTTAGTCAGCTACTTTGTCCGAACAACAACAAACAAATTCCAGCACTTATGATTTCTAGCTCGAAAATATTGGCAGCAACACCTTCATCATCGACAGTAACCCTAATTGGCCCATCTAAGATAAAAAATTAAATAAATCACTTTATTTAAGTGTCAGAGTATTTAGCACTGCTCTACACTGTAAATAAGTAAACAAATATTACAAATCTATTATTCATAGACGAATTTCATATCAAAACGAACGGAGTGAGACTTAACACCGGCCTGAAAGCCAGCCGTGAACTCTTCTTATTTAAATAATATCTACCTTTTCTTGTACGGTACATCTGATGATGGTTTTTGCAATAAACCGAAATATTTTGTTTCTACTCGGGCTTCCTCCGTAGGAGGGCCCGAGGTATAAAATGCTACTGCTCTCGTCTAAATACTCTCCACATATTCCACCCGTGCGCAACAGCAAAAACGCCAAAACAGATCATAAAAAACACAACTTTATTTGCTATCGTGTGCTCACTGGAGGCCGCACGGACAAGGACTCAAATATCTACAAAGGGAAAGTAAAATATGGTCACGAGAAAAATCTAGGCGAAAAACTAAGAGGGTACCAACGAGCATCCATAGGATGAAAAAACCTCGCCGCGCTTGCTGCGGTAATGCAGAGGAAAAACCCCAGCCCTATGGATAGAAACCCTCCGACCTGCTGGGCTCGGTCTTATTAAATTAGATTCCTAATGATTTCGAGACTGAAAGTAGGGACTGAACATTGTCTTTAACATAACCATCTTTGGCATTTTCACTCTGCCAACGACCGTGTCTCTTAAAAAGTCTATCAGCGATGCCTGCATTGGCGGCAGCTGTGGCTCCTCCGGCCCTGAGACTGTGAAGACTTATGCAGGAAACGTCAGTAATGTCTTTGAAAGCGTCCTTAACGATCTCCCTGGCTCTGCTGTAGCTTAAGCCTTGACGTCGAACTTTAGATGTACATCGAGGAGACAAGAGGGCTCTGAATAACGGTAAATCCTCACTAAGATCAATTTCAGCGGCAGCAATGTATTGCTCTAAAGCCTTTACGGGACAGGTTTCCAGGTCTGATCGCGCTATTGTTGTCCACGCCCCATCACGGTATTGGTCTGTCTTGGACGACTCTAAAAATATGGACACATAAGTAGGAAAAAACTTTATGTCACAAGCTCGAATAGAGCATAGCTCACTGAAACGAAAAAACCCAGCATATCCTATGAGACATAAAGCTACTGTTCTCAAATCCGATAAGGAAGGAGACTTATCTGAAATCTTGGAGGATACAAGCGCCTTCAGCATCTCGGGAGTGATGGGTTCTTTCTTCGATTTAGCCTTCCCCAGGATCCTTTGAGACGCGCTAACCATGGCAGAAACCATAGGATGCACCGAGACCTTGGGCAAACCGGCCAGCTGTTGGGCCCAGTCGATACTGTAAACAGCATTAAGAACTGGAGAAGGAGAATTAGCTTCCAGGATAAGGCACTGCAGGTAAACTGAAACTTGAAAGGGGTTGGCGGGCATGTGGCGAATACAATTAGACGACGCCCAAAACTTCCAACGTCTAAAACCAGCCAGGTAAGTGCGAATAGTACCATCGGCTCTGGAAGCGAGCACGGTTTCCTGGACTCGACTAACCAAGGGCTGGAGATGATCGGGGATAGCGGCAAAGAATTCGGTCCACATCTCTGATTGAAACACATCTAAAATCAAAATAAAACTGACAAGCAAATTAGCAAAATAACAAAGAAAAACATGACGTGAACAAAAAGGTAATAGCAATACAAAAAAAAAAAAAAAAAAAAAAAACATAAACGGGCTCGAGAAAGAGCCCAAAAAAATACGTCTCGGCTACACAAATAGCTAACTCACTTTCGCCACAAAAGAGCTTCTATATATCGGGCACAGATCGTCCCATACTTCATGGTGGCACACAGCCCAACCATTCGGATACAGAAAGACCTAAATTCCCAGGGCACAAAAAACAAAAGGGGGGCACAGATGGTCCCATTCATTCTCAAGGGCAAACAAAGGCCCCTAACATTTGGGCACAGATGGTCTCATTCATTCTCAAGGGCAAACAAAGGCCCCTAACACTTGGGCACAGATGGTCCCATACTTCATATAGGCACACCGGCCCTAACATTTAGATACAGAAGTTCCTGAATTTTTAGGGCGCAAAAAAGGCCCCATTCTTCGGGCACAGATGGTCCCACTCATACTCATGGGCAAGCAATCCCCCTAACAATATAAGCCCAGAACGTCTCATACTTTTTGGGGGTAAAAAACCCTGAAGTTCAGGTACAGGTGATCCCATATTCCTAGGGAGCAAGAAAGGCCCTACCTACCGGGCACATGTGGTCCCATATATCTCGTGCACAAATAGGCCCTAGAATCTGGAGCTCAAAAGAACGAACCTTAAATTTTTGGCTCTGATAGAAATAAATGATAAATAAATAAATAAACGAATAAATCATAAGAAAAAGAAAGCGAAAATAAAAATAAAATAAAAGCGAGTCACCTCCAGAAAAGAGCACCAAGAGGACGAATTAGCATAAAACCACTCCTAAATACCCTGTTCAAAACCCCTAGAGAGTTCATACCGACGAGAGAATATTTTTCCGCTAATTCCCAAACCGCGGAAAAATTCTACTCTCGTCTAAATACTCTCCACATATTCCACCCGTGCGCAACAGCAAAAACGCCAAAACAGATCATAAAAAACACAACTTTATTTGCTATCGTGTGCTCACTGGAGGCCGAACGGCCCCAAGAGTACAAAGAAAGAAAAAAGGACAACAAAACAATATAAAATACAAGAGGAAAAACTTTCAGACAAAATGGATTCTCAAAGCAAGCATCCTAAAGTTTAAATTCTCATTACCAAAGACGCTATTACATCTACCGGGAATGAAAGCTTCTTTTAAAGATGGAAGATCCATCCAGTCAACAACAAAATCGGAAAATTTATCACCGCCGGCGCTAATCATTGGCCAGAAGGGAGCGGAATGCCACAGCGGAACAATAAGAGTCCCTGACGCCTTGCAGTTACGCATATGAAGTAACACGCGCGGAATAAGGCAAATAGGCGGACATACATAATTGTTCTCCCCCGCCCAGTTCATAATGAATGAATCAATTCCTTCCGAGCCTGGATTCCAAAATCTAGAATTGAACCTCGGAAGTTTGGCATTTAAATAATTAGCAAAGCGATCGAAAGAGTGCGGACCCCAAACAATATCAATGTTTTGAAATGTATCCCACGAAAGACCCCAGTCATCGGGATCGTAAAGGCGGCTGAGAAAATTGGCCTGGTCATTCTGAGATCTAGGGATCCATTCCATCTCGATCGAAATACCGCGATGACAACAAATGTTAAAAATCGACAAAGCTTCAGTCTGCAAATGACCTTTACTGCTGCCAGATGAAATGATCCTGGGAACGTTCTGATTATCTGTAAACCATTTCACAGTCAATCCTGACAACTTGTCCAGTAAAGAAAGAAGAACAAATTTAACGGCCAAAATTTCTCGCACAGTAGAACTGGTATGCATTTCCTTTTCGGACCAAGTGCCAGACACAAAATCCTGACCGCATTGAACGAAATAGCCACCAAAACCAGTGTCACTTGCGTCAGAATAAACAACGCCAACAGCACTTGACTTGGGCGACATAGGCTTGCCATTAATGGAGTCGATGTTGTTCTGCCAAAATAAAAGCTCATTACGAATCTCAAGGGACACGTCCAAAGGCTGATCCCAGGAGGTTCTTTGCTCTAGGGCCGCATAACAATTTCTTGTCAACAATCTAGTAATATTACCGACAGCACACGACATAGAAATAATTTGCCCCGTAATTGAAGCAAGACCACGGGCTGAAATACCACTTTTTTAAAGACAGGAAGCAATGGAGGATTTCAGCTTGAGAATACGCTCTTCGGGAATATGAATCAAACCGTGTTGGAAGTCCAAAACCGATCCCAAGAAGACTAACTTCTGGACAGGTTCCCAATTTGATTTTTCGTCATTAGCTGTAAAACCGGCCAAAGTCAGGTCCTTATGAACTTGAACACTAATGTTTTCAGCACTTTCGAAAGACAAATTTCCCCCGATGCCATCGTCTAGATACATCAAGGCTAAATGGCCGTGAGCCCTCCAAAACTTAACTAATTGACGTATGACTTTTGTAAAAATATACGGCGCTGAAGTTAAACCAAAAGGTAGCACTTTAAACTCGTAGAAATGCATCACGCCATCGACTGAAGGCCATTTGAACGACAGAAACTTCATATGTTCTTCACAAATGTCAATGTGATGATATGCCGATTTGAGGTCGAAGGAGAAGACAAACATCCCAGGCGAAAACATTTGAAGAACAGTTCTTAGATCTTCATACTTGACAGATTTTTTGACGACAAATTTGTTTAAATGAGACAAATCTAAAATAAGTCTTAACTTCCCTGAAGACTGGACAGCGACGTGCAGCGGATTACAAAATTGAGGGTATTCCTGAACTTCCCTTACACAGCCACGAGCCATCAACTCTGAAATAGCCTCCCGAACAAAACTATCCCTACGAAGGGCGGAAGATCTATTTTCAATCGAAAACGGTAAAGGTGATTCCATAAAGAGAATCTTGTAACCATTCTGGATAATGTCTAGAACAAAGTCCGAAGCCTGGATAGTATCACGCCAAAATGTGAAGTTCGCATGCAGTTTTCCTTGAGTAAAGCTGGATGCCTCGATATCCTGTTCAAATTCGTACTGATCCAAAAAATTAAGGTTTTGATCCTGAAGACAACGGTTTGTCTTTGGTGGGGCACATATTGGCCCAGTGACCTCGTTTACCGCATCGAAAGCACATGTCGAGGCCTCTGAATGAGTTGTAAGGGTATCGACCTTGGGGACGAAAATAACTAGTAGCTGGAGGAAAAGAGCTAAACGTACCGCCAACTCTGGAGGCGCTAGAAGATGAAGGCGCAGAAGAGGAACCTTTAGGACTAGTTTTCCTCTTTTTCTCTTGCAGTGTTTTAATCTTAGCGGCGGCTCTTTTCTCGGCTTTTTTAATCTTCGAAGCGTCGGCCTCGTCGTCGGCCAAATCGTCGCAAACATACTCTTGCACCGTAGCCCAACCGAATTCAGATTTGTCGGCCAATTTAATAATTTTTTGCCTATTATTTAGCAAAGAAATACCTTTGTTAAGCTCTTCCTTGGCTTTAGGAATATTTCCACCTTCCAGGGCCTTCAGGGCCGAATTACTCGTCTTGGCCACTTTGCGGTTGAAACTAAACTGTTGCTCGTTTCCTTTCTTCTTGAAGACGTAATTGTCGGGCTGAAGATCCGTCGCAATTTGAACCGCTAAATCAGACTGGGCTTGAAGCAGGTTGGTCTGTAGTCCTTGGATCTGGGAGTTAACGGCTGATAAAATTGCATTTTTCTGGGCATCTAAAATAGCACTAAGTTCTGGAGAAATAGAGGTGCTGGCTCCTGCTGAGTCTTCCATAAGGATGAGAGCAACACAAATAAAAGCGAGTCACCTCCAGAAAAGAGCACCAAGAGGACGAATTAGCATAAAACCACTCCTAAATACCCTGTTCAAAACCCCTAGAGAGTTCATACCGACGAGAGAATATTTTTCCGCTAATTCCCAAACCGCGGAAAAATTCTATTTTCGTCGCCAAAACGGGGGTCATGGTCCCAGGCGTTCCTTGCATGGACCGCGGAAACTGGGGATGAGAGTAGAAATTTCGGGAGCCAACAAGATCACGAATAGTGCAATCGATTTACCGTTGTGATCAATCAATTAAATTTCGATGGACCTCGAGTTGGTTCATCGGCAGTCGCCTTTTCCTCGAGTTCGGACCAATCTCCACGATCGTCAATGGCTATGCTGTTTTTCCTTTTGAACAGGGAAAATATTTGTCTCTCCTGGGCTTAAAATGAAAAGAAGACCAAAAGTGGAAGATTGTGAATTACAGAGTGCTAAAACCTCGCTGGTGAAGGATTTATGACGGCAACGAGGCCATGTGTCATTCCGCTTTGACGCATGCGAATGTAGTTTGTAAGCAATTGACACACTAGTTTACGGACTTTTCCTGCTTTTCAAGACTTCAGTATTGCTACCAATCTGGATGGAATTTTTGGAAGGATCGGTAAGCTATCAAGTGAAAAAATTGACTGCAAAAGCCATCTGCTAAAATCTATTGAAACTTTTGCTTTGGCGTGAATAGCAGAATACTGAAATTTAAGTTAACTTATATGCAAATTTGTTACACGCTTGCAATGTGGAATTAGCCATTTCCGAGTTGCCCTTTGCCTCAATTTCAAAACGAGTCTACGTGCGAAACCATTGAAATGAAAATGACTTTGATTTGCATGAAAATGGTCGTGAAGGTGAAACTCTTTTTCATATGAATGGTTTCGCACGTACACTCGTTTTGAAAGAGGCAGAAAATAACTCGGAAATGGCCTATTTCATTTTTGAGTCAAATGCGCATGCGCATTAGACTCTATGTAGTAGAAAAAAAGCTGTCAGCAACCCCAAGGGAATGGTTCGGGATCGATAATCGTTCGGTGTAATTGTGCTTAAACAATAGCCCGTCTCATTGCGGGCTTGGTGCGGTGATCGTAATCCAATCAGGAAGCAAGGATGTTAACGAAGCAACGGTCGAACGGAGCTCGAGCACGACACGCACTTGTAAAAGACATTGTCATGTATGTAATTGGAATAAATGTTTTACAGTGAAAAATGATATTAATCCTCGTTTTCAAGTGTGAAGCCACTGAAAATGTTCTCCTTCCAGCTGCATGTTTTTTTATAATCCCTGGAAAACGCGACGTGAAATCGACATCCGGAAGTGACATTTATGTTCATAAACAAAAAATAACTTTGAAAAAAATGGAAAATTAAAAAAGATTGTAGTCAGCAATTGATTGTTCAATTCAAATAGAGTTTTGTTTTCACCATTCAAGATTCAATCTAGAGCTTGAAAACAAGACAGTGTAATCAAATTACATTTCGCGCAATATTTGCATAAATATTGAGACTTGCCAAAAAGTAAGACAGAATGAAAACTCGCTTTAATAGTTATTGAATTCTGATCTGATTGTTATTTCCATGTATTGACTATTTGAAATCTGTTCTCACTCATGGAAACCCAATTTTTGCATTCAACTGCTTGCAGTGTTTAATAGACGTGAAAATATTTCGCTTAATTAAATTACATTCTGCACGCAATGTTTTCTTTGCTCTCCTGTGTCGAAACGTTTAAGGAAATTGAAATCTTTGTCGAGCAGTATTGCATAAATTGCAAAGGAATTGAAAAAAAATATATTTTGGCTTATTTTGATGGGATTTAGAATATTTAGAATACTGAATAAGCGACTGTATCTTGTCTATCTATGGGGCGGACCATTATTTTTTTGGAAGCTGGGGGATGAAAATTTTTCCAAGACAAACAACTTTTTTTTCTGTATCGTTGTCTGTGAAAACAATTTTTTTTCCGGTGTCATCTTCCTGCAGACAGTTTTGTTCATGCCTGCAAAAAATTTAGTTTTTTTTTTTGCTTTTGCAAACAAATTTTTCAGGATCCCAACCCCCCCTCTAAATCTGTACGATCTTCCTATGGTCTACAACGCACTAATCTTTTAACATGAGTCGATGAACTCAAACCCTAAGTAACATGTTTTTCCTATTTCAAATAAAACATTTCGTCAACTTTCTAAATATATACTGTATACGTAAGAGAACGAAATATCATCGACTTCTTCTGAACCACTCTTACTACCAAAGCTCTACTACACCTCTTGCTCTATGCCATAAATACCGAAACTACTTCAACATATTTCAACCGCACTAACAATATATGACGCATTAGACTCATGTACCCACTGGTGGCCTTCATTTTTTTTCGCGCGGAGAGCCTGCTCGCAGGCTAACCCACTAGGTACTATTTTTGAGTTATTTTTTCAAAAAAATAACTCTTAGTCGGCGCGATGGACCGTGTAGTCAGTGGAGTATGTTTGTATATCACACCAATCACGTTTGAGGTACTATCAGAACCAATGAAATTGCAGTTTATAAAGGGGAAGTAATCTGACACAGTTGTAAGCGAGAGATTTCATTCGAAGATTTGAAACAAATACTCCAGGTGTACTACACTTTAAAAGCTTTCCTAAGAATATAGTTTTTGATTTGATTCGTTTATTACTTCGTTTATTACTTTTCGATTACTCAATGGAGGCATGGTGTTTTCAAGAAAAACAAAAGTGTCATGTTACAAAAGTGAGATAAACAAAAGTGTCATGTTACATGCGTTTTAGAAAAACAAAGGTATCGTTTTACAGTGTTTGACAAAAACACAAAAGTATCCTGTAACAAACGAAAGTATCGCGTCACGATTGTAAAAAAACTAGCTACAAAATAAGCGCTAACAGAATAAGCCATTTCGTGACATTTTGACAATTAAATTAGTTCTTGTTTTTTCTAAATGATAAAAATTTACTACTGAACGAAACAGTTTTGACGTAACAAATTGCACGTAAAAATTATTTTGTCTGCAACATTTTTTTTTTCAAAAAGTGCCTCTTAGTCGTAGCAAGGGGCTATGTAGTTAGTGATGCACCATGCACAAATAGCTCAACCCTCCCAACAGGACTAACACCCAGTCTTACCCCAAGCAACAATCAATTGAAAAAATAACTCCTGCACGCTTAGCGTGCCTATGTTTACATTTTGTCGCTTTTCCAGTTCTTCGAAACATTGTTTGCTTAATCTTAAAGGAAATTTAATCTGAAAAAACGTTTCTTCCAACTGTTTTTTTACTTCTTCAGCTTAAGTTAGGATTTTTAGGCTTTCGAAGCGAACAATGTGTTTGGATTTGAGACGTGATTGTTATCTGATACCAGAAGTCCATAACTAGAAGGCGACATCTCTGGTAATAGGCCTTGAGATATGTCTTTCGATTGTAGGCTATTTTTAGAACAGCTTTGCCGCGAACAAGTAGCCAATCAGGTTGAAGTATTTTTCAATTCGCGCCTTTGATTGGTTGAACAAATTTTTGAAGAAAAGCAGAACTGCAGAGGACGAGCGAAATCGCTGTTTGTTGGTCATCATTATTTCCGTTTTGTGAGGATTAAATCGTCCGGACAAGAATCATTAGGCCATCTTTCATCGATGATGATAGCATCGAAGTTGTAAAAATTCGGAGCATCCAAGTGAGCGAGAGGACCTAAGTGTTTTGGCAGCGAGCAAGAGAGACTAATTCCGAGTCAAATTCACAATGCGAAGACACTAAAGATTAATGGTACTCTCAAGATGAAGACAGGCATTAAGAGAGCAAGTACATTTTGGCACATAGGTAATCACATGATTTCGAGTGCAATTTGGGATAAATCAGCACGAGTAAATGTTTCAAAGGCTAACCAAATTGCACGAGCCCGTAGGGCGAGTGCAATTTGTAGTCTTTGAAAAATTGACGAGTGCTGATTTATCCCAAATTGCACGAGAAAAATCATGTGATTTCTTGTTAATAATACACATACAAAAATTTCTCTGCAAGTGGATAACAAACAACTTCAAACAAGGTGTGTTCGGTCGCTTACCTTTCCGAATCGTTGTTAAAATATTACGGAGTTGCCAAGCTTTGTAAATCCAAATACTGCTACGGAATTTTAAAGCTCTCTGTCATGCATTATCAGGTGCTTTTATCCTCATTCAGTTACATGGGAATGAGCTGAAATGTGCGACTTCAATTCAGGCTTGTAATCTTCCGTCTTTACGAGCTGTCGCAAAAGAAAATCCTCGATTGATAGCCTTCAGAAGTTTCGTAGAGCCTCTTTTGTTCTGCACAAACGTCCACTGATAATACACTGATAATTTTCGTTAAATCGGTCTAACTTTGCATTAATTGATGGTTTTGTTCTCTCCAAACCCTCCGACAGCGGCCGCCATTTTGTTTGGCGCGCTTTCGCGGCTTTCCTGTCAATCAACTTAATTTCAACTTTCTGCACTCAATTTCATCTTTTTGCACTCAATTTCCACTTTCTGCACTGTTTGGGATTAATTGACGTGCTCTCAGCCAATGAGCTTGCTGACATTTTTGCATGTGTATTATTAGTTTGAGAACAACATTCAGAGAAAACGACAAGTTTGGCGAGTTTCGCATGTTTTTGTAATTATAAGGACGGCATGACAACAAAAGACTGACTAAGGTAATGTACTTGTTTTAATATGAATAGAAATACGAGTTTAATTCATCGAACAATGATGATTTCATTCACAGCCGTCAAAAGTTTAATTCAAGTTGTGCTTCCCGGGCACTTCGCAGCAGCTATCGTTCTGTGTATGCTGTTCAGTATTTTAACACGAGGATATGCTGTACAAAATAAAGACACACTTTCCTACTAAAAGTTTGGGGAACTTGTGTTCAGAATTCCCTCGTAAATTATAAAAAGTCGACCCGCTTGTTTTGTGAGTTTGTCTTCGGAGACCCGGCGACGGGTTGCTTTTTCACTCGCCTTCAAATGCCACTGAACAGACGTTTGAAATCACTATTTACGATACTACTTCTGTCGAAATGAGAATTTTCATGTGATTTCATTTATTTCACCTGCCACTTTCCAAAATATTCGGCCGCAACTTAGAACTCCAATGGTGTCGAAATAGTGGGTCACGTCATTTTCTCGCGAGCACATCAGTTTCTAAAAATAGCCTACACGCGAAAGACATAACACGCGCGCCAATACCAGATGTAGACTTCTAGTTATGGACTTCTGCTGATACGCATTCTTTCACGGAGTATCTGGCCTTCCTTAGGGGAGGGGCGAAGGGAGGGAGAGAGGGGAGGAAGGCCTGACACAAACCTTTTAATTGGCTTATGTCGAACATTCAGATTCTGTATGTTGCGCTGATTGGTTAATTCACAATGGGCTCTGACGTCACACCACCGGACTTTGGAGGCGCTCTGCAGTTCTTTCCTGAGAGAACAGGAATTATGCCTCGGAAGCCTGCTTATCAAACGGAAAGACGCCGTCGGAATTTTAGCGACTGGCTACGGATAAAGTCTGATTATTTTTGGTTGTCAGTCCGCTTGACTTGATCCGAAAACAACAAGGCGAGAGACTAAATGCAAGTGGTGTGAAAGCAGCTTTACTTGAAGATTTCAATGACGACAAGCGATCGATCGATTGTACATGTACAAGTTCTAGTCGCCTGCAGGGAAATCGGCAAATCAAAACATCGGTTGTTTGAGATTTAACACAAGTGTGAGAAAACTAATAAAGCGAATGAAAGTTTGCGAACAAATTGATTCACCAGAGACGAACAACAATGCTCCCGTGCACTAGTTTTCCGATCAAGGATATTCGTTTAGAGTCTAAGGGCGCGTTCGTTTGGGAATATTCTGGAATAAGAATATATTCTGGAATATATTCCAGCTATTCCGCTCCTGGGAGCAGAATAGCCGGAATGGAAATCCGAGTATTCCGGAATAGGAAGAGCGGCTAAACGAACGCTAACTTGCATTATTCCAATTATTCTTATTCCGGATTGATCCCCGATCCCAAACGAACGCGACCTAAAATGTACCAGCTTCGGTTGTAAGTTAAGTTTTAATTTTTGTTGAACTGTCGTCGTGCGTAGTTGCACGTTCCTTCGATTTTAGGTCCGTGAAAAATGGCTTTTCCTTCGAGAAAAATGGTAACACGAAGCGCACGCTGAATTATATTTTTCCTGACCGGCAAAATCACAACAGAGCCGTCGACGGATTCGTTTAGGGTGTAACCCTATTCAGGCCGGGCTTTTTTGGATCTTTTCAGACCGGCAGGGGGGGGGGATTCCGCCCCCCACTCCGTAACTTCCAGAATCACAATGAAACTTAGATGATGTATAGTATGTCCAAAAATCTATCTTTTGATATACGTCACGTGGGATGATAACGTCATATCACGTGAAAATTACATCATGATGTCAAAACAGCCGCCATCTTGGGTCCACTATCTTGGATTTCATAATTTTTCCAAAACGTCAGAAAACCGCCCAAAATTACTGAAAAATACTCAAAATCTATAAAAATGTGCAAAAAAACCTAAAATAGGTGAAAATAATTGAATTAAAGTTAAAGAAATTTGGGAAAACATGTCTGTTAAAATGACGTTGCCATGGTAACGTCAACTTCCAAACACAACAACTTATCCACCACATTTATTCCCAGATAAATTTTAGATAAAGTTGCAAAGTTTGGCAGCGTTCGGTTGAATCTTGAAAAAATTATAAACGTTCAAAGTCAGCGCAGGCAAACCAACTTTACCATTGTCTTTATTTTTGTTGGCTGCGAAGAAAAACGCTGTTATCATGTCGTTTCGATAGGACAGCTCAGTTTTGACTGCCGCTCGTACTAAGGGCAAAGTCGCCGTATGCAAGGCCAAAACGCTGGCTACGAAGCCCGAGTCAACGCTCTTAGAGCGTCTAGTTCTTCATAGCTTATGTTAATTTCATTGACTTGAATATCTAGTCATGAAATTTTAATTATTCGGAGTTTGCTTCATTTTATTTTACCTCAAACTGTCAGCTGGTCCTGTATCATGTTCTACCGCCAAGTCAATTTTCGACAGAAATTGAAATTCTTTCATTTTCTTTACGGAAGTCTAACGTCATGTACTAATTTATCATAAACTCTTAATCATAAAGATACATTACTTGTTTTACAATTGGCGCTCCATACTGGGGATATTATACATGTGTCAGCAATGTTCCACACATCTTCGTTGCCATCTCCTTGTTTAGCTATGAGGAGGCGGGCCCTGTCCCTTTTAAAGGACAATTCAAAGTCAAATTTCTGTAGACGCAGTGACACCTTCGACAAGCTCTTTGGTGCACGAAATGAGGAGCCTTCGTTCTTGCCGACTTTTTTTCGCCGATTTTTTTTTGCCCGTTACGACTTTCCCTCGCCCCCACTAACTGCCCCTGGGTCTCCGAGGATGTGGTGCACTCAACAGATTAAAAAATGAAGTATGAAGGGACAATTCCGTCTATGAGACGCGCCTGCAGGGAATCATGGGAGTTGTATTCAACAAAACAGATCGAAGACTTGGCAACGTGGAATACAACTACCATATGATTCACTGCAGGCGCGTCTCATAGGGAGTCGGGCTTTATTGACTTGAGATGTATATAATATTTTTTTTTTTGTATTAAGTAATGTTTAGTATTTTCAGATCATTATTTTATCTTAGGTTTTAGATGTTGTCCCTTAAAACCCCATGGGGAGTGGTCAATAAATATTGTATTGTATAATAGATTCTATGGCCGGTTTGTCAGTAAAGACCTTCCTACCGTAGACATCAAACCGCTCAACTCCAGTTATGATTGGCAACGCCTCCTTCTCAATGTAGGCGCATGCTGCTGGCTGCTCATCTTGAAATAGACATCCTTCAAAAGAACTTATGGAGGCATCGCATTGCAGTACAGTCCCTCTTCGCTGATCAAAGAACTTGAGGATTGGCGCTTTATTAATCTCCCCAGACACTTTCCATGGATATCTTCCTCCCAAACGAACTCGCTGTCCTTCTTGACAAGGTGTTGGTGGCTTAACCATGTGTGGTAGGTTTGGAATAGCTTCCGCACGTCAATTTGCCGTTCTAGTATATTCTGAACCCTGTTGTCCGTAGGCCGTAAGATTTCATCAATTTCCCTCACATTATATGGATCAGCGCGAAAACCCTCCGAAGATATTATGTGGTAAAGGTAAAGTCTGCATATGAGCCTACTGGCCCACCAGGCCGGAGCTTATCCCGGTTTCCGTAGCATGAAGCGACTAGGAGTATTGCTACTCCCCCCTGGACGGGATGCTAGTCCATCGCAGGGTTACCCCCAACAGTAAATTCGCCGGTACCCATTTATACACCTGGGTGGAGAGAGGCACTATGAGAGTAAAGTTTCTTGCCCAAGAACACAACGCAGTACCCGGCCAGGGCACGAACCCGGACCGCCCGATCCGGAGTCCAGCGCACTAACCATTAGGCCACCGCGCCTCCCACATGTGTGGCCCATGCAGGTGACCTTATTTTATCTCCTTTCAATTTGGTGCTCTTCTGACAGCAATGGTTGAACACCTTCCTATGATAGCCTCTTCATTCGCTACTTCCGATGCAAAAACCTGAATGTCAACCGCTATAACTTTCTGCCGTGTTAGACTTTCAAGCGCAATATCAATTTTCCATTGAAACTCTTCAGGTGCCAGAGATAGAGCAAATGACATTTGAAACCACCTGTATCACCCCTATGGTTTTCAGAAGTGGCCGCATAGCTGCTTAGTTCATCAAGCTATGTATGCCAGAACACACGGGCTCTGGATAAGGGAGGCAGTACATCATCTATCGTGCGGCCTTGGGGTAATGGCTCCTATGAGCGGCCCAATTAGTGATTTTAGGGTCAATAACTGAACAGTCTAATCTTGCCATTGTTATTCTTGGCTTTCACAACCGTTGTCATCCAATCAGAGGAAGTATCGACCTTCTGAATCGCTCCAATGTATCACAGTCTGTCCAGCTCTTTAAGGGCAATCGGTACCCTCCGTGATGGTAGCTGGGCTGGTTGGACGGACACCGCGGAAAAACGCTCAGCGCATGTGCAGAACTTTTGAAAGATTATAAGGGAATGACCGAAAAAGTGAACATTTTCGCGATTTTTAAGAAAACCCCCGAATATTTAAGGTAAAGATTTTAACTGAGGGTACATTGTTTCCTGTTCTTTTACCTGTCAATTTACAGTTTCATAATTTTTCTTACAATTTTTGCTATAAGCATCGAAAGTTCGCACTTTTGGGCACTCTGTTTGTCATCGATGGAACTGTCTTCGCACGTAAGTGGAACATGAAGATTTTGCTCATTTTTTAAGAAATCCCTAACATATCTAACGCTGATATCACAACTGTAGTTTTACCTTAATATGCTTGTGTGAACACTAGTTTCTATCCTGCCGATCTTTTTTCTTCTATCCGCTACACGCCTTGAAAGTTTACAACACGTGTTTAAATATCGATCTTACGGTTGAAATTCACACCAGAAAATTTATCATTTTGGGTTTATTTAAATCTTTGTTTCCACCCTCACAGTTTGTCTTCTACTTTTTTCAATCAACATCATTAGCTTGCATGTCTAGGCTGACATAGTTTGTGTGATTTACTTGCGCAGACGATCGAAGAGTTCGATCAGCAAACTTCTTCCACGCAAGTGTATCGTCAAAGGTGATTTTAAAGGACTCCTCAGCATATTTAACCTTGATATAAATAAAATGCAGTTTCTACCCCTCCAGTCTTTTTTCTTTGTTGTATTACAAGCTTAAAAAGTTTGCACTAAAGATCATGAGGCTAACTAGAACAGAAAGGTAATTCTATGAAAATTCCATTTCTCATTCAGGTTACTTATATTGCTTTTAAAAACGATTCTTGTAGTATCCTGTGTTTTTATTTTCAGTAAAGGTTCATAAAACCTTTTAATAAACACATCATACTTACTTTGTTACATAACATGGAATAATAATTTTATTATCGAAGCTTTTAGATGGATGCAGAATGTTAAAGATCAATACACTGGTATTGCTTTGATTATAGCTAAGAGATTTCTGTAATTTTTAGCCTGAAAAAAAAATGTTTTTAAATCCCAAGTGGTTGATTTGTAGAAGATAACTAAACATGGTAATTTTCATCGCTCAACAACAAAAAACGACAAGACATTTTGGCCTTATTTGTGATGACTATGGTCATTTTGATTATTAGCAGACTACATGTATATATATGGCAAGCCTTTTATTTTTCCGATTCATTACATATTTATTCCTGGTAATAACAAAATTGATGCTTGTCATTTTCAGGACAGTTTAATTTTTGCTTACAAACTAGCAAAGCACATCAATAAGGAGGGCCTGTCAGTATAGATTCAATATTTACTCATTGCAGTATGTGTTGTACTCTTGCTATTTGTCTTGTCATTCAAAGACAATAATGAATAAACTTGTCACAAGGTCTAAGCAAATTAAGTGTAGCTTTCTACCTCATCACAGTCTCGATTAGCAAAGTGAGCTCCACCCTGTCACATGGTTGCATGTTGTTTAGTCAAGTGCCAAGTGGTTAAAAATGGCAGGAAAATCATAGCCCCATCTCTTAATTGGCTTCCTTGATTTTCCTTATGATTTCTACAGACTCTTTGTCAAGGATTTGGACCCCCTCCCAGTCAATCTCGTGATTAGCCTGTGACTGGTGTTCCCAGATTGGTCCAGATTGCACCAAAATGTTTAGGTCGTTCATTTCTAATGTTCACCCAGTCTCCAGAAAACTGCACTTGTAATTTCACTGCCAAACTTGTAGTATTTAGAGGTTACTTTTAAGAGAGACAAAACTACTATTATGTTCATTTTTCTGCAAATTATGATGAACAAACAGTCCCATCAGAATGTAAATCACATTGAGCTGACATGGATATGCCTGCATGCAAACTTGGCTTCAAGAATGTAAATAACTCACTCCTAAATAGTATGTGTCTTTCTCTCCAAAGTGTACCATTATGAATGATTACCATCATGTTTCAATCCTCTTGTGTTTATTGAAGCAAAAGAATTATCTCTGAAATATTTACACATGATGTAATCAATCTGAGGTTAAGTAAAACCACACGAGTAAAGTACATGATAGTAAATCTGAATGGCTTAATTACATGTAAGACAGCAACATTGGGTGACATTGGTTCAAAGCTCTTTTTTTCCAATGTAAATTGCAAAGAAAAAACCACTGTGATTTCACCTCTAAAAAGGCTCAAATCCATTGAAAACAGCAATTGTAAAATATTCTTACTAGCATTCCTTCATAGAGAACCCACACTGGGCAAACCAACAACAAGCTTTTTCACCCTTTGATTGCATAGGAATATTTTATGTGCAAAATTTAATTTTAATGGAGAGACAGAGAGAGAGAGGGTAGTGGCTACATGAAATAACTAGAGAGGTAAAAACGGAAGGTAGCCAGATTTACAGATACATTAATACATTTTAAGTTTTGGTTTAGCACTGAATGAAAACAATAAAATATAGAAATCGATGATTCCTTTTTCGACAATGGGCAAAAAATACACTGATCAGTGATGCTTCCCATAAAATAGTTTATAATTAATAAATAAATTACTCAAAACTTGAATATGAAAATAAATTGGTAAATATTCAAGACACTGCAAGACAACCCTTCGAAAGCCACATATTTATCATTTGATAATCTAAGAAAAAACTGGCCTGTTAACGTGAAGGCTCCATCTTTAATGGTCCAATATTTCAAATGAAGCTTATTTATAGCTCGAGTAAATACCCTGGTCGCTCTATGTGAAATTACAAACAAGCCGAAATCCGAACCGGAATCCATGTGCAAACAGTCAATCATGTCGTTCAGTGAACACAGGAACATCATTGTGGCCATTTCCTTGCTCCTTAGTTCTCATTATGCTGCAAGGTCTCCCGGCAAATAAACTACTTTCACGGAATAATAAACATCCGATTTGCTTCTGTTGTCGATGTAACAGCATATCATCGCACGAGTTCCCAGAGTAGTTTTCGCGTAAAAATTCTGTTCCAGATCTGCAGTGGTAAATTCCTCTTGTGATTCAGGATCAAACCTGAGTCCAAAAAACGAATTTCGCTTACAATACTTACAAATTACTTCCCTCTTCGTACAAAAGTCGAAGTTTTCAGCAGCGAAAACGGCTTTGTTTTCATTCAAGAATCGTGACGTTGCAGGCATGCGCGGTGCGTTTTTCCGCGGTGTCGTTGGACGTTCTCACCAATCTCTAGGTGTAGCTGTTCCTAAAGACTCTTTCGACCAGTATGCATTGCGCGCCTCGTCCGAGGTTTCGTAGGCTACGAAACCTCCATTGTTGAGTTGTAGATCATTTCATTCTTTAATGCAAGAGAAGGGAAAAACGCTCCCATTTATTCCAATAAGTGGCACTGAGTTGCTGATGAACTATTTCCCTTCGCATTGCCAGTAGATTCTTCCAATACCAGGTTAGCTTTTTTGAGATGATTTGAAATTTATTTTGATGTTAAGTGCTTCCTTTGCTTTTCCACCTTGTAATGACAACTTTTTATTGCAAAAACATATTTCACTGAAAACATTTGAGAATCTGTACGTGACCGGTTATCGAAACAAACTCTGTAGAGATTCCAAACGCGGTATGGAAACCGCCAAGTAATGTTTTGGTGCTCTTGTTCTTAATCTTAGCTTGAAAATATTTTTAGCACGCTCAATACTGTATATAATAATATAATGTTCTCTTTAAGTGCTTCTGAAAGCAAATAAAAAGCAAATTTGGTTTATGGAATTGTTTTCAAATGACGCGTACGGCGACCCCCACGACGCAAGGCCATAATTTCAAAATGAAGTAGTTCTTAGCCAAATGACCTGAAAAGCAAATATTTTATAACTCTTTCTACCGATAAATTTAATTTTGGCCGCAAAATGCCCCAAATCTTTTTTATTTTCTAACGATTTTCTTCGGCGACCGAATCAAAACAATAACAAACGCTCGCAATGCATACCGGTCGACAGAGAGTCTTTAAAGTTTACGTTCTTCAAAGAATACATCTTTGTGCTGCAAAATGCAGTCTTCGTCATTTAGCATTCCCTTTCCACGCCATTAGAATTCACAAGAAGGTTATTTTGCTTGTTTACGGTTAACGGTTGAAGATGTTCACTGGTCCTCGACCCAATCTCAATCAATCTCTAGCCCAGACCTTTACCTTCAGACTGGTTTTACATTTCCAGGGTCACGTATGGTTTTGGGGAGTCTTCCAAACAATTATTTTCATCTAGCTGTGCCACCGTCTCAGGCGACATGATTTAATTATCCACTGTCCAGCTGGAAGATCTCTTCCCCACAACGATAAGTAGTGAGCCAAACACTTTGTTAGGGTGGACGCACGAGACTCATGCATTTACTTCAAACACATCCCTATATTCGTCGCCTTCAGATTCAACATTCATGGATAGGACGTTTAATTTTACTTTGATTCTCGGCAACAGGCTGCAAAATGATTTGGCTCACACTTCTTGCAATAAGGTCACCATGCAAGAGAGTTCACCTTGATTTCTTGTGGCACATTTAGAGGCTTGTCAGGTAGCCTTGCCGACGGTTTTCCTTTCTCCTCCTTTATAAAACGGACGTCCTCCTGATTCATAGTCAACTCAGCTTACAGTATTATAACCAGATAAAAGATTTAGTTCTTGACATTTCAAGTACAATAGAACACCGCTCTACGGACACCCGCTTAATACAGACACCCCGTCGAAAAGCTTATATATTTTCTCTAAAATGAACCCGCTTATTACGGACACCCGTTAATACGGACAACGGACACTTTTTTGTGTCCCGAGTGACAATCTCTTATACATCGTGAACCCCGCTTTACGGACACTATTTATCTGTGCACTGTCTATTGTCACTGTCACGATTATGTGCTTATTCGAGACATTGTACCCTGATCAAATAATGACAAATTTCGGCGGGTTAATTGAACGATGCAGACAGACGCACCCACCCGCCCAGAGGATTAATGAACCAAAGGAAGGATCCGCAAAGTAAAGCCACTGACTTCTCAAACGAGTACTTTGTCGAGTGTCAATAAAAGTAAATTAATTTTATCCCGAGAGTACGAGTAGATGAGACAGTTACAATTACATTTACAGAAGAAACTAAACAACGTTTTAATGCTGTTAAAATATCTACTTTATTCCTTTTATAAAGTAAAGTCAAGGACTTGTTCAAGTAATTTCAAGGACAGTACTAAAAAAATATTTTTAGTCCGAGAGTATTATAAATTACCATAAGGTTTCCATAGTTTAAACTTGTTACAGTTACTGTACAATCAAAACAGCGTTTTGTTGCCATAAAAATGTTTGCCTTAGTCTTTGTATCGATAAAACATGTATTCGTGACTTTTTTATCCGAGAGCCGCTTAATAAGGACACCCCGATAAAACGGACACTTTCGCATGCCCCCTTGGTGTCCGTATTAACGGGGATCCACTGTATCTATATGTGATAAGGAATTGGTCCCTGCGTAAAGTCCGTGTTTATCGAGTTTATGCATGCTATTGAGAAGTTCGGGAAAATCGCGAACGTAGACTTTTTGGTTATGTGTAAACCACGCCACACGCTTATCTTTTTGCAACTGGAACGTCTTGGGCGCACGCTATCATGAAATCACGGTCAATTTTAATGGGTTGTTCCTTTTTGAGGCTACGTGCACATGCGCAGCATTGCCACTATCCAGGAGAAATCCATTCTCGACTCTAGAGCCCTTTCGCCCATGTGCGCTGGTCCTGCGCGTCCAAAAAATCCGAAGACTCTGGAGTCGATAATGGGAGAAATCAATTGATCTTTTCTACAAACAATAAATTTGTTTCCTGGGCGGCATCCATAGCTACCTTGGCCTGAGATGTCCCTCTTCACGGCAATGTAGCGAATTATCTCACCGTCCTGGGAAAAGCCAAAGGGCAATTTCATCGTGCAATGCACCCTGGATTGCAATCGGTTTCAACATACGCATACTATTAGCCGATATCTCCGCTGCCGACATCTCTCTGAAGAACAAACGATCCGCTGGGATGGCTAGAAACACTAAGGAGATGCACCTGCTTATCAATCGATACAAAACGTGACCTCAGCGTTTCCTGGATAAGCTCAATAAACTTTCGTTTTTTTCCGGGATGAGGTGGAAAACTTCCTGGCGGGAGTCGGCCAGGAAACCGAGATAAGGAAGCATCTTTCGGGGAGTCAAAGCCTAGAAAGTACCCCAAGCGTACCAAGTGAAACGCCACGAGAAACACCGCTGACTTTGGAACCGCGAAGTTATGATCGTCATTGGATTCCAGAACGCCATACTATCCCTTGTCCAGTGGCACCTGGAGTTGGCCATTGTATCTATCGTCAATACACAAGAGACACGCAATACCCAGGGAGGGGAGAGAATTAGATGCCATAAGGCCTGTCGAGTCGAGTGATACAAGTAAGGTGAAATTTTCCATCCAATTAATGGCAACGTATTATAGTTTAAAAGAAAACAACAACAATCACCACACTGGATCCCGAAATAGTTAAGTGTGGCTGTCCTCCGTCAGCAAAAAGTGATAGTAACCTGACTTGTCGTCGTGGACGGTTTGATAAGAGTCCTTGAAGACATACCGGGGCAATTCCGTCACCCTGTCCAAAGAGAACGGCTTCTCCATCATCCACTAGTTTCAGTATCGGCTTCGTAGGCTCAATCGTCAACGGTAGTACTAAATGAAGCGAATTACGAGCGTTCTCCTAACAAAATCTCCAAATTGTTTGCACGACACGACTTGGATATTTTGTGGGTAGGCCGATCGGAATCGTAATGTTCCCCCTCGAATGTTCTCTTAAAATGTCTAAAGTATGGGGATGTTGACACCCTATTGTCAATCCAAGACGGCACTCCCTCCTAGTTGGATGAGGGAACCATCTTCGCTATTTCTGCCCAATTAACTACATGTCTATGGAACTCCCCTGCTAAAAAAATGATCAGGATCACGGAACAATAACTCATCGACATGTCCAATGACCTGTCCTTTTTCTACTAGTCGTGCCATTTTCTCAAACCGGTCTTTTCCTGCCCTCTCACCGCTGACCCATACGGGGTTTCCTCTTGCCTCTACCCACTGTGTCGCATTTGCGCAATCGCCGACGTTAGTGATTGAGTTGTCAAAGTGTCATCTTCTCCCATGACCAGTATAACTCCGAGAGGAATCAAAGGTCTCTTTGAGGCAACGACTATTTTGCAAGAAGTATGAGCAGCACTATGTAAAGCAAAAACGATGAAACATTTGGACAAAAATGCGTGACAACTGAGACGAACATGTTCGTTTCTACAATCGTGGACGAAATAGCATTAGTTTCTTTAGGTTTTTCACCATTTTCAATCTGGCTCACCAAAATAGTTTTTGCAATTAATTTTTTTACTTCACAGGCACTTTAAAGTGCATGAAATAGTCAATTTCACTCGGTTGTATTGTAGACCCTTTCAGTAGTGATTTGAATCTGGCTAAAATCGGCTAAAATGCTCACGTCAATTTAATGATGACCTTTTCAACTTTGTTAGAAGGCTGTTAAAATAATAAAACTCAGAAAAATAACATAAGCTGCGAATACTGCCATTCCATTATTATTTCTTTCATGATTTGTCCGTTAGGAAAACTTGAGATCTGTGAAATCAAAAAGCATGAAATTTGATTTATGTGACCATGAGATGCGAGAGACTGAATAAATACCGCAATCGAGCAAAGCAGCAATCGAACAGGCTCAATCAGTCACGTAACTTCGATTGGTTTTCTTTCAAAAATATTGTCTGTGTTCTGTGTTCTTTTTCTTTCTGATTTAACCAGTTTTTCTTTGGAAACGATATTCTTTTGAAGAAAAATAAAAATTTGAGCGACTTAAGACAAATAGGAATACGAGGTAAAGTTTAGTGCTTTGAGAAAATAAACTTTTGGCGTCGCCTGGTGTAAATAGACGTTTCGCTTGGGAATTTGCTTGTGATCTGTGAAAGAAGTTTAGCATTTCGAATTGGATTTTGTTCTTACCAAGAATAAACCTAATTTTTAACGTGGGGCAGGCCATGGCCCGAAGAAAAGAAAACAGTCAACAACACGAGGTAGATGTCAGCTGATCACCCATCCAAACACTTACCCTGCCCAACAGGGCTTAACTTTAGCGTTCGAACCGGTGCTTTCCTTCGATTTCCTTGCGGTATCAGTCGCAGACGCGACAGAAAATAAATCAGCTATAAAGCTAAAAACAGTTTTAGCAAAACATGCCAAACTGTTGGAAAGATCCATTTAAACCAGCAATTGTAATTCCCTTGTTTCGTGACTTTTAACTGGCTTTGTATCGCCTGGCACTGATACCGCAAGGAAAGTACTTACGGGGTTAGTACTTGGATGGGCGACCAACCGGAAATACCCGGACTTTCTTTTTCTTCTTACCTTTCCATGATTATAAAATAATTCCGTGAAATTTCGGAATTCCAGGCTTTCTTTTCATTCTTTATGTTTTTGTTTTGTTTTTAAACTTCGGCTAAGGATGGGATCATGTGTTTGTGTCCGTTTCGTCAGTGTTCCAGGGTGTCAACAGCCTCATATTTGTTGAACTCGCAGAGCGGCCGTGCCGCATAAACATCCTTCTTATCTCGGCAGCCACTGAGAGCCTCGATAACTCTTGCAGTGACTTTTGGAGTTCAGCAAAATGCTTTTTAGAGACACGAAAGAGACACGAGTCGTCGTTCAATATCACTCCGACAGTCTATTTTCCTCTAAGTCCACTGCAAATGGAATAATAACATTTCCAAAAGGTCTTGATGACAGCAGACAGGTAACGATTTTAAGAAAAACGACTACTTTTTTAAATTTACAAGACATGTTTCGACAGAGCTTCTGTCATCTTCAGTTGAATGGGTCACAAAGCATGCAAAGTTGAATAATAAGTAGACGAAAATGCTAATTAAGACAAATAGTAACAACAGAACGTGAAAATGCGTAAATTAAAAGGATAATTTTAGATTAACATGGTGTAATTGTTGATTGAGGCAAGGTTGTTCTTTTTGAATATGGATAGCCTCCTTTATCTTGAGTTGAAAGCTGGTAGTGGCGTGATCTAAAATATGAAAACAGTCTATTGTACATAAGGCGCGACAACGTTCCGAATTTTGAAGACGTTTGAAGATATGAGAGGCCTTATCTACGGCTAAGTGCTCACGTACGCGTGTGAAAAAATGTCGGGTGGTTTCGCCGACATAACAGGCATTACAGCCCGCACAGGTAAACTTGTAAACCACACGCGAATGAAGCCTGCCGGGGATAGGGTCTTTCACACCAAAAAAGTTGCCGATCTTAAAGGAAGAAAAAACTAATTTGAAGCTCTGTCGAAACATGTCTTGTAAATTTAAAAAAGTAGTCGTTTTTCTTAAAATAATAACATTCCACTTACAACATCCTGGGCTTTCATATTTAAAATGAAACCTAGCGTTAATTATAAGTTGACGAAGACACAATAAACATTAGACTCTCGACACCTTTAAATGCAATCGACTTCTCTGTATACTCTTCGTTTCCTGCCGTTTTTTAGTAAAATTCCCTCCCCCCTCTATATTCGACCACCCGTTTGTTGGCAAAAAGCACCCCTTATCTTTATTTATTATTATGAACTAACTCAGATACTACGCGCACTCTGATTGGTCAAATTGGTCAAAGACCTATGTTCTATTGTACCGGTTAACTCCCGCTTCGCGACATAACAGCACTACGCTCCACTACGCGTATTAAAGGACAAATCATTAACGTAAGTTTAATCTCCTACTTTGGTCTATGCGATGATTGAAACGATCACAATTCTCATAAACGATCATAATGAACATCTTTTTTGAGAGTTGATCACTAAAATGAATTTTCCAGCCTACCGCAGTTGGAGCAAAGGAACTATAGCTAGAAAAAAAAAGTAACGGAAACGCAGAATCAAGCATTATGAAAAGGAACACAACAAACAGTTACCCTTTCACCAGGCTGGAGTAATATCAATTACATGGATATCGTCAAAATTTACTTGGAAACCTTATTTAAAAGGAGAAAAGCTTCTTCAAATTGGTCGAGATGATAGATTACTTGAATTACTTTTATGACAAAAAATCAAATAGCCTGCGTGCAGACGCCTCCTTTTTCCTTTGCTTCAAGCGAAAAAAGACCTTTCTAAAACTCACGCTGAGCCCTTGTACGTGCTTGAATTGATTTTAGATTAATGTGCTTTCAGCATTTCCTGTTGCCTGTCATTCTTTGAAAATGGCCTAAAACAACCCTAACTCAAACTTTTTCCGATGAAAGGTATCCACGAGTAAGTAATCAAATGGGCATTGAAAAGTTCGATGAATACAATTTAATCACGTGACAACCAATTAAAGGTTGAACCCCCTGGGACTAATTTTTCTACTGAAAATGTCCAAACATTGGCTAATTTTGCATATCTCTGATCACAACATAAAAGGCAAAAACCTCCAACTAAATCATGCCCACTTTTCTAGATAGTCTTTCTGCTTTGTAAAAATCGTTTCCATCTCCCAGGAACCGCTCCTCTGCAGAGAAACAGTTTGAAACAAAGATGACAGTTTGCAGGTTTTGTCCAAGTAGCTTTAGTCATTTCCGACGTCAAAAATCTCTTGGAAGGATTTTCAATATCTTCAGATTCGAGGAAAAGGGCTGTCTTTGGAAAAATTTTGCAAAATTCTGCGGGATTTGTATAGTAGATAATACAGAAATAGATCAGCTTTTATGACCTTAGAAAATCTTAAAAGCAAACAATATCTGCATCACATTGAAATAAATGCCATAAAGCGTCATAGTTTTTATTTGGTTGATTTTAAATAAAATTTCAATTAAAAGGCGGGGATTCGCCTGAAGCCCGTTTTTCCACCGCGTAACTTGGGTTTAATGCGAATATCTCGCTCCCGTTTCAAACGCTCTCAAAACCCTCTGTTCATCCCACAAAGCTATGTTTAGCGGTGTTTTGTAAATTTTTTGGTGATTTTGGGGGATTTTTGGAAAGAGATAGTTTTTCTCAAAGAATTAGTCAAATTTGGAGAAATAAGAAATATAAAAGATTTAATGTAATTTTGAAATTAGAATTTGAAGTTAAAAATTAGTAGATGGACACCCGTGGTGTTCCAAAAATAATTTTCTTTCTTCTATCCCTTCTTTAAAACTCTTAAAATTTCACTCAAATTCACCTTTAGCCCCACCTCAATATGTCTCGAATTTTGAAGGGAAATGCTTTTCTGACTTCCCTCACCCCTCCCCGGGCGGGTTTTACCGCTAGCTCTGAACTATTGAGGAAAACGTTTGAAATATTGTTTCGTTTTCGTTTCTTTGCTATGATATAATGGACGGAGGCTACCTGAATCTTTAAAACATTACAAGAAAGCCGCTACTGACTGTAATGAGGAAAGCGAGGCAACATTCTTATAATTTTGGTATCTGTTTAATAATGCTTCGACTTATTTTTCTTTATGTCATGATTAACTTGCAGAAAAACCAAAAATAATTGTCCCATACACAGTCGTGCGGACAACACCAAGTCACTTTTTATGGTGCTCAGCTGAGGGGTACCCACCTATCAACATATCGTTCCTCAACAGCTCGACATCCTTTGCTTATAGGATCGGAATGGTAACGGCAAAAGTAAACGAGGAGGGCAATTACACTTGTTTGGCTAGTAACGAGGCTGGCTCTGACTCAAAAGAGTTCTCAGTTACATTTGTAGGTGCGTCTCATATTTCTTTTATTAGAATTAATACTTAAAATTTACAGAAGTATGCTCCTTCCTTTTCTAACAAAATTTTTTCACGTGCTGTGATATTGTACGTTGTAGTTTCATGTGGTACGGTACGTGTAGCTTTGATGTGGTGCGGTGTTGTGTGGTGTGTTGATCTATGCGGTGACCCTTGGTGAGCTGCAGTACAGTGCGGTGTGATGTGGGGAGGTACAGCGTGAAGCGGTGTGTTGTGGTGTGGTTTGTTGTGATTTGTTGCGATGTGGTGAGGTTTCTTGTGCTGTAGTGCGGTGCAGTGTGGTATGCAAAGAATATGTGGTGTGGTGAAGTTTGTTATGTGCTGTGTTGTGTTCCGGTCGGGTGCGTTGCGTGTGCTATGCGATGCAGTGTGGTGTGTTGTGGTCTTCCTGTGGTGCAGTGTGGTAAAGCTTTTAATGGTAATCTGTGATGTGCTGTGGTGTGCTGCGAGGCAGAACGCTGCAGTGTGTTGCCTTCCAGTGTGGTGTGATGTTGTGTGGTGTGGTGTGATGTTGTGTGGTGTGGTGTGATGTTGTGTGGTGTGGTGCGGTGGGGTGCGGTGCGGTGGGGTGCGGTGCGGTGCGGTGCGCTGCGGTGCGGTGCGGTGCGGTGCGGTGCGGTGCGCTGCGGTGCGCTGCGGTGCGGTGCGGTGCGGTGCGGTGCGGTGCGGTGCGGTGCGGTGCGGTGCGGTGCGGTGCGGTGCGGTGCGGTGCGGTGCGGTGCGGTGCGGTGCGGTGCGGTGTGGTGCGGTGCGGTGCGGTGCGGTGCGGTGTGGTGCGGTGTGCTGTGGTGTGGTGTGGTGTATTGTGCTGTGGGGTGGTGTGGTATATTGTGCTGTGGTGTGGTATAATGCGCTATGGTGTGGTGAGGTAATGTGTAGTGTGATAGGTGGTGGTGCGGTGTGGTGCAGTGTGGTGTGGTATTTTGGCGCTGTGTGTAATGGTATGCTGCGATGCGGCAATGTGTTGTCTTCCAGTTTGTTGTGATGTGATGTGATGTGGTGTGGTGTGGTGTGGTGTGGTGTGGTGTGGTGTGGTGTGGTGTGGTGTGGTGTGGTGTGGTGTGGTGTGGTGTGGTGTGGTGTGGTGTGGTGTGGTGTGGTGTGGTGTGGTGTGGTGTGGTGTGGTGTGGTGTGCTGTGGTGTGGTGTGGTGTATTGTGCTGTGGTGTGGTACATTGTGCTGTGGTGTGGTGAGATAATGTGTAGTGTGATAGGTGTTGGTGCGGTGTGGTGCAGTGTGGTGCGGTATATCATGGTGTGGCGCTGTGTGGAATGGTGTGCTGCGGTGCAGTATGTTCCAGCAGTGCAGTGCATGTGCTGTGGCGCACAAGTACGAAGTTGCGGCGCAGATAGTGTGGTATGGAATGGTGTGCAGCAATGTGGATTGTGGATTGGCGTGCTGCGGTACTTTGTGTTGTGGTGCGGTGTGGTATGTTGTGTTTTGTTGTGGTGCGGCGTGATGATGTGTGATGTGGTGTGTTGCGATGCGATGCGATGCGTTGCAGTATAGTGTGGTGTGGTGTGGTGTGGTTTCCTTCTAGAAATTTAAATATTCCAGGTGTGCATAACAGTCTATAATATTGTTGCATTACATGAGATTGCAACAAGCAGGCTCAACATGATCTGTCTTTGCGTTGCCTTGTTTAGTAAACAATAGTGACCTTCATTATTTTTAAAATAAAAGATCAACAAAATTCGAATGTCATTATGCGTTGATATTTCACAGGTTGCGAGAGTTACTGCTCTGGCTCTGGCTACGAAGATGCACACGGCCAAGTTTGGAATTACTACAGCTGCAGAAATATCAGTTCAACTATTGACGTATTTAAATGCCTTCCGACCACAGCGACAGAGTTGTAAGATTGTAACCTTTGTTCATTTGTGTGTCGGTCTATGTCCGGCTGCTCCTAAAATGCGGGGTGCAGAGTCGGAGTACAGAATACAAATATAGATATAAAAATAAAAAGATAAAAAAAGAAAAAGAAAACAACTTGAATAAAAAAAATAATGTATTAAATAAATACAAGAAATACAATCTTATTTTAGTGATACTGCTAATGCAAATACTCGGTCACAAAACAGAGTAAGTTTTGCTGGATGTCAATCATCCCCATCTTTTGTCGTGGAACTACTCGTTTTATATACTCTTGAGTTGAAAGTATCCCGACAGTTTGGTGTCAATTTTGACATACCACATTTTCTGGGCGATTATTAAAAAAGTTCCCCCCACATGAAGTTGCGTAAACACTATATCAAAGTATTTTTAGGGCAATAAAATATCATAAGGACAACAGACAAAAACATTCGTAACTCGAAGAGAAAAATGAAGGAAAAAAACATCAATCTCTAATTTGCTGTAGCCAATTAATTAAGAATTCAAAACTTCATCAGACAAAGTTGTTTTGGTTACTCAAGGGCGTATACTTTATTGGCAATTGATAAAAACTAACATTTATGTTCCTAGAAAGGAGGAGATTATTTGGCTCAAGTGCCGGGAGAATGTATTCGTCAAAGATGGGCGATTATAAAAGGAAATACGGTTAATATAGTATAGTAATTTAAGTGCTATTCGAATATAGGATACTTAGTTTATCTATTTCGTGCTCATTTTTAAATGGAAACAGGTCTTTACAAAGTATCAATTTTACCGATTGAATACAACGCGTCACTATCCGTGACGTCACAAAAATATTTTTTGGTTCTTACTAGTGTAGGAATAACTTAAATTCAGATTTTTCTATTTTATTTTTCCTGTTCTATTTATCCGGGACAATCAATCTGCAACAGCTAGAAGTGGCATTGCTAACACGAAAACCGTACTTCAATTACAAAATTTTTGTCGAGAAGTGGTCTCTATTTTTGGCCCAGTAAGTACTGTTTTACATTCAAAATATCAAGTAACAAACAGTTTTGAGGTTTTAACTACTCTTGATGTCCTCAAGAGCCTTGATGGGTTTTTTTCGGTAGACAGAACTTTGTAAAATCGATCTGATATGTATATGAAATAGGACTACATGCTGTCCAATTTGGAAATAATTGGATGAAAAAAATTCCGAGGACAGCAAAAATTGAACGAGGCCGTAGGCCGAGTCCAACTTTGCTGTCAGAGGAATTTTTGAATCTAATTATTTCCAAATTGGGCAAGCATGTAGTCCTGTTACCTATTAATTATATAGCTAGTCAAACAATCCAGCGTAAACGCTTATTTCCAGAACGGAAAAAGTATAGTAATAGCAAGTTAACATAGCATCTGCAACTCATTCAAAGCATTGTCTTCACGAATAAAACTTAATAAAGCAGTGCGATTTTATTCACCTGAGTTTGTGAAGCTTGCTACAAGGTGAAAATACAACATTGATCGATCGGTCGATGAAAGTCGTCAACAAAGTGTCCGAACGAGCTTTACACCTTTTTGCCATCGTCCTTTCTACTCTCCGGTTCAGATTCGTCGCTGTCCTTTTTTCGAATTTCATCAAAAAACGACAAAGACAGATTGATAGATAGACAGATTGACAGATAGATGGCTTCTAGCTCATGGCGAGGAATATCCGGCTTCCAACTTTTTCGCTTCGCTACGCTGCACTTAAGTTCAGCCAAGTTTTCTTGTCTTGGAGTTGTTTTGGCTTTTATTTGGTTTTTTTGTTTTTTAGGTTAGCAAGTTTCTCTTCTGACAACGTAGGAATTTCTCATTTTCGTTACTACTGTTGAAATGATCAAAGGAAATTGAAATTTTATCCAATCTCCCTGATGAAATTCCGCCATTGTCAAACCATTGTCAAGTAACAGTTTTACAGAGCTGACGCTACACTTTGTGCTGATTGGCTACTCTCTATCACATGTTGCTTTTTCTTGCATTTGATTGGCTGAGAGAAGCTGTCCTATTTTTCTTAAATTGGACAGCTTTTGCATTTTTAAGTTCAAGTCCTAATTAAAACTATCCAAATTTACTCTAAGTTGGACAGCTATCAGAAATTAAAAGATAGTTGTTTTGCTGACAATATAGGATTTACTGACAGCTATATAATTAAACGAAAAACTGGAACTGACTAGACTATCCATTGCCGATATTATTCGATATTTATTAACTAATGCCACCGATGCATCGATTGGCTTTTTCTTTATCGATCATATCAATCGATTATATTACAATACGCCCGGTCAAGTGGTTACCGTCTACGTCGGTCTGTTTCTATTATACCGCTAACTAGTTGAGAATACTGTCCGTAGGCCCTGACACCGAGCGCGATAACAATGGGGTGACACATCTACACGTGTAATGTGGTAAAAACCCGTTTTGGTCTTGGGTCTTATATAAAGGATGCTTACTGGGATTTTAGGCTATTTAGGGTTTTCAATGGGTTCCTATTTTCTTGAGAAAGAATGTTTTTGTTGCTGGAAGAATATGGCAGTAACAGTTGTTTACGCCCTGATCTATTCTCGATTTCATCTTTAGAGGCTTAGATTCATATGAATACTTGTTGACGTTTGGGTGTTTCATTCCCTGTATATCAATAAGGTCAAACATGTCCATCGTAATTACAACAGAGTTGCGAAAACAGGGACCGCGGAGACCATTAAAAAGACATGGCGTTAAATGCAGGAATGGCTCCGGACACTTAGATTTTTTTTATTAAAGTGAAAAAAGAAAATATTCAATATAAAGTGCGCCGAGGTAGAATCGAACCCGGGTCACCCCTCTAATGAGCGTGTCTCATGACCACTATGCCACCAGGCAGCTGGCTCCAGGAACCGATAATTTTAAGAATATAACATGCTACCCTTACAAATATGAAGAGCTAACCGTAAACAGGCTAACCGAAGTGCATAGTACGCTCGAAATGCATAGTAGTCTAACCGGGGTGAAAAGTAGGCTAACCGGAGTGAAAAGTAGGCTAACCGGAATGCATAGTAGGCTAACCGGAGTGCTATTTTTTGCTATAACTTTACTCGTTCCCAGTGCACTCGCAGGTCAGAGCCATTCCTGTTATTAACGTCTACAATTAAAAAGTGGTAGGGCTAAAAAATCTGGCCGGCGAGACAAACAATTTTTAACAAAATTTTTGGCCAAGATAAACAGCATTAGGTTGAGAGAAAAAAAACTCTTGTATGACGTCACAAACATTATCTGTTGAGGCCCCATTGGTCTCTGCTCTCTGCTTGCAGTTATTCAACACGGCTAGGCTGCTATAGTCTGTTCGAGTCTCTCGATCAGTAGGGCGAAAAGCGGGTAAGCGCGAGCGAAGCGAGCGAAGGAAAAATGAAGGGCTCTTGGGAAGGTGGGAAGGCGCCAGCAGCGTTGGTAGCAGGATTTGCAGCAAGCAGTCAGCAGATTGTTTGGACTTCCTAAACGAGCTTCTTCTCTGGTTTTGGAACTTGAACTCTGACTCATAGTCGTCACCATTAGCAGCTGTAACCAAGAGAGTCTCCATCTGGGCGTAGGAGCTGAAGTTTTCCAGGTTAAAGCGCTTGTCAATAACACTGACGATAAGATCAACGGCCTCGTAATACACACTTCCAAAGTGATATTTGGCAGTACGGTGAGAACGCCTGCGAGAATAACTGTCGCCGGGCAGCTTTGCTGAGCCTTTGACTTCAAGTGTATGCAAGAGAAGACACGTTTTGTTGCTTTCAAGTGGTAAAATTCATAAAATATCCATGTCATCCGGAGCCCTAAAAAATCAACCCAAGGAAAAAAAGTGGTAGGGCTATAGCCCTACCAGCCCCTCCCCCTCCGCGGTCCCTGGAAAACCAGTTGGTTTCCACAGACAGCCGCCGTTTTTATCCTTTTTTTGTTAAAGTACAATTCCAGTCACCACCTATGATAAGATTTGATAATTCAGCTTTGTCAATGATCAAACTGTTTAGATTTTGAATGAATAGCAATTCTTCCGCATGATTTTATTGTTAGGTGCGTAAACATTACAAAGAGATAGTTCCAAACAATTAATTGTTAAGTTAATTGGGATAAATCTACCAAAGGAATCGCAATGGGAATAAACAACTTTATAGTTTTTGATTGATAGATCTATTAATATGCAAACTCCCTTGCTATGCCGAGTACCGTGCGAAAAACCAAACATTATGTCTAGACATAATGTTGTTTATGTCGAGGCATGTTCATTTGATAACCCGTTGGGAGGATTCGTACCAGGTACAAAGTCAACCAATAAGATTTTAGGGCGGATTTTGCTATGTAAAAGCAGGAACAATCGCTTAATTCGTCCTTGTATTTCTCGCCATTCAAGTGTCGAGAGCTCAAGAAAAATTTGCGACCTCCTTTGAGCGAGATGTTCAGATGTTACCCTCCAGTTTAAAAGATAAGTACACGATTATTGTTCGATGTTTCCTCTTAATGCGGTGTCATTTTAGGAAGATATCTAAGCAGTGTGCATGATCGTACACGTTTTGTTCACATCCAGTCGGCGAAATGAGCTAAGTTATTTAAGGATTTATTGCTTTAACTAACTCGAGCGATCGAAATGGCGATCCGCTTGTTCGTTTGCTTTAATTACAGTGGAACACCGCTTTACGGACACCCGCTTAATACAGACACCCCGGTATTACGGACAGTTTCGTTGGTCCCGACGAAAACCTCATACATTTTCTCTTAAATTAACCCGCTTAATACGGACACCCGATAAAACGGACAACGGACACTTTTCCGTGACCCGAGTGACAAACTCTTATACATCGTCAACCCCGCTTTACGGACACTATTTATCTGTGCATCGTGAATTTTCATTGTCACGACTATTTGCATTGTCACGACTTTGGACCCTGGTCAAATAATGACAGAATTCGAAGAGTTGAAACCATTTTATTGAAAAGAGAAGCTTAATAGCGTGAATTCCGGTGTTTGACCCTTTCGCTTTCTTTGCCTTTTGCTGCAGCTATCGCTTGTGTCGCAAGCTAAAAGCTTCCGTGCAAACGAAAGTTACCGACTTTTTTCAAATGGGTTGGTAGAGTTTAAAAACGGTTACGAGTTTCAGTTACAAAGGAAACTTTGAAGAAAACGTTCTGTTCCTGTTGAAATGCGTTTTATTTCTTGTATATAGTAAAGTTGCGACATTGTTAAATAATTCCACTGTTGAGTTTATTAAAGTTTAGTTCGAATGTATGACATGATCGTAAGGTTCTCGTAAAAGCTATTAATTTTAGTCAGAGAGTTCACAGTTTTTATCTGTTACAGTTTCAATACAATTAAACAACGTTTTGTTGCCACAAAACCTTTGCCTTCGTCTTTGCGTCGAGAAAACATGTATCAGTGACTTTTTTTTCTGAGACCCCGCTTAATACGGACACCCCGTTAATACGGACAATTTGGCCAGTCCCCTTGGTGTCCGTATTAACGGGGTTCCACTGTAGATCGTGTTTAAAAACGGAAGTTCGACTTACATTTCAACCATTTCTTCAGATGCAAGGTCTTTTGAGGCCCTACAAAGGAGGGTATGAATATCCCGTATTCCATTAATGTTTGTCCTAAATATCCCGTATCCCGTTAATTTCGGCGGTTTGTATCTCCAACTTTTATGTTCGACATCGCCAAATCTCTTGTCTAAATATTCCGGATCCCATTAACTTTTCTCCCAACTGAATATCCCGTATCCCTGTAATTTTTTACCCAAATATCCCGTATCCCTATAATTTTTTACCCAAATATCCCGTATCCCTAAGACCCCTAATAGGGCCACTCTTTTATATTGTTCGAATTTCGCTGGGTGATTCCACAAGAACTAACAATATTTGACTCAATTTAACGTTTGAATCAGATAAAGATAGTAACCGCTGGCGGAGCTCCATTATAATTTACTAACAGAAAAGGATACTCTAATTTCCAGTAGTCCAGTACCTCATGTGAACCTCTAATTTCAGAGGCATTCTAAAACAATATTGCTCATTGTCTTCAGGGATAGGGGCATTGTTTGTGCCCTTTGTCCTATTGTTTTTATGGCCAATCATGTGAGATGTTCAATGAGGTGCTGGTCGACTCCTAATTTCGGCAATCTGATTTGCTTCGTATTTGAAGCATACCAGACACTATAGTAATAGTACCAATTATGCAAATGTCGCGCAAACGTTAAAAAAATTAATTAAAATAGTTTATGATATTCTTATCTCAATCGTATATATTATAAGGACATAATTGAAACAACTCTAGTGGCCTTCTGGTACACTAAGGGCCGATTCGCACTAGCGGACAAGTTTTGAGGGTCTGGATGGGGGGTTACAAATATCAGTTGTCAGTTAAAATTATGGCCATTTGTCAGTTATCAGTTAAATTTTAGGCCATTTGTCAGTTGTCAGTTAATAGACTACCAATAATTAACCATATAGCTTAATTATTAGTTTTTGACCCAAAATGTAGCTAAAAAGGTAACATTCAGAATGTAAATTTTATCATTTATATTGAATTTTGGTGCTGAAATAATTGCAACTCCAAGCGGCTTTTGTTTCTATACGGCCTTTTAATCTAGGCTAGTCACTACTCTCCGCCACACGAACCTCTGCTCCAGGGGGTTACTTCCTTACATAAGCTATATACGTATGTGTGGCCCCAAAGCCAAACGGTATGGTTTTCGAGCCCTTTTGGTCTGAAATAGGGTATAGATTATTACCATTTTGGTCTGAAATAGGGTATGGTTTGTGCTCTCTGGTGACTCTAGTTAGCAACTTTTGGAAAAAACTATTCGTATCGTTCTTATCATGCACCCCTTGAGAAGTGTAAGTTAGGAATATGAGGCCCTTGTTAATTTTCAGGCAAATAGAAGCAGTTCCTGGATACAATGTGGTCTGAAATAGGTTATCGAGCCCAAAATTCCTTTCCAACAGTTAGCCAATCAAAACTAATCTTCAAAATATTGAAAACAAACAAATATGGGAAGAGGTTTTTATTACGATTAATTTGATTGGGTTTTGTTTAGCAATGCCTCGATGGTGATTGGCCTAGATGAAATAGTCGGGAAGGAATATTGCACTCGGGCTAACGGGTCTATTAGAGGCACTTGTTGAGAAAGGAGTAGCGACAATAAAACTACTGTGTGAGAGGCTACATTGCAAAAACAAAAAATATATCTTTTTCCTCAAGTTTAATTTTCAATCAGGTTATGGGTCATACGGTAAATTATTAACGAAATATGACACTCTACCGTCCTGCTACTAAGATTTAGCATAAAACATGCATTTGTTGGGCGAAAAGAGTCATACAATGTTATTTACAACGGTGTTTTGTGGATATTAAGATTTGTCAGTTGCTAGAAAAACTCACTGCAAATGTCAGTTGTCAGTTAAATTTTAGGCGATATGTCAGTTGTCAGTTAAAATTTTGGCCATTTGTCAGTTGTCAGTCAACCCCATCCAGACCCTCAGTTTTAAATGACATAACATTTTTGACAAAAACAAAATTGTCGCGACAAGTCAGAGACATTCTGAAGAAAACAAAAGGTGTAATTATTATTACAATAGCTCTGCCCGTGCTTCTGGCATCCTGGTACATTTCTCGGCACGGTCGTCTTGTGCAAAAATCAAATAATCAGGCAGGTCCACGTGGTGAAAAATATTAAAACGATTTGTAATGAAGTGCGCGTGTAGTGATGTTTTTGTGCTCGTGCGGGGAAAATGTCGCAAGTAAACTATTTCTTTTCCCCCCCATTTATCGGCACAGACTGGTTCCCTCCGCATTCATTTGTTCCAACCCTGGTGTTACCATCCTTCCACGATCTTACCTCGGCACACAAACATGTTTTGCCGCCTATCGCGGAAAAATTTCGCGTGTTGTTATGTGGACTTTCACACGAAGTGTGAAAATCCACATATTGCGATCGTGCAGTTTTCCCGATTGGGACGGCACTTTCCGTGATAACTCGTCTCAGCCCCAGACGACCCCCAGACTCGTTCCCAGTCCCTACTTATTTGTTCTTCAAAGGCGATGAAAGACTGGGGAGAAATGATGTCATGGTCGCAGGGCAGGCTGGGAAGGGCGAAAGAAAAGTAGGGACTGGGAGAAAATGCTTTCAAGATGGCGGATCTGGAAGTACGGAGTATTGCGAGAGCAGCGGAAAGGCCATTCCACCAAGCCTTTCAACAGAAAAAGTTACCTTGTCCGCACAGCCAATGCACGAACGAAAACTGTTTTTATCTGCCGGACGGTTTGGACCATCATTTTCGCACTATTCATGGTCGACCGTCCACTATGCGAGATGTAGAAGAAGCAAAAACTTTGTTGCGAGTCAAGCATTCAGTGGAAACTTTAGCGTGGATCAGAAAGACCTCTGAGATGGCTGTAAGATTTGAAAGTTTCACTTTTTCAGAAACCGATTAATCAGTATCACTTGTAGCAATTTAATAAATAGCCACGTTAAAATGCTTCCACTGGTTTTATTGTTGCTTTTTTGTTGATTGTTTGATCTTTTCTTTAAACTTTTACCAGCAAGAATTTCAATGATTTCAAGAAATATTAACCTATACGATAATTTGTTGTTGTGTAGAATGATCCTCGGATGGGTAAATTTTCAGTTGTTTACCACGATATCAAAGAAACCGTTTGGAGTATTAATGCTGAGGAGGCTGCTAAGTTGCTTGCTGTGTATTTGTATCACAAAGGAAGTCTCTATCCCTATGAGAAAGCCAACCAACCAAGAGAGATACTTGTTGAATCGCCAGTTGTTAAAGCCAGGTTTAATTGCTGGTATTTCCAGTCAGAAGAAAATTTAGAGATTGTTACAGAGTGCATATTTGTCAAGTCTGTAAGTAAAATATATATTGTGCTATTTTAAAAGCTATAAGTAATGCCATCTCTGATTATAATTGCATATAATAAAAATTATTACGGATTCTGCATTGTTTAAGGCAACAAATATGTTTTCTGTTCATTCATTTCCTTTCTTTGAAAGCTGCCATTGAATTAGGTTCAATAGACAACTATTCTGCTTGTTGTCACAAAGTCTAACAATACACTTGACATGCCCCTATGTTGTCACTAGATTTACATTCCTGAAACTGCTACCCCACTTCAAGAGGAACATATTGCTTGCCACATTCAGTTACCAATGTATGAGGAAAATGAGGATAAGGCCCTTTCAGTATTGCGAAATATATTTAAACTGGAGGAGTTCAGACCAAAACAGAAAGAGGCAATTGAAGCTATTATATCAGGAAAAGACTGCTTAATACTGTTGCCAACTGGATCAGGGAAAACTGTCTGTTATGCTATACCTGCATTGCTGCTACCTGGTGTGACAATTGTTATTACACCACTGCTTTCACTGCTTAGTGACCAAGTTAACAAACTAAGACAAAAAGGAATCAATGCTTGCTTTGTTCGCTCAAGCATGACTAATGAGGAAAAGGAATCAGTATTCCATGCTTTGTCTCAGAGTGATGTACAGTACAAGTTGTTTTATTTGACGCCGGAAGCAGTTGTGACAGAAAGGATGAAAAAACAGTTTACAGAAATGGAGAGAAATAAGGTGCTTGGAAGATTTGTCATTGATGAGGCTCACTGTGTAGACACATGGGGGTCAACATTCAGGCCAGCATATGAAATGCTTAATTTCCTTAAGAGCTTTAATAGACCTGTGCTTGCCTTCACTGGAACTGCAACTCCCCGAACACAGGAAATAATAATTAACAAATTAGCCATGACAAGTCATGTTGTCATTAAATTACCCCCTAAAAGGAACAATTTGTTTTTTAAAGTTTTGCCTAAAAATGATCAAAAATCGAAAGACATAATTACCACATTAATTATGAATGAGTTTTCAAACAAGTGTGGAATTGTTTACTGTTCAGAAAGAAAAGACACCAAGGACATTGCATTTTTGATGAAAACAAAAGGTATCAGTGCAGTTCATTATGATGGTGCACTTGATGCAATAGAGAAGGACCAAAACTCTGCTGCATGGCTGAGTGGCAGAGCCCAGGTTATGTGTGCCACAAAGGCTTTTGGAATGGGAATTGACAAAAAGAACGTAAGATTTGTCATACATCATACCATTCCTGAATCAATGGAAGACTACTTCCAAGAAGCGGGTCGAGCAGGAAGAGATGGCAAGCAAGCCCAATGTATTTTGTTTTACAGATTTGAGGATAGATGCAAAGTTCTTAACTCCATTAGTAAAATGGAAAATGTGGAACAAAAACAAGTGACGAAACAAATGCTTGACGACTTAGTGAAATACTGTATGCAAAATAGCTGCCGCCATGCCTTCATGCTTGACTACTTTGGAGAAGATCCAAGTACTTCAAAACCCTGTAATGACAAGTGTGACAACTGTTCTGACCCAAAGCAGTTAACCATGAAGGATGTCACTGAACAAGCCATTCAGGTAATCGATTGTGTCATGTCAATTAGTTCCCAAGCAAAGGTTACCTTAAAACAAGCTGCCTACACTCTGAAGGGTTCAAAAAGCAAAAAAGAGGTTATAAACAAGAACTTTCACCTTACTCCTTGCTATGGCGTTGGAAAGACGTATTTAAAGACTGAAGACGCTGCAATTAGGTTTTTTCAGCTACTTACAGTGGAAGGATACTTTGAAGAAAATCTACGTGACCTACAGGAGAGTAAAACTACTCCGTTTATCACTGCTACACCAAAGGCTCACCTCGTCAAGAATGGTTCAATCAGGGTTTCGCTCAATATGTAACATATCTTCACACGAAAAGTAAGTAAAACACTTAAGTTAACTGACTTCTGTTTCCGGTTCAGTTTCAACTGTAGAAAAGGTATACAACCGCATGGCTGGGAAACACTCATGCAACTTTCTTTTAAAGTTATCCTGAACTTTCTTAATCCCTTTTTGGTACACTGAAACGCAGGAGTTTGGCACATATTTTGGTTGAGTGCTGTCTGGTTGTTTAGGGCATTGTAAGATTTCTGTTCTTCCTTGGACATAATCAAAAAATCCCTCCTTCAAGCAAAACCACATCCCTTTCAACTGATCAGGGAAGGGGCTTTCCTCTTTGTGCCTTTTCGTGGGATGAACATCGAATGCATCTTTATTTGAATATGTGTTCCGAACATTTTGAAGAAATTGAATGTTTGCCATTATCCTCCTGCACGTCTGAACAGTAGAATGGCCTACGAAAGTAAAATAAAAAGAAAAACATTTTTAATATTGAAAATACATTTATAGCATGAGGTCTGAACCTTATACCCTACTCGAGAAGAATTAAGGAACGAATATAAATGATGCGAGTGATGGGGAAAGAAAGGGGTAATGGCATGAAGATCTACATACTTGACAGTTTGCTGGAAACAATAACTTACGTCATACCTGATGCATACTGTTTCAGCGGCTGAACAATGTATGTCTCAACAAACTCATCTAAGTCGATGTCGTGTCCATCTTTTCCAGACAAATTTACGGTGCAATTCAGCTTCAACATTTCCCTGAAGGCAAGAGGCCACACAGCACTAAAATGAACCACATGAACAAGGGCTTCTGTCCAATAATTACGAAATTGTAATTGGGAAAAGAGAGGCAGCATGATTGTCCACACTGTTTCTCGAGCAATTCCTTGACCAAACTTAGTAGCGTCATTGAAAAGCTGTAGAAGAGGTCCAAACAAAGTAAACAACTCAGAGTGGTATGCAAAATTGGCATGAGCTGAACAGGATTGCAAAAACTCCCAAAACCCTTCTAAAAGAACTGCATTATGACTTCCATTTCTTTGCAAGCATTGTCGTAGTTGTTCTTTTGAAGGAAAATACTTTGATCGTTGGTATGCATGTACAGCTGCAAGGCCATATGCAATAGAGCCATCTCTTACTGCCTCTTTAATATGAGCAAGGTTCTGCTCTTGAAACTTCTTACCACGAAATGCCTCAGGGGTAAGTTTTTTTCTCTTCATGACATTTGATATCATATGGTAAAAACCTCCCTTTTCTTGCGCTTTAAAAGCTGCCTCACAAAGATGCCCTTTGGCATGAAGATCTCCTGGTATTTCAGCTACCCATCCGAATGCTGACTGGTCCTTCTGTTTGACACTTCTGTTATTCTTGCATGTACCTTGATCTCCAACAACTGCAGTAGGGAAGGCGTGTTTTCCTGACCGCTGATAGGCAAATTCAATGTCCCCTTGACCCTGATTGGTTGTTTGACCCTCATGATGTTGTTTTTCATGGACAACATCATTTGTTAGCTCCTGCAGTAATGGCCTAACAACTTCTCTAACAGTAAGAGCCTTGTCAAACATCGAAACAGTATCATTCAAGCCCATCTTTTCAGCCATTTTGTATGGACTTGGAATAGAAGTGAAAGAAGGCCCATCAATAGTTGCATAGTTCTCGACGAGAAGCTAAGGCCAATGGGGTTACCCCACACCCCTCCTTGGCATTGGGATTTAAGCCGACAGCAATAAGAACTCTGACTAGAGAAGTGTTTTCATTTTAAACTGCATGATGGAAAACAGTTCTATTGAAATGATCCATTTTCCCCTCCCACCAATCTCTGCTGTTGTCAAGTTTCACAATAAGCTGATCTATTGCTGATGCTGGATCTGCTGAGTGATTTGCATCCCATACCATTTTTGTCAGTTTATCATACACCTTCTTTAAGAGACCATCTTGTTTCTGGAAATTGACTTTAAGAACATGCGATTCAGAGCTTTCATCCCCATTATTTTCCTCATCCTCTAGTGCTTCATCATCACTTTCTGCATCATTCAATCCATCCAGTGCCTTTTCTGCCTCTCTAATTTCTGCTTCTAGCTGTGCCATTTCATCTCGATGGTGATGAAGGATTTTCATGAATTCAAAATGACACCTTGCCCCCACTGGATCAAATGTTTTCCTGGTTGCGTCAAACTCTAATACCTCTGATTTGTGAATACAAGGAACTCCAAATTCTTTTGCTAAGTCTTCCAAAATTGATGCTGAGCCTGGAATTGTTGCATTATTTTCAATTGACAATGGCAAGATTAGGGTATCACTTTGCTTTACCACACTTCTGAAGGTAAAGACATCTGAAAGTGGTACTTCGTTGATTCTGTAAGGCTTTGGAGACTTTTCAAACTCTTTGAAGTCGACTGTAGCAAGCCACGTGTTAAATTCAGCTTCGGTCATTTCCTTGAAGGATTTACTGCTGGGAGGGACGTGATTCAAACCCAGTTTGATGAGGTTGGAAAGATACATATTTAGAAACTTTTCCCAAAGGTTCTTGTGCTCAGGCATTGATTCTGTATGAAGATAAAAAATACACCAAAAATATTTGTAAAAAGGAAAGGGACTCTGAATTCAAATCCTTTATCTCAGCCATAAACGGAACTACTGGATAAAAAATGAAGGGAAAAGCGTAGTGGCAACACATTCTTTTCCGTTGCTAAATAGCAGGGTTTCCTGATTGTACGGCTCCACAAATATCCATACCCACTCCATTGCAATTCCAAATGGCCAGTGAGAAAATTAAAATGCCAGAAGTTTTAAATTAAAAGAAAGTACGAAGCTGAACAAGAATTTTCCCCGAGAGGTGGGCCAGTCGCTCAAACCAAATAATTATAACCTTCAATAGGGGTGAATGGAAGGTTGTTGGAAATATCAGAAATATAACTTTATTTAAGGTGATTTTTTTTATTTTATAAAATAATTTATATGGACACAATTGCAACATTAATTGAAGAGGAACTGGTGGGCTGGGACAATTGGGTTAGTAATGCAAATGGTTGCAATGCAAACTACACAGTTGGAGTGTACAGCTTTTAACATTGTCAGACCAAGGCCTAAAACTTTCACAGGGCTAAGTGGTGGTCTGGGTATTTACTGTAATTTTGTTCATTGACCTAGGGAAAATGTACAAATAAAAGATTTTTTTATTATTTTTGAATGTAAAGAATTTTGTTTTCCTCTCATGAGGCCTTTTCCTGCAGCTTTAATTTCACTGCCACATGACTTTGAGTTTTAAATTTATTATTAAAAGTATATATATTGCTAAGGGTACCTTGTTTTCACAGGTCTGAAGAGAAAGAAAAAATGAAGAATTGTATTTGTTATGTAAATGTTATATCTCATTAGTTTTCAGCATGGGCAGTAGCTCCCTTCTACCCACTGGTCTTGTCTTTAAGCTTTGATCTGACAACTTTAATCGGAATAGCAGTAATTATGAGGGTCGTAGGGAGGATTTTGCTCAGGATGGTGCATGCAAGCAGCAGAAGCATAGCATCTAGGGGGGGGAGGGGGGTCTGGAGGTATATTTCCATGGGTAATTTTGATAAATCAAGTTGTTGAAGTCCACTTTTCCTGCATTCTGAGAGTGATTTTAACCCTCCCTCTTAAATTAGGTGGACCTTTGGGCACGGTGTGGACACACCCATTGCACCCCCCTGCCTACGGCCCTGATAATGTATATTAATATAGAATAAGCAAAGCTATCTGGTTTACCGAGCAAAATATGATTTGCATTGAGTGTTTCAAAGTCAATCTGAGGCTTGCTTGTTGTTTCTGGGCATTCCAGTAGATGCTCAATGCCATCAAGTCTTGGAACAATAGCTCCCAGTCCTAACAATAAAATAGCAGAAGGCATTAGTTTACGTGCTTTCCAGCAGAAATGTCAACCTTTTTGTGTGGTAATAGAAAAGGAAAGGAATAATAAAAACAGTTTTCCCTATAAACTTTGTATAATTATTGATGGTTCTGCAATCTCAATCATGTAAATAAATGTTATTTTATTAGACTAAGTTAGTATATGACTTGTTAGTAAATTTATAATGTCAAACAATGACAACGTGATCATTAACTGACAACACAGAAATTAAAGTAATATGCATGCTTAAAAGAAAATTACCAGCACCTTATAATTTTTTAAACAGTGACTGTTATTCCTATCATATTATAAACTGCCACCATTCTTTCTGTAAAACTTTTTCATAATTAATGAAAAAAATTATACCTGTGAAATTCCACATTTTGGGGCCAATGTCTTTAAAAAGTCTGTAATGCCTTTTTCTTCCTCTATACATGTTGATGTTATCCATAAGAAGAATAACTGGGGATGACTGGGGAAACTTGGAGTCAATTATTGTTTGGAAGCCATCAAGCCTTTGATCCAGATATTTCATTCTGAAGAAAATGAAAATAAAAATTTTAAAGTAAACAATTTGTGTATCTTTGTATTAACAAAACAGAAAATTATTATACAAATAATAAGCCTGCTGACTCTCAGGGTTTTGGAAGTGTAATGTATTCTGGGCTGCATAAATTACTCAACATAAAAAATATATATATATTTTGTTTTATCATGTGAACTAATTCCTTGTTTATAATTCGATCATTTATAATTACTTCCTTGACGCATGCTGATTAAACCCAATTGTGCCACATTTAATCCATGAACCTATGCCTCTATATGTTAATAATTATATTGTATCAAATGAAATTATGCAACAACAATATCTAAGATGAAAAAAAATATATTTTTCTTAATTACTTTAGTGGTCTCTAGTCCCCACTACCCCTCACCACACCCACTTTAATAGAACATTTACTGAAAGATACTTACAAAGAATCCCAGTGTAAACTCAAACCAATGCTACTAAGCATATTTATGAATTGCTTGCCACTGCCATATGACATGCACAGTAGCCCAAAGAACAGCTGCAAATCATTTGGAAACTTCTGGTTTGCCATTGCTACTAAACCTGAAAGGGCATGGCTGGCACATTTCATTTTCATAGCGTGGGTTTTGGCTTTATTTCGATCTTTCTCAGAGAACGATAGCAGGATTTCCAAAATTTCATTGATGAGGGGACACCTCTCTTCCAGTTGCTGCACCATGTCTTGAAATATTGTTGATGGAATTTCTTCACTGCCATCCAGCAAGCCACCAGTACGAAAACCCAAGTTGCATAGAGATTTAAAGTGTTCCATTTCAACTTTAAGATTATTTTGCTGCTCACGGGTTAAAGCACTTAAGGATTTCCTTGAAGCTTCTCTAGGTGTTTTTCATATACATTGATAAGTGCAGAAATATAATTTTCCCTGGCATCATGTAATGTCCTATATCTTGCTATCATTGAGTTGTGAGCTGCTGTATTCTTGAAAGGTATAAGGAAAAGAACATAGTTACTAAAAGTCTTAATTAATTAAGGTAATCATGTATTTTTTGGGCTGTCCTGATTTAGCATAGGAAACTTCCAAAGGCTGCCTTAAGGCTGCTCAGCCCAGCTGCCAGTACTAAAAGGCAGGAGCCAGTCTTGGCCATATTTTGAAGTGAAGTAGACTACAAATGGTCTCGATTTATTTTCGCAGTATGTCAAGCATGAAGCAGAAAAAAAATGACTGCATCTTAAAAAAGGTGGAGTGGAGTCTTTGCCATAACAAGTTGCCCTTAGGCTGCCCAGATCCTGGAGTCCACGTTTTCTCCAATCAAGGCACATGTTGTGGTTTAAATTTTTCTCTGGTTTAAAATTTCTTAAACCAGTTTGATTTTTATTTTTCATTGTCTCATCTTGATTATCATAATCTGGAACAAAGGGAAATAAAAATCAAACTGGTTTGAAAAATTTTAAACCAAGGAAAAATTTAAACCACAACACATACATATCATTATCATTGGTAAAATATGTAAGGCATCCGGCCCTATTCAGACCGGGCTTTTTTGGATCTTTTCAGACCGGGGGGGGGGGCGGATTCCCCTCCGTAACTTCCAGAATATTTAAGCAATCGTAATAAAACTTACAGAATATATAGTATGTCCAGAAATCTATCTTTTTATATACGTCACGTGCGGTGATGACGTCACATCACGTGACAATTACATCATGATGTCAAAACAGCCGCCATCTTGGATCCGCCATCTTGGATTTCAAAACTTTTCAAAAACATCAGAAAACCGCCCAAAATTACTGAAAAATACTCAAAATCTATAAAACAGTGCAAAAAAACCTAAAAGAGGTGAAAGTAGTTGAATTAAAGTTAATTTTTATTAATGGAAACACGAAAATTACAAATTTGGAAAAACATGTCTGTCAAAATGACGTTGCCATGGTAACGTCAAGTTCCAGACTCAACAACCTATCCTACCAATTTATTCCCAGATAAATTTTAGAAAAACTCGTAAAGTTTGGTAGCGTTTGGTTGAATCTTGAAAAAGTTATAAACGTTCAAAGTCAGCGCGGTTAAAAAAAAATATATAGTTACCTGCATTTCAATTGCTTCAACTATGTCACTCCAAATTTCACTCATGCTCATTTTCAGTTCTTTTATACTGTCTTTCATCTCACTGATTCCACATGTACCTTTGTCTTCAAATGATAACTTGGACTTCATTGCCAAACCAGAGTATACAGTTCTGTCTTTATTAAGGATCTTTTCACATATAAACATTGTTAACTTTTCCAGTGACAACATCTAATATCTATCCTAAATATTCATTTTTGTACCCTCAATTTTTAAACTCTTTTTCTATCCTTTTTCAAACCATCGTTCTTCGGCGGAACCATAAGCTATGGATCCCAGGGGGGTAATTGGGATTTCAAGTGACAGGGATGATCGAATGGGAGCAAAAGTTCAAGAAAAAAAAAAATCCCGAAGGCCTCCAACAAGACCCCAAAAAATCCCTGGACCAAAAATTAACCTCCCAAAAAATCCCAAGCAAAATTTCTGACGCTTAAAATTTTAAACATTAAAACATTAGAAATTGAATCTGGTAGTTATTTTAACATCACTAGAGACACCCAAGAACCCTTATTTGGATTGTACTTTAATCGCAGAACTACACAACCAAGGTCAGTAAAACCCAAATTTTTTATCAAATTTTCCTAGCCAAAAAAAAACCTGGAATCGAAAACTTCAAACACAAAAAAATCCTTCTATCATCCCTGTCACTTGAAATCCTGAGTTCCCCCCCCCTGGCTATGGATCTGAAAAGCTAACTTTGTAGGTATGAACACATTTCCAGGAATTCTCTGTACCCTGAATATAATAAACAGCTACAGGGTGAAGTAATAACATCAAAGAGCCATCTTGCAAGCAGAACTCAAACACCATATACACAATCTGCTGTGCCTTACTAATCAGGGGAAAGGAAATATAATAATAACAATAATAATAATAATAATAATAATAATAATAATACTTTATTGAGTCTCTCAGTGAGGGCTTCTCAGACCCAGTGTACATAAATAATAAATATCGGTGAAAATGTCAGTCAAAAAGTAATATCATAGGTAAATTGAACAATTGACTATAAAAATCGCACTTCACATCACTCTGTAAAATGTATTACATAATAATTTATTAGAATTTATATTATTAGTTTATAAAAAGATTATAATATGCAAAGCTCACTATTTGAGGATACATCCGGCTTCCATTCCCACGCCGAATCCTAGTTTTCACACTATTAGGGAATAACTGTCCTATCTGCCTAGATACTAAACTCTTTAGCTCCTTTCCTACACCCAGCACATACAGAAGCTCTTCCTGCTCCACTACCTCACCATCGACTTCCTCAAGACATTGTAGCAATTCACTTTTAAGATCACTGGGGCCTTTAATAAAATACATTTTCAAGTTTTCAGGGAAGATAAATAAACTACACATGCATGTGCAGGTTTCCAATATATTTTATTGTAAGCTTCACCAGTTAAATAGGATACAAATATCAAAATACTTTAATAACACTTTAATAACAACACCAGTTCCACTAGCAAGCAGCCAAAATCAAATTGCATTTATACAAAATATAATGATAAAGATCAACAGGATGAAACTAACCTATTCGAACAGTTTTATGGGCAGGTTGCCCTTTTGCTTTGGATGTGGGAGTTAAATCATGTTTGAAAGAAAGAGATCTCCTTGGTGTTGAGCAGGAGGGTCGATTGTCTATAAACACAAAAAAATGAAAGAAAATAATCATTTCTATGCCGTTGAAGCCATAACAAACGACGAAAGAAAGTTAAAAGTTTCGTACCATCGAGAGTGATGTCTTCAAAGGACTCGTTCAAATTCGATAAATCACTTTCCATTGTTGTTGATTGACTGAACGTTCAAGGAAACCTACATCTACCCGTAGAAATAAAACTCCGCATTATAACACGCCTAAATTGTCAAAAAATAGCCCTGTCCAAGATATTGGCAAACTGGCCAAGAAATTGGACGTTTTCTGCCAGTCGCTCCCCGATTTTCGTGCAGCCTTCCCTTGATGCAACGCGTTCTAGTCAAAACCGCCTCAGGAGCGACTGGGAACGAGTCTGTCTCAGCCCTTTCGGAGGCTTTCGAGGGTGTTCGGAGAATCCGAAGTTTTGGAGCCAAGAGTCAATGTAAAATTGGCGAGACGTCACAAAGAAAGCATCACACAATTTCATTAATCGAAACCTAAAATTTGTCAAGTGCAGTACATCAACGAGCAGCGTCAAAGATGCCAGTGGAATACGTGCACATCAAAAGAAAAAAGTGGTGGCGGCTCTCATATTTGCACGGCGTTCGACTGAACTGCGGGCAAAGGTCACGCTATTTTTCACACTTTTCGCGCTGTCTGTTGTGTTCGACTGGACGTCAGTTGCTGTGTTCGCTTGATTCGCATATAATTGAAAATCGTTGAAAAGCATTATTCAGCAGATATCTAGATATTTGTTGCTTTGTTTCAGCTTTGCCACACAGAATCTTTAGAATGGAAGAATGGATACACAACGAGTCAAAACAAAACAAGCTCACTAATCAAGTTGTTTTCCCGGGGCTTTCCCGTAATTATTATTTTCTTGGATTTCTCGCAAGTTAAATTTGAATAACGCAATCTGACTGATGTCGAATTCAAAACTGCTGGTAAAAAGTTAGTGTGAAGAGCATAAAACTTATTTTGAACCGAAAAATGTATGTATTGAAACCGTGCGAAAACTAAATTACTGATTGAAAATGTGTCGTTCGGGAATCGCCGACTACACTCGAAAATTAATTCAAGAACGATGACAATTTTAGACTGAAAAAAGTATTCATCTGCCTTCTTGTAGCAAGGGATTATTAGTGAAATCTTGCTAAAAGGCGATAAAAGCCATTCCGGAAAAGTTGGATATGAAAACAACGCAATGAAAGAAAATGAGTTAATTGATGAGTTTAGCTGTTGTTTACACAAGCGTTCAGATGAAATGTCAGGCAAACGAAGACAATCTACATACTTTCCAAAATATTTCTTTATGAATGAACTGAAATTAGTATCCCCGATTTCTAGTGGTAAGATTTTGTTTTTGTTCTTAATAAATAATTTTCTTGTCCTTATCTCCATTTAAAGACCGAATTTGTCCATTTCCCGTGAACCAGATTGCCATCCTTTACGGGAAAAGTAAAACTCAAAACAGCAAATAGCAAAATCTCAAACCTTACGATCATAGAGCTGTTTAATTCCATGATATATTTTTAATGTGAAAAGAAGTTCTCTTCAAACAAAGTTTCAGGCCTAACACTTCTCTGTTTTTAAGACACAGATAACTAAAAATGGCTTTGCGGTCCCGAAAAGTTTCCACTTTTTCACCTAGTATCAACCTTGCTGTATTGTGTGAAATGTTATCCTTCACGAGGGTAGAATAGTAGATCAAATTTTCCGACGAACATCCCCGTCCTTTTCATATAACCATATAAAGATACTGTCGGGTTGTCCCAGGTTTTCCGCTTCTCTGACACAGTTTAAATAAATTGGACTGCATTTCAATGTTTAAGGCGATCTTCAGGGTAAATTGCAAGGTGTGTTCCTCAAAACGAGAAGGAAGTTTTCCTTTCACGATCATAAGTTTTTTTTATTATCTCGAGTTTCAAGTGACTGCCAACTCATAATTGACTGATACTTAGTCTTGCCTACAGTCCAGCTCACAGAGCACGAAGCGCGAGAGCGCCGGGGACTACTGCCAAACTGGGAACGAGAAGCAAACGACTTTAAGAAGGTCTAACCGATACTGTACATTGGCTCATTCCATCATTCGTTATCAAAAACAAATGAAAGTCCACATATGTACGCATTGCGGACCCACTTTTATTTTTTAGTACAATCCAGACCAAACACAATAGCCAATCAACAACGCATTGTTATCTGACATTACGAGGGGCGTTGGAATGCGACTTGGCATGAAATGTCCTGCCTTGTCATGAAATGTCCAACAAGTCGTTCGCACTTGTTTTTGCGATTGTTTGACAAAATGTATCGCGCGTGCAACGCGGACCAATCATAAGACAACTGCTTCTTTGTTTTCCTGAATTGTTGGACAAGTTTTAGGTCTCAAAAAACGTATTCGCACTTGTTTTCTGTAACAAGTGACACACAAGTGATGAAATCTACCAAATGTTACAAAATTTGTCCGCTAGTGCGAATTGGCCCTAAGTTTATTTTAGAAATTATGGTTTTGCTGCGACTCCGTACCGACTAATTAGATATTTTCTTTTCATTTTTAACAGAGATCTCAAGCGGAATGAAATCAGTAGTATCTCATTAGACGCCTTCGTGGACTTGGATGGACTCAATACGTTGTATGTTAATCCCTGGACGCACAAGCTTATTAAAACCCAAAGTGATACGGAGAGAGAGTAGGCTTAGCCACAAGTTGCCGATAAATTCCAAAAAAGTTGCCGATAAAAATGTCCAAAAGTTGCTATTTTATTTTTAAAGTTGCCGAAAAGTTGCTGAATTTCGAAAAGGTTGCCGAAAAGTTGCTATTTTTTTACTTGTTTGGCAGCCCTCCTGTAAGGTTTTCGTCATGTTAAGACACAGCAAAATAAATTTACATTGATTACATTTAGTAGAAATCCCTGAGTTTGCTCCATAATATTTGTTGGTTTTGACGTCGTATCATGTCGTTGATGGAAAGTGCCTTCACCTAGCCACATGTGCTCTGTCAGCAATCAAAAAAAATTTAATGTCAGTTCAAATCTTTCTACAATGTTTTGAATACAGTTTTTTTAGTACAACAGGTTCAAAGGTTGTTTTCTCGGAATGACCAAGAGAACTAAATAGATTCAGTTAAAAAGTCAGTTTTCTTTCACTTTCTTATTAAAATTAGGTCTCGTATCTGACAGGTATCAATAAGTAAACGCCGAAAAGCTAGCAACAATAATATATGATGTCTTTTTGTTTGTTCGTTCGTTTGTCTATGGAGGAAAGTTAAGTTGTCAATGGTAAAAGTTAAATCCTACCGACCGGCGCAATCGACTGGTATCCAATAGCTCAAAATAACAACAATAAAGATTTGGCACTACTTATGAACGAGTGTTAGAACTGTAACCTCTGTTCCTATGTTTCTAACCTACACTGTGTATTGATGAGTTCAATGATTGTATAATTATCTCTAAATCAACTTTACATGTAAAGTTCTTAATTAGTTATTACACATTATATTCTGTATATGAATTTCTCTTAATTAATGTCAATTCATATTTATATTACCTTTTTAGTCTTTATAGAGAAAATATTATTGTAACTGTACTTCGTTTCGAACTTAATTATTGTTACCAATTAGTTTGTAAACGCTTAATCCCTTGGACACTTGAATAAAGTCTAACTACTGTGTTTTTTTTTGTTTTCCTAGACACTTAACAAACAATCGTATTCAGAATTTAACAGCAAATATTTTCTCATCTCTCATGGCCTTGCAAGTGCTGTAAGTACACCAACAATCGTTCCGAAGGTAGACGTAAGCCAATTTTAAATATCCTGCAAATAAAATATTTAATGTTTCCAACTCTATTTTTTTGCACCTTAATTTCTTGTGTATTAAAATGAAACGGAAAGGGCTAAATTTTTACACGTTAATTTATTGGCAAACGTGAATTTTAATTGGCATTTGCGCCTTTCTAAAAACGAATGAAGGTAGCGCGCGCAAGCCTCAAGTGAAGCCCCAAAGTTAGTTAAGGACGTTCGCGCTAATTGTTTATGCGCATCCTTACTGCGCACGTAATTCCTGTCGCAACGCTTCGCCACGTCATGCATCGAGCGCGCGTGCTGAGGAAACTTTCCAACCACATATAGGGTGAGTAGCCGTTGTGTTAACTTCGCTTGCAGTTTGGTAGCTTAAATTGTCGGTGACCCCCAACTTCTTAACAGATCACTTTTGTTAACGATTATCTACGTTTTATAAGAAAATGAAAAAAATCTATCGATTAAAAGGTTGATTTTTTTGCCACACACACGTTCGAATTCCGCTTTTTGATCTTTTCGTTGTGTCGTACGACTGGTTCAAATGCCTCTTCCAGGGCTTAGTTTTGCATACAAGATGGCAACACTTGAAATTATTTTCGCAACAGACGCTCTTCTTCAAAATATCACCAAGATCGTTTCCCTCCGTTTTCTCATCATCGATAATTTAAACTACAAACCTTGAAAGCCATGCGAAATTACGTGCGCCAATTTTTCAAAATCTGGGTAGTTTTCTACAGACTTTATCTCTGAAACAAAGTCGGTGACCCCCACTTTTTTGGTATTTCTGACACAAGTAACTCATTATCCGTCCTCAGTAAAAATTTTAGAAAAATCTATCGACTAGAACATTTTCGCGCGAACGTCCTTAATGGAATGAAACGACTGTTTTCGGGAATATTAGTTATTTGCGCCGGCGTAGTGTCATTTGCATCCCGAGCGCTAAGGGCAAGGTCCTCAAATTTACAAGGCCAATATACAAGGCCAATATACAAGGCCAAATGACATCCAGATAACTAACACATTTTATAAGCTTCACATTTTCAATAAATGCAAGAACTTCGCCTCGAAAATTTTGTGCTATATGCTACACTGAGTCCTATGTTTTGGATAGGTGTAGTTAAAAAGAACTGCAATGTCTCTGAAAATAGTCAACAATGGGTAAAGAACTCAAGGATAATAATACTTTACGAACTTACAATTGAGCCTCGGCGTAAAATTCCCGCAACGCTTCAGCTAATTCAGGTCGACCCGAGAAACACAAATTCAACTGAACAATGTTTTGTCATATTTCTTCGGATCTTCGCCTTGTGTTTTTGCTTCTAAATCTGGACATTTTAGCTGTATCTTGTCCCATTTATAGCAAATAAACTGATTTTTACGAATAGGAGTTAAGTGAGCAAATTCAATTGAATGTAATTCCGCTGACCAATGCACAAGTTAACTTGACGATGAAATTTTAAAAATGTCAAACGTGAAACGTAGTGAAGCAGTGAGAGATGAGATAATTACAGCTATGTCAAGAGCATGTGGTGCGAGCATTTTCTTATTTGAATTGTTCAAAAATAGCCTACAAAGCTTTTGTTGTCCTTGTTACAAAATGAACGGGAGCTTCTGGCAAGCATAGGTTTTAATAACATGATGCATGCAAACATGAATATTGAGCAAAATAAATTATTATAAATAGCCCTTATGTATGTTTACGTCAGACTGGCTAGTTTCACCACCAAGCCTCGCCTTCGAAGTGCAAAAATGTAAATTTTAACCTGAACGAATTCCCAAAGCAGCAAAGTTGAAAAGAATACCCACGTGAAAACTGCATGAAGGTGGCAAAGAGTTGGGAATAATTTGCGTAAACGAGGGTAGGTGGTGAATTTTGAGCATAAGACGTCATCATGCATAAGGCCTATTGGAAGCACTTATTGGCTTCTTGGGGAAAAAGAAAGAAAAATCACGTCGGAGGGTGTGTTGAACTCTCTTCTCTGTATTTTTATGTTTTGGAAACATCTGATCGCTTTTATCGATCCGTGCATTTGTTGTTTTGCAACTTTGAGCTTTGATCGCTCGAGTAGCTAGTAGCGGCTGCCGTTATAATATGTACATGGGAATTTTTTATATCTTTCAAAATCCGTCAGCAATATCTATGAGCATGATAAGTTTGATTTTTTCTTCTTCTATTGTTGTAAAAGTTAATTGTTGAATAAAATTTATTTTGAAATCTGCTGCGTTGTCTTTGATCTTTGTGGCGCACAGCATGACACTGATACTCTTCTGTTACCTAGCGATTACACAAACTTCGCTTTCAATTTTGATTTGACCGTCACGCGCAAACTTTTACAATTCTGTTGGTTTTGCCCGCCCAGAACATTTTGAAATCCAGAGGCTCAGAAATGCTCTTTTAAGTATTTTCTATGGCGTTCTTCCAAATTTTTCTGAGGATAATTTTCTCAGTTAACAGGCGGTCTCTGTTAAAACCACCCACTCAATTTCTCATCAAAAATAATCTTGCCTGAAACTCTGTCAACTGAAAGACTTTACCGAGGAAAGAACTAAAACAGATTTGGCTTGATTGGAAATAATTTTTGGGCCGCGCTAGGAGCCATTAAATATTTCCCCTGGTCAGGGCCAGTCGCAACGTCTCGAAAACGTAAAAATAGGCCTTTTTGGTGACACTGTAAAATTTTCCATTTGTATAATCTAGCCACGAGTTTGATATCAATTTGCTCATAAACCTTTCTAGTTTCTCATGACAGTTACAATTTTTCCCTCAATTTATCTGGAAAGGCGAAATTGACCATATTGCGAGCACTACTAATCGATATCGACCGAAGGCTGAAAATTGCCTAGATTTAGAAGCTAATTTTACAAATTTGGCACCTCCTTGATGTCTCTAGCCTACACAGCCGAAAAGTGCCGTCCTTCATCTTCAAAAATGTGCAAAATCCCATGTACGTTTTCCGTATTTTAAAAGGTATGTCCGTTTGTATCAGCACATGTACAAGCATTTGTGGTTTTTTTTCCCCTGTATCGAAATCAACATATCTCAAGCAGAATTTGTCATTAATACAGCTTACCTGCTTCGCTATTTGAGCTTATGTCCACCTTGAGAAGTTCTTCAATCTCCACACTCATTGAAAAAAAGGGTAAAGATCGTTCTCTCATTGAAAATTGGCGCCCAATTTCTCTCGTTAACGTGGACGCAAAAATCATGTCTAAAGTAATAGCCTCGAGAATTAAAAACGTCTTGCCTCATATCATTCATCATAATCAGACAGGGTATATTAAAGATCGCTTTATCGGTGAAACCATTCGATCCATCTATGATATTATGGATTGGACTGTCAAAGAGAACATCCCTGGCTTAATGATTTTCATTGACTTTCAAAAGGCATTCGATAGTATTGAATGGGATTTCCTTTTTAAATGCCTTGAAGCTTTTAACTTTGGTTCTGACTTTCTCCGCTGGGTAAAACTGTTCTACAAAAACATACAAAGCTGCATAATGAACAACGGTATGATTTCAAAACCTTTTAAACTTGAGCGGGGCGTTAGACAGGGGGATCCACTTTCCCCTTATCTTTTCATTGTAGCTGTAGAAATGTTAGCAATCGCCATTCGTCAAAATCCAGCTATAAAGGGTATCGTCATTGGCAAGGAAGAGACAAAACTATTACAATACGCAGATGACACAACAGCAATGCTCGCCGACACTAACTCGGCTAGAGTACTATTTCAAGTATTAGACCTTTTTAAAGATATTTCAGGCCTCAAGATCAATAGCACAAAAACTGAGGGTATGTGGATTGGTGCATCAAAAGAAAGCAAAGCAAAACCTTTAGGCATTAAATGGCCTAATGAGCCAATAAAAGCACTGGGGGTGTATTTCACGTACGACCCAAAACTACTAAAAGAAAAAAAATTCATTGAACGTTTGGATAGTATTAAAAAACTTATCAACATCTGGTCCTCTAGAGGCTTATCTGTTTATGGCAAGGTTACAATTATCAAATCCTTTCTTATTCCAAAGTTTGTTTACGTTTGCTCGGTACTGCCTACACCTAAAGAATTAGTGAAAGAATTGAATCAACTGTTATTTAAATTTCTATGGAATGGCACGGATAAGGTCACTCGAGTTTCGGCAATAAATAAATATGAGGAAGGTGGTTTAAAAATGACTGATTTGAATTGCATGATTAAGTCTTTAAGGTTGGCATGGATAAAACGTATTATTGACGACAACAACGGAACATGGAAATCATATCTACAACACCTGCTAGATCCCATGGGAGGTTTTTTCTTTTTAAACTGTAACTATGATATAAAGGATTACAACATCTCTTCTCAGTTTTATAGTGAAATGCTCTCATGGTGGTCGGATTTTCGTGACTCCTTTGCCTCTTGGCGAGATTGGCAAAATATCATTTGGAATAATAAGGAAATTCGTATTGACAAAAGACCAGTGTTCTACAAAAATTATTTTGAGGCGGGTGTGACTCGCATTCAAGACCTACTTTTTGATTTAAATATAAACGATGCTTTCAGCCACTGGTCTGACAAGATTACCAACATTAGGTATTTGCAATGGGCTGGCCTGCGCCACTCTATACCGCCCTTTTTAAAAAATATCACTTTCTGCCCATCTTCAGTTCCCCCTTCCTTCTTATTTGGCGACAACATCTTTGACGTCAAAAAAAAGAAATCGAAAGACTATTACTCATTTCTTGTCCGCAAAATAGCACAATATCCTAATATCATAAATAAACTGCAGAACGATTTTAACTTCTCCATCGATCAGCTGAGACAAATTTTCAGTTTGCCACACTCTGTTGTACTTGAATCCTATGTAGAAGGATTTCAATTCAAGGTGCTCAATTCTATCTTATACACTAACTCAAAATTATACAAAATAGGCTTTAAAACGGACGACCTATGTTCATTTTGCAAAGCAGAACCGGAAACCCTGTACCACCTTTTTTATCAATGTTCCCATGTTAAACGGTTCTGGAATGAGTTTCAATGTTACTGGCACCAAATCTCAAATCAGCAGGTTCATCTTTCCCTCCAAGATGTTTTATTTGGAATATTATCCAAACCATGCCCTTTTCTTAACTTACTAAACTATTTTATAATAATTGGAAAACTATTCATATGGGACTGCAGAAGAAGCCAAATTCGACCCAAAATTCAAGGATTTCGAACGAAAATTGCCATTAAATATGAAACGGAAAGCAAGATCAAAAAGAAAGACTATTTTAAGGAAAAGTGGGTACTAATCCCAATTTAATTTATGTTGTATTTCCTTTTTTCTGTTAATAACGTAAGTATGGTATTATTATTTGAAATATTTGAATAGTATGACATCTGTAATTGCTTTTTTTTTATATCTCGTATCCTACTTTTGTTACTATTGTTAGTACGGTTAAAATTTTTGTGAGCAATGTTGTCGCGTTTGTAACTTTCAAATAAATTGTCAATAAGTAATATAAGTAATCTCAGTACTGTCAGTTATTTAGTTTGTTTCGTTATCATTGTATATTGTAGAGTGATTATCGTAAGCTAGTCTTGTTTAATTGTAATTTTATTTGTAATATATAATTTGTAAGTAACTTTAATTGTAAGCTGTATATGTCACTTGTAGAGTAATATTTTGTAAGTAATCTTTTTTGTGTGAAATGCTAATAAAAATTAAGTTATACAAAAAAAAAAAAAAAAAAGAAAGAAAGAAATGCGGTTAATCCTGACATGTCAAGGGAAATCAATACTATGTATGGACAACACGTCCCGACAGTTTCCTATAAGTCTGCGCTATTGTAAATACTTGCTTAGCCTTTCCTACTGCAAATACTTACTCAATTCCTGACAATGCTGTGCCGACTTGTAGAGCGATAAATAAGCTAAATTATAGATCGTTTTCACGTGACGTCATCAGGTACTAAAATCCAAATCTAAAGAGACACCAAAGTTTGCATCTGCATCAGGCATAAGAAGTACTAAAATTATATCTGTTTGCAAGTTTTCAGCTCAATAGGGTCTTTCGTTTGGAAACCAGCGCACTTTGAATTTTAGAGTTATGGCGGTGCGTGACATACAGTTACGATCGTGTTTGTCAAAAAGTATACATTTCTCTTGCGATTTTTTGCCATTTGGGAAGTTAAAGTAGCAGGAAATGTGTTTAAGCAAATGTTTGTCTGTCCAGTACAGATAGTCAGTGGCCTAGATGACCAAAGTAAGCTCCAGATGTTTACAGTATTTTCCGGCCGCCATATTGGTGCACCACAGATGTGCACCAATATGGCGGATCCATACTGGGCTCTGTAAATTTGTGCAAAACATTTCGACGAATATCTGAAGTTTGGGATAACGCACAGACCTAAAACTTGGAGAGATGACTTATTTACTTATTTTCTATAATATGCTATTTTATTGACCTCATTCAATGAATGGTTCTTCAATTTATATTTTTATTGCGTGACAGCACTACCAATCACATTTTGATGAAAAATCCATTAAAAATCGTGAAATACCCATGAACCCATTTTTCATGGTCATGAAAATAGAGATTTTCATTTTCATGGTCTTCTTCAAGCCCATGAATTTTCCATAAAATTTGAATTGATATAATTCATGACCCATGAAAAAAAAATCATGGCCATGAAGAAACATTCTATGGCCATGGAAAATTTCATGGGGCGTGAAATTTCCATGAAATCTGAAGAGATAAATTTCACAAACCATGAAAAAAAATCCATGGCCATGAAAAACTTGGAACACACCAAAGTTAGGTCATGAAATTTCCATGAAATGTAAAGTTGAAATTTCATGACCCATGAAAAGAATGTGATCTTCTGGAGTATTGCATTTCACAGGTCATGAATTTTCCATGAAAGTATGCTTTTAGACATGACACCATGTATGTTCTAAATGCCTCCATGATTATCAACGAATCACGGGTCATGAAAATTATGATAAGATATAAGACAATAAACAGGTGAGTTATATCTTGGCCTGGAGTAATGTTATTTCACAAGTTAATAAAATCATTCTAAAAAAACAAATAATCTTTTGTTTTCTGTTTACCAGGTACCACTTTGAGTTTGTTTTTAACTAAAATACAAAATGCTTCTGATTAAATTCCACTAGATATCAGTTTAATGTCTATTTAATCAATGAGTTATAGGTTTTCATCTAAAATAGATGTACTATATATTCTTATCAACTGGAGGAAGAGAGTAAATAGGAGTTAATTCTCAGTTCTACTCAAATTCTATGTTCACAAGTTTGAAACAATAAACTCCCTCTATATTCTATTAAAAATATATATATGCTTTTGCTGTTGTGGATAACTTTTATTATATTTGAAAAATGGAATGACAAAAGACAACTATAAAACGCTGTGTACAAAGACACATTCAGTCTCTTCAAATCTAAGAGTGTTACATTGGTATTAGTGGCAAAAAAGAAGAACTTAAAAATAAATTTCTCTCTTGAGCACTGCCTTCATCCTGAAAATTAAACACAGAAAGATATTCGTTTTTGAAGTTTTATATCTTCAATATCATGTGAATTAAATGGAGGAGCTTTAATTGCTTTCACCAATTCGGATTTGAAGTATTACTCTTGTGCGAGTGTCTTATCTTGTACAGTTCGCAAGAAACTCCACATCCTAATCTTTGATTTCCATTGAAAAGGTAAAATCATTTTCCGTGTCAATAGGTTTCACAGCATTTGTAATTCAAAGTGCAAAGATTTCACTTTACCTGTTGGAAAGCTGCAGCCTGAACATTTCTCTAAAGAGAAGACGAATATGCCGCAACAGTTCTTGGGGTATCATAATTTCTTCATGTATTCTTGGTCAATGATCGTTTTCTTCCCAATGAAACACCAAGCCTTCCATCTTTACAAGAATTTGATTTGATTGGAATAACCACGGTCATCTTTAAATGATTTCTCAATATTTTCTAGCTTAAAAAAGTGTATAAAATGAGTGAAAGCCTGCGTTTCTCTCTTCTGAAATTTGAATACAGCAGCACTTTGGTCCGCCATATTGATTCTGTCCCATGATGCTTTGGAAAATGTGGTTAAATGACTCCTTTTGACCAGCGGATTACCACTCCAAATAGTCGTTTTTTCGGGGCGCGCATATTTTGAAGTGCAGTTTGAATCAATATGTCCCCAGCAATTTCAGCTGTTTTTGGCATGGAATTCCCTTCAAAATGATATGTACAGGATCAAATAAGGATCACAATTGTTTCACAGAAAGGAAGGCAAGCTAAGGACAAGTAAGAACATTAGTGATGTTCGTAGTTCAACATGTAAATTGCTCAATTGTTGACATGCTTATACACTGGAGCAGTTGGTTACCCTAAAATCGGCTTGAAACACAACATTTTTGGCACTGATTCCTTGTCATTTTTATTTAGTTGAAAGACTAGAAAAATGCCCCTGCTCCTTGAATGTTTAGAAGGCATATTAGAAAATTATACACAATCACTGGTGGGCGGTATGCTTTTGTAGTCAGATTGAATTGATTTAAACGTACAATGATTTTAAGCGATTAAATGATTAAATGTTTCAAGACTTACAAGTATTACAGACCCCTCAAACAATCAATTTGATTCTGTGTTTCTTTTTGTCTTATTACAGCATTTGTACTACCAGAACAACTAATGAATAGCACACAGTACAGTTGTAACTTGAAGTTGGTCAACAAACTGCTATAAGCTTATACCTAATATAAAAGCTAAGTGTAAAAGCCTGTTAACAAAAAATCAATTTTATCAGATTTTATGAATTTTGTGTTAATCTGAACTGGTAGAAATTTTTTGAAATATCAGCTTCTCTTTAGAAACCATTCAATTCTGTGTTGTATTGTTTTCTTCCTTTCAAGAATAGCTTTAACTTATAAAGCAGTTACATTTTCTGTTATTATCATTATAGATTGTTCAAACAATCAATAAACATTTCATTGAGAAAACATTTCGCTGGTGCAGATAGAGTGATTTTATTTACCATGAAACAATATCTTCTAGCTAGGAAACAAACAGTTTTAGAGAGCTGTAGGATGTATTACTTCAATGTGGATGAGTACCTAAGTTTATATTTCATATATTGTTTAATGGACTTTTAATGGAACTTTCATGGTGTGCAGCAGTAACCATTTACCCCATGAAAGTAACAGGGAATCAGATTTCATCGGCCATAATAATGTCGTGGAAAGGCCATGAAAGTTATGGGAAAATTTTAATGGGCCATTAAAAACATCCAGTTAACAGGGTTTTCATGGGCCATGAATTTTCCATCCCATTAAATTACCATGAATTTTCACACCATGAAAATCTGGTGGTGAGTTTCATGGCTTGCTTTTCTAGCCATGAAAATCCCATTAAATTACATTTCATGACCCATTAAAGTTTAATGGCTTTTTCATGCATTTTTAATGATTTTTTCCCCCAGGCAGTAAATTTCATGGGCCATGAAGTGGATGTTTTTAAGAGGATTTTCATGGCATTTTTCATGGTTTTACCCCATGAAAAATCCCTGAGTTAGCCCATTAAAAACCTGTTAAAAACTCATGAAAATCTTGTGACTTTCCCATTAAAATATTCACAAGATTTTAATGGGTTTTGGTTTCCTAGTGCAGTGAAAACGATCCATTATTCCACTATTGCGCCATTTCACTATGTTAGGGCAAAAGAACGCGTAAAATATGCCACGTTATTACACTGTAGAACAGGGCAAAAATATGGACTGAAGGCGGAGCGACAAAATGGCCAAACCAAACTTCATTTTTAGTGGAATAATAAATCCCTTATGCGATGGTTTTACATATAATACGAGCGGAGATCTCGGTGATCACAAATCAAAACAGCATTTATGCTAGTTATTCGTAAGGTTAATTTGTTTTTGTGTGCAGAAACATATGCCCTTTGCACTTTTCATTCATATTTTCAATCTTCAGTAGAAAGATTAGTTTTTCAAAGCGGAAGTCTTCTGAAGCAAACTATATGAAATAAACATGAAAGTTAAGTATTGATTCCCTCTTTCAATTACATGACTTGTAAAATTTATGTGGCACTATAAATGAAAACAAATGGCAGTGCTTTCAATTATGACACCAAGGACACAAAATGGATGCATGTAAATGTCTAAACGTTAAAAACAGCAGAATATGTAATTTCGCATTGGTGTGAGCATTGGTGTCAAGTTACATTTGCAATTTATTGATTCAGTTTCTCGTCTAGCGTTTATAACACAAGGAAATATTCTTTATGGACATGTAGCCATTAGAGAATAATTTGTTAGTGATACAAGTTTATGAACACTTGGTGTGAATTGAACTCTGTGGTTGTCGATTTCAAGCTTCGCTCAGAGTAATGTTATTTCAATCGAAAGTTTACGTGTAATTTCTATTTTTCAAGTTCCACTGCCACATTGCCTGCATAGTTTCAGGTTTAGCATGGCTTTCGTTTACTTCGAGAATATAGCAGTCTCACATATTTTGCAACTTATTAATCACTGTTGTGCTATCGCCTTTATACTGACTCGCGCGCAATACTACTGAACTCAGTCCCACTATTAATTATTCAATCAGCAATTCTTTTAAGTACTGCACTGTGACTTTTAAACAAATTTATTTCTAGATGATATTTTAGCTTATTTGTCGCTCTTCAAGACGGCACAGTATTGTCAGGAAAGTAAGTATTTGCAATAGGAAAGCAAGTATTTACATGCAATAGAGAAGACTTACGGGAACCTGTCGGGACGTGTTGACCCTCCATACATAGTGCTGATTTCCCTTGACATGTCAGGATTAACCGCATTTCTGGTCTTCAACCGTTTTTCCTGCCGGAATGCAGTGGGTACTAGTAAGTGCGACGTGGCCGCCAGTATTTATCTGGCTTTTTACACTCAGACAATGATGTGGAGCAGTTTTCCCGTTTGAAGAGTCAATTTCCGTGTTTATTCGTATCAGTACTTTCGGAAGCTTCCGCTTGTGTTCGGACAATCCGAAGGTTTTGGTCAACACTGAAAAAAATGGGTACAAGTTGTTCCGTCGAGTTCGTCCGCCATTTCAGGGCAATTTTTCTCACAGATCATTGTTATTCAAGCTGATCCGAACATAGCTCGAGTTGCAACCCCGACCTGTTAAGGATCAGCTCACATTCGCGCACAGTTCGGTCCTCTTAGCTGACTAATACGTGACACGTCTGTAACTGGTCAGGGCTGATGTTATTCCTGTATTCAGAAAGCTGTGATAAATTAAACAAGCCAGAGACTATTTAGTAACAAAATGTCCCTCCCCCCTTAATCCTGAGTTCGAATTTAATTCTACTTTTCCCCAAAATGCCAAAGCCTTCATTCAAAACCCTTGCTAGCGGTTTTACTTATGAGGTTTCATGCGGACCTCTGAGGAAGCAGCATCACACTTGGACTCGATCGTTCAGCAGTATAAATTGGAGGATGTCTTCCAAATGTAAGCCCTAAAATCTAGGTTTTATTCTTAATAACGGACTTGGAGAGTTCATTGTCTGAAGTGTGAAGGAATTTAGCTCGGAAGTAATGTTTCAATGGATTTTTAACACGATATTTTGCCATTGTTTCGAACGAGGTGTCGCTGTCAAGAGTCTCAATAGTTGCCGTGCTCAAGTTTCGAAGGCAATACTTACTTATTTGCTGGAGTTATTATGGAATTCAGAGGCCTGGAGATTGAAAAACTTCTCAAGGTTGACATAAGCTCGAATAGCGAAGCAGGTAAGCTGTATTAATGACAAAATCTGCTTGAGATATGTTGATTTCGATACAGGCGAAAAAACACAAATGCTTGTATATGTGCTGATACAAACGGACATAACTTTTAAAATACTGAAAATGTACATGGGATTTTGCACATTCTTTTAGATGAAGGACGGCACTTTTCGGCTGTGTAGGCTAGAGACATCAAGGAGGTGCAAAATTTGTAAAATTAGCTTCTAAATCTAGGCAATTTTCAGCCTTCGGTCGATATCAACTAGTAGTGTTCACAATATGGTCAATTTCGCCTTTCCAGATAAATTGAGAGGAAAATTGTAACTGTCATGAGAAACTAGAAAGGTTTTCGAGCAAATTGATATAAAAGTCGGGGCTTGATAATGCGAATGGAAAATTTTTCAGTGTCACCAAAGAGGCCTATTTTTACGTTTTCGAGACGTTGCGACTGGCCCTGACCAGGGGGAATATTTAATGGCTCCTAACGCGGCCCGAAAATTATTTCGAATCAAACCAAATATGTTTTGGTTCTTTCCTCGGTAAAGTATTTCAGTTGACAGAGTTTCAGGCAAAATTATCTTTGATGCGAAATTGAGTGGGTGGTTTTAACAGAGACCGCCTCTTAAACGCTTCTTACAAAGAAGGCCAAAATCAAGACGAGGCAAGTGCCTGGTCTTGCCTCATGCTAGCTACGGCCCTGATACAGTCAAGTACTTGATCAAAACAAAAACATAAGCGCGCAAAGCACAGTGGTCTGTCATGGGTCTTTAAGATTAAGCAAAGAACTTTTCGAAAAGCGACAAAATGTCAAAATGGAATTCTACATTGCAAGCCTGTTCAAATTTGCACATAAATCACAATATTCATGCTAAAGCAATAGTTTCAATTGATTTTAGGAGATGGCTTTTGCAGTCAAATTTTTCACTGGATAGCTTATTGATCCTTCCAAAAGTTCCATCCAAATTGGTAGCAATACTGAGGCCTTGAAAAGCTGCATAAGTCAGTAAACAAGTGTGTTAATTTCATAAAAAACTACATTCGTATGCGGCAAAGCGCCAAGACACATGGCCTCGTTGCCGTCATAAATCCTTCACCAGCAAGGTTTTAGCACTCTGTAACTCACATCCTTCCACTTTGAAGCCACCTGTAAATTTATTGGCGTTTCTTCTTTTCATTTTAAGCCCCGGAGAGGTAAATATTTTCCGTGTTCAGAAATGAAAACAACATTACCATTGACGATCGTTGAGATCGGTCCAAACTTGAGGAAAAAGACGACTGCTAATGAACCAACTCGAGGTCCATCGAAATTTAATTGATAGATCACAACGGTAAATCGACTGCATTATTCGTGATCTTATTGACCTTATTGGCTCCCGAAGTTTCTATTGTTACATTACAAGATGATAACAAATACTGTGCTTGTATCCATAGATACGGTATCCGCATAGGGCCCTTTGATTTCTATACTTAGCGATAAGGAAATAAAGTATCTTGTAAAACAGCTATTCCATGTGCTCTTCTTTGACATGATTTGATTAAAATAATTGATGGGGCGGACGTCTTAAACCGCCACTGACAAAGATTGCAGTCATTCCAGATACGAGTTCAAGTAAAATATATATATAACTGTTTTCCAAGTAAAATCAACATCTTGCAGTCATACTTTCAAGTTAAATAAAGAGCTTGTACTTTCGCCAGATTTGTGCTTCGTAGCTGGGATATAGAAAAAAAGAGTTCATCGTCTTAGAGTTACATACGCTTCTAGGTTTTTCCAGAGTGGAGTAGAACAAAAACTCATTAGGGGACGTACCGGTCATGTATCTAATGCCCTGTTTAATTTGAAAAGGAGCGAAGATCAAGTAAAACTTGTTTCTAACATTCTGAGCACAGATCAAAGAAAGTAGTAATAGTAGCTTTGAAGAAGATAGAGAAAGAACTCCCTGTAACCACCAAGTGAGTCTACAAGAAATACAACAAGATAAATATTGCAACAATTAATGGAAACTCGGAAAAAAACCGAGCTCCAGATGGGATTTGAACCCACGACCCTCCGTGATCTAGTCGGATGCTCTAACCACTGAGCTACTGGAGACTCTATGGTGAGCAAGGGTCAAATTTGGGTATATGGCAGAACCGCATCACGCGGTCACATAGTTAAATCAGGACAGATGCTTATGACTCATAACTGCATCACGCAGTCACATTAAGGCATATCTGAGATGCAACCATCCAACCACCAAGTGAGTCTAGAAGAAATACAACAAGAATTACATCAACAAGAGTTGCATCTCAGATATGCGTTAATGCGACTGCGTGATGCAGTTATGAGTCATATGTACCTGTCCTGATTTGACAATGTGACCGCGTGATGCAGTTCTAGTCATATACCCACATTTGACCCTTGCTCACCATAGAGTCTCCAGTAGCTCAGTGGTTAGAGCATCCGACTAGATCACGGAGGGTCGTGGGTTCAAATTCCATCTGGAGCTCGTTTTTTTCCGAGTTTCCACAGAAACTCATAAGGAGTTGAAACTTGTAACGCGCGTTCACAGCGTTCGAATATTCAGTTTTTGCCAAGTACCATATTTGGCAACACAATGAGTTTGTACGCGAATGATTTACACACGTAACGACACACGCAATAAAATTTTCGGTTTGCGATAAGTCACTTGAATTTCGACCAAAACGCCATAAATTACTCACAGAAACTAACGAAATTTATTACAGTATCAAGTGAAGTTCTCCAAACTACTGAATGACGACGAAACAGAAGTATTTAGCCGTTTAGCGCGAGCTAGCGCGCGCTGTGAATTTAATCCAGATATTGCAATTTTGTCTGGTTGAATCTTTTCTCGTGATTTTCCAAATATGGTACTTAATGAAAACGAATGTTCAAACGCTTTGTACAATACGGATCATAGGGAGTTACACGTTTCAAGCCTTATGGGTTTCTGGTTTCCATTAATTGTTGCAATATTAATGTGACTGCGTGATGCAGTTGTGAGTCATTTGTATCTGTGAGTCATATGTATCTATCCGCGTCACGCGGTTCTAGTCATATACCCACATTTGACCCTTGCTCACCATAGAGTCTCCAGTAGCTAAGTGGTTAGAGCATCAGACTAGATCACGGTGGGTCGTGGGTTCAAATCCCATCTGGAGCTCGTTTTTTCCGAGTTTCCATTAATTGTTGCAATATTTATCTTGATGAACTTCCTGTAAAAAAAAAGAATGCAGACAAATATGAAGAAAAGAAATATGCAAGTTTAATGATTGTGAGGTAAATGGGTTGTAAATGGACTTGAATAAGAAAACGAATCATTTTTCAAGTAAGGATACTACAGATTAATAAATATTCATAGTTTTGTGCAAGTTGTCAATGTGCATATTTTAAGATGGATATACAACTCTCACTGGAAAATAGCGTGCTGTTTTTAAAAATAAATAAATAGTAAATAATAAATAAATCACTTATTTGGTATCCGAACACATACACTTGATATGGCATACATCCGGTATTTAGTTGTCGGAGGGGGACATTGTTGGTTCCTGAACCCCGCATTACCGCACAAAAACTTGGCAAATATCGCGAATCGCGATACCCCAAAAAATTCGGAAAATACCGCAATTTCATAGAAAGCCTGTATAGCTGGCGGATTCGTTGACGCGAGGGCAAAAAAAAAAAAAAAAGGCAGATTCGAGCGGTGCGACCGTGGAAACAATGACACGGCATAAAACTGGTTGTTGAAACAGTCATATTGTAGATTTAAATGCGTAACAAAAGAAGGCTGTTTCAAGATGCTTCCGAAACGGCCAAAAACGGTTAAAATGGTCTGGAAAAAGTAAAGCATAAGTTTTTATACGGACTATTGTCGACCGAAACAGAAAGAAAACGCATCCAGCAGGTTTGGAGAATACCGCAATGCCGCAATTCAAGATTAAAATTACTGAAATATCGCACGAAAAATTGGCCAATACCGCAAACCCCAATGTCCCCCTCTTGTCGACGCAATACATTTTAATGAGTTTAAGAAGATATATTCTATCATTTTTCTTAATATTCTAATGATTCTTATAGCTATAAAACACATTACGCATTTTTTTCTTCAATCATCAGTTTATTCATGCAAAAGGACGCAAATTTTTCGTATTTTTGGCTGATCGATTTTTATTATAATTTTTATAGGGATCTAGGCCACAATGAAATTAAAGTGCTACCTGAAGGAATATTTCAAAGCAATCCAGGGCTAATTATTTTGTAAGTACATGCATCTGGTGAGATTTCAATAAACGAATTCAGCATAATTGTTTTTAGAACTACATTTGACGTACAACATATAAATTGTTAAGGTAAGTGTTTCACCCACTTCTTAATCTCTCTTGCGAGTCGCAGGTAATTTCCATATCCATCCATTAAAACAATATTTTCAAAAGTGGAATAACTCCGGTTTATAGCCCAGTTTAATTTTCAAGCTTTTGTTCTTTCCGTTTGCAGGAATGTCGAGCCCTTCCTCCTTCCTATTCTAATCTAACGCAACTCCACGGAAACTTCTGAACAATTCATTATCCTCCAACTGTCAAAATCTTCTTCAAAATATTAAAAAATTAATTGAGGGTATGAGCACGTGTACCTTTCAGTGACGATACGGCTCATTGGTATTCTAAGTTTTCAGTGTCAACCACTTATATCTTTCTGTCTTCTTCCAGTCAAACTGAATTCTGATACGACAGCTTCGCTTCCTTTATTATTACTACTACTACTACTACTACTACTACTACTACTACTTCTACCACCACCACCAACACCACCACCACCACCACCACTACTACTACTACTACTACTACACACTAAAAATTAAAGTGTAGTTTAACAAAAGCAAAAAGGTAAAGTTACACCTGTGTATCGTGTAAACCATAACATTAAAAATTCTATATAATTTTACCCTGGAAATTGGATATTTTTACACTATTTTAACGTGTAAAACTCTAGCCAGTTTTGTGGGGACAATATTACACAGTTAAAAGTCTACTTTTACACTCTTTTTAATCGTGTAACATAATACACAAGCTCTTGTGTACTTTTACGCCGTTTGCACGGTAAATTGTTTCTCGCTGTAAGGGTAATTTTACGCTTGAAAAGGTAAAACCCACATTATGGCGTAAGATAAGGCAAATAACACGGTAATAGATCACAATTGTTAGACTTTTTTTGATGCTCGTTAAAATGCAAAATAGAACGAAAAACAACAGTTCGGCCGAAAACTGTTACTGCGAGCAGTTCCTCTTTTTTTTTTCGCGCTCTTTAAGCTCTTTTTCGCTTCACTGCTGGGAGGACAACTGGAGAAAAAAAAGAACTACTCGTAGCCTATGTTCGTAAGCGTACGCGGTGAAAGTAATGTCAGTACCGATCACATCAATTCTCTTTGTGACTCTGTGACTTAAGGCGGGCCATTCAGGATAAGACATGCAATTAGAAATTTTCTATGTAAGTAGCTGCGCCTCTTCAGAGAGTTTTTGTTTGTTATACTTGCTAGTACATTGGAACTCAATCATGTCACGTACTTGCTAAAATATCCAATTGTTGGATATGTCGCGGCTATCTGACAGCAGCACGTTAGGTTTTCACAACTGTCTGTAATCATTATTGATTGTACGTCCCCAGCTTCATGGTCAATTAATTGAAGCGAACACTTTGCCTAGTACTTTGCTTCGCCATTTCGAAAGATTCAGACCGGCAAAGACAAACCAAAAATAAGAATTTTGCATAAGAAAGGCCGTACAACAGGCTCTCCAGACTCTACAAAAGCAAATCGGCGGTTTCAATATTTTTGAAATGGCAAGGAGTGCGGACCTTAAAGGTTCCAACGTTGGAACCACGTAGCAGTCAATTTCCCTTTTCGTAAGAAATGTACGCAATTTAGGTTTAAAAGGAAATGAAATATGAAATGAAGTTTCTGAAATTTATTGTCTGCAAAATTGGCAAGAACTGTTGTTAAAAGTATTTTTCCTAACGTTCTTGTTGCGTTGCTTTATTAATATGTAAACTACGAAACATTTTCCACATGTGTTTCAAACCTGTTGAAACACATGTAGTGTTCAACTCGTGATTCACTGCTTTTCTAAACTCGTCTACCTGACCAGAAAAGAGTTTTGTAGTTGGCTAATAGTATCATGAATAATTAATGATTTTGAGAAGAGATATTCTAACATCAGATGTTTCTTAATATTTTAGTGATTCTGAAAGATATAAAACTCATCACTCATATTTTTCTTTAATCACCACTTTATCAATTTTTTTCGTATTTCGCCTGATTGATTTTTCTCATTTTCTTTTTTTTTAATACAGGTATCTAAGCAATAATGAAATAAAAGTGCTACCTGAAGGAATATTTCAAAGCTTACCGGGGCTATGGAGACTGTAAGTACGTGCATCTGGCAAGATTTCAATGAACGAAGTCAGGATTATTGTTTTGAAAAGTCGATTGACGTGCAACACATGAACTGTTACACAGTGTTTTATCCACTTTTTGTTCAGTCTCGCAAGTCGCTTGTAATTTCGATATACAGCCATGAATAATTCGGCTTTATATATTTCGTAATTTGTTTCTTTCTGTCTGCCTGAATTTTAATCTTTTCGTCCTTCCTATTACAATTTAATGCAACTCCATGAAAATAGATTTGGTTGAATCCACGATTTTCCGTGCCCCTGCAAAGTTTCGAAAGTAGCACTGAAAGAGCCGCCACTTTGTTCCATGGCCGTGTTCTGACGGTAATGGGTCCAGTGGCCATGGCGACGTCTACCCAGGCAAGCAGGATCTATCGCATCAACTCATTTATTTAAGGATAAATGGTGCGACACACATTCGAAAAGTCTCTAGAAATGTCTTCCAGGCGTGTTTTTAGCTATTTCAGCTATACCCCAGATTAAGAGTAAGGTATACTGTACGATTTAGTGGCGATCGTCCGAAAATGGCACAGTATAGACGTAATAGATATGGACAGGTAGATTTTGTGTAACTCAAACAAGCGAGTGCCATTGAAGAACTCTACAACTTGTTCCGTAGTCTTTGGAAGGCTATTTTCAAATTTACCTGCTCTAAGTCAACCAGTATTTCACAGAAACGCCACCAAGAACCTCTAGCAATCCCTAATAATTTATAGCATGGCTAACAAGGTCGCAAGGTCAATTACAGTACCAGGGAGCTTAAGCAAACTACGACGGCAACGGCAACGAGAACGTCACAAGCAAAAGGTTTAATGAGCAGAAAAATAGCTCTGCACGTGCTTTTAAAATCTTAGTACATTTTCTAGCCGTTCACTGCGAAACAACAATACAGAGATTAAGCATGACGTTATACGACAAACGGCAAACGCGAACGTGCCTTTCATTTTGCTACCTTTTTATCGAATTCTAAAATAAATCCCTCACAAAAATAGGGACAAAATCACACATTCACGACAAGCACAAACCTACTAGTCTGACTAGTTTCCGCGCATAAACACCAAACGGCAGAAAGCAGAAGTGGAATTTTTTGCCGTTCGCGGGAAAAACAAACGTCCTGCTTAATCTCTCTAATGTGAAATGACCCAATTTTGCGTATTTTGGACAATTTGTACAGCGACAGCTAATTTTCGTTTTTGTTTTTTTTCTATTTGAGGTTGAATCCTCTATTTTTTTTTTAAGCTGGAGCTAGTTCTTAAACCGATAGATACAGTGAATAAATCTGGATAATCGCGAGATTATCGAGCTTTTCACCAGGCGTTGTCCTCGGCGTCTCCGTTGTCATTGCTTAAGCTCCCTAGCAGCGCTTGCGTGACAATTCTATATAATATTATGATACAGATGTATGGCATGAACATTTCTTCCCCGTGCGATCTTGATGAAAATCACGATGAATCCTTCTGAAATACATGATCACTAAAGACAAAAAGTGTTGTATGCTCATAGAGTATTTTTTTCTAAAAGGTGGTAAATTTAGAGCGTAGCAACCGGAGGGTTACAGGAGTTCCGGAACTCGCTTAGCTATATTCGTAGAGAACGGCTTTGTTAACTTCACGGCCCGGTTGTTCAAAGTGTGGATAACGCTAGTCACCGGATAAGTCACTATCCAGTGGATAAGTGCTCACAAAACAAACTACACTATCCACTGGATAGTGATTTATCTGCTGGATAGCGTTATCCACCCCTTGAACAATTGGGCCGTGAAGTTTAGAAAGCTGTTCTCTACGCTTATAACTATTTTTCATATGAACGAAGTTTCCTGTTACGCCTACTTTGTTTTTAAGACAAAATCCATTGAAATAGCACTGAAAGAGCCGCCACTTTGCTCCATGGCCGAGTTCTGACGGTAATGGGTCCAGTGGCCATGGTGACGTTTACCCAGGCAAGCAGGATCTTTCGCGTCCACTCCTTTATTTTAGGATAAATGGTGCGACACACATTCGAAAGGTCTGTAAAAATGTCTTCCAGGCGTGTTTTTAGCTTTTTCAGCTATACCGCAGATTAAGAGGAAGGTATACTGTACGATTTAGTGGCGATCGTCCGAAAATGGCAAAGTAAAGACATAATAGATATGCATGGATAGGTTTATTTTGTGCAACTCAAAGAAGTGAGAGCCATCATGAAACCTCTGTCGTGTTTATCTTTCACTTTTGCTGGTTCGGGATCAGGGGTCAGCCTAACTAAAGGGAACGTCGACAAGAAATACTACTAAGAGAAAGACAGTTATCCTTTGTAGGCTTCCGCTGGAACCGACTGGATCCGACTTAACCCGAATTTAATTTCGCGACACCGAATAGAAAAATTCGTAAAGACGGATAACAAAAACTTCATTGTCTTTAGAAATCCTAAGCATAACAATACGCAAAGTTTGATACGTTTCAATTTGTTCCGCAGTCTTCGGAAGGCTATTTTCAAATTTACGTCTCTATGCAACCGGCAATTCACAGATATGCCACCAGAAATCTCTATAGCAACCCCTAATAATTTATAGCATGGCTAGCAAAGTCGCGCGGTCAATTACAGCTTAACAAACTACGACGGCAACGGCAACGGCAACGGCAACGGCAACGGCAACGAGAACGTCACCAAACAAAAGGTTTAATGCGCAGAACAATAACTCTGCACATGCCTTTGAAATCTTGGTGCATTCCCTAGCCGTTCGTTGCGAAAGTACAACGTGAAATGACCCAATTCTGCGTATTTTGGACAACGTGACCGACGACGCCTAACTCTTTTTTTTTTTTTCTATTTTGGGTTGAACGCTCTCTTAACATTTTCAGCTGGAGCTAATCCTTAAACCGATCGGTACACTGAATACATCTGGATAATCGCGAGGTTCTCGAGTTAAATTTAAATTCCTTTTTCACCAGGCGTTGTCCTCGGCGTCGCCGTCGTCATTGCTTAAGGTCATTCCCTCTAAATACAACTGAACATAGATTTTCAACCAAACTTTGCCTACTCGCTGATTACCTTAAGGAAACTTAAATTTTGAAATAAAAACGGGGTCACCACATTCGTTTATTAGCAGGAAGACCTTATATATATACATGGATTTATGAGAACCAGGTCAAAGAACTGAGTCTCCTCGGTCTCTTTGGCCATGTACCCTGGGACCTTAGTGAGCTCTAAACAGGGCCGACAAACAAAAGAAAAAATGCTAACAGCGCAAAAGGGTTAATAAGTCAAAGGAGAAGAGAGAGAAATAAATGACATTTCCTTTAGTTTTTGGCGAGAAAAAACGTTTACGGCGAATTTCGCACAAAGCGCTGAAAATAACGTTGACCCCTTTTTCAAAAATTCAGACATATATATACCACATAATTCCCTAATAATTCCTTTGCGAGTACTGGCAAAGTACACCTTTCTGGTGATAATCTATTTTTAAAACATAGAAATTGATCTGTATTCCTTTTATAGAAAGAATTTGATCGCTACACCCAAAATACGTGACAAAGTTGATAAGTCAGCATACTCGTTTACGAGAAAGCGACGATTTATTTCTCTCGCGGGCTAAGTTGCATAGAAAAAAGCCGCCATTTTGTTTATGTGCGCGCGCTAATTACACGTAAAATTCTGCGCATTAAGCATGCGCAATGCAGTACAGGGCAATGACCTTAAGATCCCTAGTGCTTGCGCGACCGTGGTATGTAATATTATGATACAGCTGTATGGCATAAACATTTCTTCCTTGTGCGATTTTGACCGAAATCAAGATGTGTTGTACTCACAGAGTATTGGCAAATTCAGAGTGTCGCCAGGTGTTCCGGAACTCACTTAGTTATAAGCGTAGAGAACAGCTTTGTCAACTTAACGGCCCATTTGTTCAAAGTTTGGATAACGCTAGCCACCGGATAAGTCACTATCCGGTGGATAAATGCTGACAAAACAAACTACACTATCCACTGGATAATGATTTATCCGGTGGATAGCGTTATCCACCCCTTGAACAACTGGGCCGTGAAGTTTACAAAGCTGTTCTCTACGCTTATAACTATTCTTCAAGTGAAAAAAGTTTCATGTGAGGCCTACTTTGTTTTAACATAATATCCATTGAAAGTTGCATGGAAGGCCGACAAAGTTTTCATGGCTTTCTAGATTCGGGTCCAATTCAGGGCTTACGGGAACAAACAGAGAAAGAGGTAGGAGATGCGTCTTATTTTCCAGCTTGGGATCAGCCAGCCGCGCGACCTCAATTCAGACTTCATTTTTACTGAGGTTCGCGCGCGTGCCAAAGAGACAAACCTTTCAAATCCTAAAATAATTGTTGTGGTACATCACCAACAAACTCTTATCCGCTGATAAAGGGCAAAGCCCCAAACGTTTGGGTTATTCTAACTAGACTTTTATAACACTATCATTTTGTTTTGTCGCGAAGACGCAGAGGGCCCGGGGAGGGGTTTTGTTTTTTAGACTGCGCAAACAAATTTTAGTTCCACTCCAGACATCAGGAAATTGATTTTTTGTCAGCCGAGCTGGAACTGATCCATTTCTAGCCCAACGCACACGACGATAAACACGTGATGAAAACGGCGGGAAAGTACTTGCCTTTTATTCATTGTGGTCATTTACAACACTTCTTTTAGCCTGCCGTCCCTCCGTACCTACTCCGTACTTCGTCTTATAGAAATTTCCTTCAGATACATTGAACTTTATTTTATATAAATATAAAAACAGTTGTTTTTGTTTTTGTTTTTTTCGTTTTTTTATTCTATTTCTTTGTTTTGTATCTTAATTTTTTTTTCGTGTCCGGGATGTTCTGGAATGTTGCGGAATGTACCATGTTCCAGCTTTTATCGACGGCCGAATAACAGTTACCTTTCACCTTGTTTTCTATGGGTTTTCGTCACACCCGAGCGATCTACTACCTAGGCATGCCAGCTAGTCGTTTGGCTGTACCTAAAGCAACTCTTGCACTTCCGGCTAACTCTTGGTAGACGAACTCTAACTATTGGCCCATATGGTAGAGGTCAACTGAACCTCGCTGTACAGACGTCTACGAAAGGATCAACTAGACAAAGAACCGGTCAACTATAAAATGTCGCAATAATTCCTACAGATATTAAACATCAGTACTCTGAAAACTGCGGCACGCTGTATAGTAAAAGTGATTTTAATAGAACAACATTTATTTACAAGTTACATTTTCAATAGAGCAAAACTATAAATAGCTATGCGTGTGGAGTTGTGTAGGTGACGAATAGCTTACATGACTGCTGCTTCGGTGCTATCCAGGCGATCCTTTAGCTTTCCCGAAGCTTTCTTTCCATCTCATCGTTCGCTTTCACCTCCTCCGCGTTTCTGGTTTTACATTGCTAGTCTACAAATGGTTCATCCACAAATTGGTCTTTCTCGTTGTCACTTTATGTAATGCTTTCATTCATGAAGTATCCAGACTATACAGTGCGCGTTGTCGATCCTGTTCAATTTCCGCTTCAGAAATGAAATTTGTTTCGGAGTCGTTCGAAACAAAACTTTGCTCTGACTCCGATAACGTCGAGGATATGATTTTTAAACAACATTTGGAGGTATTAGCTTCAAAGGATATAAAAAAACTTTCACTTAACTGTTTTGTCATGACGATAAATAAAAAGAACTGTACAGGCCCGCAAATCATCCCGGCCGGCAAATGATTCCGGGACCGAAATGATCCCTAAATTTCCCCAAATTGGACCGCAAATGATTCCACGACTGGAAATGATCCCCAAATTAGACGGCAAATGATCCCAGGACCGGAAATGATAGCTTCACCATAAAGGTTGGAAAAGTGTGAACTTATGATTTTTGACAGTGGATTTAAAAATACATAGTCCATTTTACTATTAATACAACAGTGTTATAGGTAACGGAAGCAAAATGTTCAGTATTTGAAAGATTTGAATCTAAATTTCCCAACATTAAAAATGATACCCAGCGTCAGGCATTACAATGAAACTGTGAGATAATTTTTTTTCTTACTTGTATTATTATAGCGCCTCAATATGCACGGATAAATGATCTAAAGCAAGAAATTAAGTTTCAATAGTCCCACCCAAACCGTTAAGTGGAACAGATCTTTGTAATAAATAATCCCACGATAACGAAAAGTCCAAACTGAGATTTGTTTAATCGATGCATCTTTTAAGTAATAAAAACAACAACAGTAATAGATAATAACAGGAGAAGACAATAATTTCAAGCGCAAGAAAATTAGACGTGACCGCAAAATTAAACAACCAAAATTTTTCACGAATAATAATGCCTAATAGACCATACTCTGTCTTTAACGCGCGTGCAATAAACTCTTGAGTGCTAAGGAAGAATTTGAGTGGCTTATAATTACACAGCAGAGGCATTTTTGAAGATTCATGTTCATTTTTGCGGTGCAAAATTTATATAGTTTATGTACCGTTAATTTTGTTATTTCGCGTAGTATACAGTCGTCTCCCGATAACTTGAACCTTTAAGGGAAGTTGAAAAAGGTTCGAGGTATCAGGAGTTGGGAACAAATGACCGGAAATAAGGTAAAAACGATGTTTTAAAATGTTTTTTATTCATGCAGTGTACATTTTAATCAAATTTAAGACTCGAGGGAGCCAAAAGATTTATTAGCATTTTGAAAAAAGGAGTTCAGTAAGATGCAACACTTTGCGAAAACCAGCGGAACCTGGACTGAACTGAACTGAACTGACACGTTTTGTGTAATGTAAAAGAATAGAAAAAGCTCACAGGGCTGCTTCAAAACTGATAAATTTAATGTTTTGGACTACAGTACACTGTTTGTTTTGACTTGTCACGTATTGACAGACATGGTTCGAGTTATGGAGAGTAAAATTATATAGAAAATGACCTGAAGGGAAATGAATATTGCTTCGAGTTAGCAGGAGGTTCATTGTAAATGTATGACGGAAATCCAGGGAAAATCGATTTTGGTTCGAGTTAGCGAGGGTTCGAATTATCGGGAGTCGAATGTATTTTTGTCTTTTTCCACGGTTGCTTTCATGCCTGAGGTTCCTGCCTTTAATCTTCACTTAGGATAATTTAAAAAAAAGTCTATTGATACATAGACTTTTCTTGGAGTCCACGCCAATTTTATTTTTCTGCGGTATCAATTGCAGGAATCATTTCCGGTCCTGGGATCATTATTTTGCGGTCCAATTTTGGGATTATTTGCGGCTTAGAAAATCGACTATTAAATTGTAGTCAAAACCAATTTTCCTTCGCTGACTTACCTTCAAGAACGAGCACATTTATTTCATAGAAAAAAGGTGGGAGTTAATAAGGTGCACTTTAATTAATAAATTATTGTTGTACGTGTTTCCACACAGCTAGGGGAAACCAAATGAAAGCACGAGGGCGAAGGCCGAGTGCGTTCATTTTTATTCGAGTGTTTGGAAACCCAGTGGAGCACGAAGCTCGAGTTTTTTAAATTACTTCTCATACAAATACAATTGGAAATTTTGTGTGTAATTAGCGGGGCCTCTTTAGACGGTTCTTTATTTGTTACATTTGCTACAATGGAACTCAATCATGTCACCTACTTCGCTACTTGCTAGGTTATCCAATTGTTGGCTTTGTTACGAATATCTGACACCCACCAACATGTTAGGTTGTCGCAACTGTCTGTAATCATTATTGATTGTATATCTCCCGCTTCTTGGGCGTTTGATTTCGTAGTACTTTCCTTCGCCCTTTCGAAAGATTCCAACCAGCAAAGACAAACCAAGAATAAGACTTTTGCACACAAAGGGCCGTACGAGAGGATATCCTATAGCTCTAGTAGTAGTAGTAGTAAACTTTATTAAAGTGTCAGTCGTTCTAGCGTTTTACACACTAATTGGTGACACTAATTAAAAAGACTAAGAAAAACATTAAAATTTTGTAAAAATTGAAACCCTATTCTAAATAAAACTCTAGTTAAAAACATGTTTAAAAAAACTTACACTTATTAGAAATAAAACTCTAGTCATAAAAATACTTAAAAATATACACTGATAAAACCAATGGGCGGTTTCAATATTTTTGGAATGGCAAGGAATACTGACTTTGAAAGTGTCAACGTTTGAACCACGTGGCTTGTTCAAAGATTACGATCTTCGAATATATGCCTTATGAGTAGATAACAGCAAACGAGAAAGCAGCCAATTTTCCCTTTTGATAAAAAATGTAAGTTAAATAATGAAAAGAAATGTTAAATGAGGTTTGAAAATTTATTGTCTACGAGACTTCCGCTTTTCAATTCAGTTGTTGTTGAAGCTTTTAAACGTGCTTGTTTTGTTGGTTTATTAATATGTAAATTATGAAACACTTCCCACGTGTTTCAAATATGTTGAAACACTAGTGCCGGGTTTCTAAACTCATCCACCTGACCAGAAAAAGAGTGTACTGGATGGCTAACAACATCACGAATAATAAATGAGTTTAAAAAGAGATATTCTAACATGTTTCTTAATATTCTAGTGATATAAAGCTCGTCACTTATTTTTCTTTAATCACCACTTTATCAAATTGTTCGTGTTTTCGACAAATCGATTTTTCTTATTCTTTTTTTATACAGGTATCTAAGCAACAATAAAATAGAAGCGCTACCTGAAGGAGTAGCCCAAAAATTTTATTGCAGATATTGGAAGACGAAATGTTATGGAAATATAACCCAACGAAAGAGCAACGTCTCTTCTTTAAGTAAACAATGAATTTTGAGAGCGCTGTACGTAGGTGTTACTGAGCTCAAAAAACCTTACATTTGAAATTGCGTGACACATCTTCCAAGCGATAGCCCCAGTAAGACACTACCTCTCTAGAACCTCTATTTTCATTCGCCCGCTGTAAACACTACCTCTATTGTTATTCAGGGTTAGGGGCATTGTTATGACCTGTTATCTATTGTTTTAAGAACCAATGAAGTAACTCGTTCCGAGAGGTAGTGGGCGACCCGATAGCCCAGAAACTGAGCTCCGAAGCACTTGTGTATACCGCTCTCAAAATTCGTTGTTTACGTAGCCCAAAAATATTTTTATATTTACTTAAAGAAGAAACGTTGCTCTTTCGTTGGATTATAGCGGAGCTCCAGGTCGAGAAAATTTGGTTGCGTACGCCCGCCTGCCCGTCCGCGCGTACAGACTCTCGGGGAGGGGGAATGGAGTCCCAAGGCAGCCCGACCGGAGGTTGGGAGGGGGAGGAGAATAGACTGAGGGAGATGGGGAGCAAATGAATGCCATCTCTACTTATCTCTACGTACGTGTCTACGTACGCACGTAAACAGAGCTTAAAACTTTGATATCCATGTTATGATCAATTGAGAGCTGTCAAAACAAGGTATCTGCTGACCAGTTCACGTGATCATATCGCGGGTTCCCATGTGGAGCTCATCGAGGTCACGTATTTTTTAAGTTGACCGCTGTTTTCTAGTTGATCGCGGGTTCAAGCCTTAGGTTTTTTACAAATTGCGTAAATTCAGATTTAAATATAGGGCTAAGTTAATAACCGAGGAGCTCAGCTTTTAGGCTTGGCTAAACCTATTTTAAAAAGTTTTTTCTCATGTTAAAAAGTGGTCTGGACATTTCATTTTAACTTAAACGAAGCGATTGTATGAAAAGGCGGCAAAAGCGTTTGCGGAACGTTGTTCACTGCTGAATTGAAAGACGGGAAGAAAGCGTGCTGGAGAACATAGATCTTCGTGAATATTTCTCGCTTTATTTACTTATCTACAGCATGGAAACTTATGCCAAGTGATTTAGGATAACCTCTTAACGGGAAGATCCGAAATAATTGTCTACTTGAACATGATATATCGGAGTACGAGTCAAAAACAGGGAGATTTGAAGCACTGTCTACGGTTCCTGCGGCTGACCAAGACTGGAAAATTAACTGAGCTAATATAAAAGTGTGCTCAGAGCCGATCAAGTTGACTGAAGTGACGGATAAAAGGCTGTTATAAGCTACACCGAAAGGAAAAAAGATATCGATCTTCGCTGATAATTCATATTATGTATATGTCGGTGGTGTGAGATTATTACGAACATTGAACGAAACTACCGTTTTCGTCGCTTCGTCTCCGATGTTATTTGGCTGGTTCGAAAGCTTTGCTCTACAGAATTTACAAGTCTTCTCAAAATATGAGTTAACAAACGTAAATGTACACATTTTAGCTACATTTTGTTGTGAGAATCTGTTTACACTTCATTTATGAACGAATTCGATGTTGTGTCGGTTTTCAGGTCTTCCCGTCAATTATAAGCTTAAATTCCGTTAAAACGGCTGCTTTCAAACCTCTTAGCTTTAATCACTTTTGTACAGTTTTGCCTATTAAATGTTTCGTTTCAGATTTTGTGTTTTTTTTTAGTTAGTGGAGTTAACTGTGTGGTTCATCGTTGGATTTTTGAAAAGAATATTAAATTATTGGGCTACACGGATCAGAAAAGATGATTTCGTGCGCTGCATTTGCAGAAAAATCCCGCAAACAAATCAAAGCAAAAAACGAGTAAACCTTCGGCAACGATTCTTCACACCAAAATATATTTAAACGATTTATTATCCAACTGCTCTATTTGAATCAAAGGAAAGGTTTTACGCAAAGAAGAGTAAAATTTAAAGCCAGAGAATATAACACTAGATGACGAACCAAAGTGCGATATTTAATTGTCAATTTTGACAATTTATTGATGGGAATACCGTGACACGAAAAAGCGAGTTTTGAGCTCGGTACAACCGGCTTCCATTTTGGGCTGTCAAATTTTGTTGTTTGAGTAGTCCAAAAATTTTATTATATATTGGAAGACAAAATGTTGCTCTTGCGTTGGGATATAATTTTATAGCACCGGCACATGTACCAAGTTGATTTTTTCCCTCTCGATTTTGCTATTTTTTGCAGTGCTGAAATCGGCAAAATAAGCCGAAAAATAAAAAAAATACTTGAAAATATTATGTTTTGAGTCAAATTGTTCATTTGACCATTTCTCTTCACTAATGTATTAATTGTTTGACTGTGCGTTTTCGTTTATTTTTGGTAAATTTTTAAGTCATGTGTTGTATGCACCACTTGTTAGCGCTTTCAAACCGTCATCGTCGCCGCTCGCTTAAAAGAAAAATCTGATTGAACTTAAAGTATTTTATCCATAAATAGTTCAAATAGACCTACATTCTGGCCAAGTTTGAGAATTTTCGAATTGCACTCCTCCAGGCGATATTTACGGAAGCCCGCTCTTAATGAGTTAAAGAAGTAATATTTGAAAAACGCGTGCGAGTGTTCATTGCGTTTCCAAACACGAGAAAACAAATGAAAGCACGAGGCTGCAGGCCCAAAGCTTTTGTTGTTTCCGAGTGTTTGAAAACCCAGTGGAACACGAAGCCCGAGTTTTTTTACTTCTTAAACAAATGCAGCTAGAAATTTTCTATGTAAGAAGCTGCGCATCTTCAGAGAGTTTTTGTTTGTTATACTTGCTAGTACATTTTAACTCAACCATGTCACGTACTTGCTAAAATATCCAATTGTTGGATATGTCGCGGCTATCTGACAGCAGCACGTTAGGTTTTCACAACTGTCTGTAATCATTATTGATTGTACGTCCCCAGCTTCATGGTCAATTAATTGAAGCGAACACTTTGCGTAGTACTTTGCTTCGCAATTTCGAAAGATTCAGACCGGCAAAGACAAACCAAAAATAAGAATTTTGCATAAGAAAGGCCGTACAACAGGCTCTCCAGACTCTACAAAAGCAAATCGGCGGTTTCAATATTTTTGAAGGGGCAAGGAGTGCGGACCTTGAAGGTTCCAACATTGGAACCACGTGGCTACGATCTTCGAATGTAAACCTAAAGAGTAGCAGTTAATTTCCCTTTTCGTAAGAAATGTACGCAATTTAGGTTTAAAAGGAAATGAAATGTGAAATGTAGTTTCTGAAATTTATTGTCTGCAAGATTGGCAAGAACTGTTGTTAAAAGTATTTTTCCTAACGTTCTTGTTGCGTTGCTTTATTAATATGTAAATTACGAAACATTTTCCACATGTGTTTCAAACCTGTTTAAACACATGTAGTGTTCAACTCGTGATTCACTGCTTTTCTAAACTCGTCTACCTAACCAGAAAAGAGTTTTGTAGTTGGCTAATAGTATCATGAATAATTAATGATTTTGAGAAGAGATATTCTAACATGTTTCGTAATATTTTAGTGATTCTGAAAGATATAAAACTCATCACTAATATTTTTTTTAATCGCCACTTTATCAAATTTGTCGTATTTTCGGTTGATCGATTTTTCTATTTTTTTTTTTATACAGGCATCTAAGCAACAATGAAATAGAAATGCTACCTGAAGGAATATTTCAAAACTTATCGAGGCTATGGTTCCTGTAAGTACATCATCTGCAAGATTTCAATGAACGAAGTCAGGATTATTGTTTTTAAAAGTAGATTGACGTGCAACGCATAAACTGTTACACACTGTTTTATCCACTTTTTGTTCAGTCTGGCTGGTCGCTTAAAATTTTGATATACAGCAATGAACAAGACGCTCTTGGCCATAAATAATTCCGCCTTATATTTTTTGTGATTTGTTTCTTTCTGTCTGCCTGGATTTTAGCCTTTCATCCTTCCTATTACAGTTTAATGCAACTCCATGAAAATAGATTTGGTTGAATCCACGATTTTCTGTGCCATTTGCAAAGTTTCAAAAATAGCATTGAAAGAGCCGCCACTTTGTTTCATGGACGTGTTCTGAGTGTAATGGGTCCAGTGGCCATGGCGACGTTTACCAAGGCAGGCAGGATCTTTCGCGTCCACTCCTTTATTTTAGGATAAATGGTGCGACACACATTCGAAAAGTCTGCAGAAATGTCTTCCAGGCGCGTTTTTGGCTGTTTCAGCTATACTCCAGATTAAGAGAGAGGTATACTGTACGATTTAGTGGCGATCATCCAGCAATGGCAAAGTATAGACGTAATAGGTATGGATAGGTGGATTTTGTGCAACTCAAAGAAGCGAGAGCCATCATGAAACCTCTGTCGTGTTTATCTTTCACTTTTGCTGGCTCGGGATCAGGGGTCAGCCTAACTAAAGGGAACGTCGACAAGAAATACTACTAAGAGAAAGACAGTTATCCTTTGTAGGCTCGTCCGTTGGTACCGACTGGATCCGACTTGACCCGAATTTAATTTCGCGACACCGAATAGAACAATTCGTAAACACGGATAACAAAAACTTCATTGTCTTTAGAAATCCCAACCATGCCCCGGTTGTTCGAAAGCCGATTAGCACTAACCCACGATTAAATCGGCCTAATCCAGAGAATAAATTTATCCTTCGATTAAATTGTGTTCCTCAAAGCTCGATTAGCCCTATCCGAGGGATGAACTAAGGGTTAAATTTAACACACCTAGCGAGGTGGATTAACTCACTAATCGGGGGAAAAAGCTCACAAACAAACACAATGGCCGACTTACTGTTTGGTGGTTTTGCTTTAATGCCGGGTCTTGTGAGGAAAGAAAAGCAATTTAGAGGATACCTGACGACTTACAAGAAATACTGCTAAGAGGAATACAGTTATCCTTTGTAGGCTTCCGTTGGAACCGACTGGATCCGACTTGCCCTGAATTTAATTTCGTGACACCGAATAGAACAATTCGTAAAGACGGATAACAAAAGCTTCATTGTCTTTAGTAATCCTAACCATAACAATAGGCAAAGTTTGATACTTTTTAATTTGTTCCGCAGTCTTCGGAAGGCTATTTTCAAATTTACGTCTCTATGTAACGGGCAAGTCACAGATATGCCACCAGGAACCTCTATAGCAATCCCTAATAATTTATAGCATGGCTAGCAAAGTCAATTACAACTTAACAAACTACGACGGCAACGGCAACGGCAACGAGAACGTCACCAAACAAAAGGTTTAATGAGCAGAACAATAACTCTACACATGCCTTTGAAATCTTGGTGCATTCCCAAGCCGTTTGTTGCGAAAGTACAACGTGAAATGACCCAATTCTGCGTATTTTGGACAACGTGAACGACGACGCTTAACTGTTTTTTTTTTTTTTTTCTATTTTGGGTTGAACGCTCTCTTAACATTTTCAGCTGGAGCTATTCCTTAAATCGATCGATACACTGAATACATTTGGATAATCGCGAGGTTCTCGAGTTAAATTTAAATTCCTTTTTCACCAGGCGTTGTCCTCGGCGTCGCCGTCGTCATTGCTTAAGGTCATTCCCTCGAAATACAACTGAACATAGATTTTAAACCAAACTTTGCCTACTCGTTGATTACCTTAAGGGAACTTAAATTTTGAAATAAAAAGGGGGGCCACCACATTCGTTTAGTAGCAGGAAGACCTTATGCCTTATATATATATATATATACATGGATTTTTGAGAACCAGGTCAAAGAACTGAGTCTCCTCGGTCTCTTTGGCCATGTACCCTGGGACCTTAGTGAGCTCTAAACAGGGCCGAGAAACAAAAGAAAAAATGCTAAACAGCGCGAAAGGGTTAATAAGTCAAAGGAGAAGAGAGAAAAAAAAATGAATTTTCCTTTAGTTTTTATATCGTCTACTTTGGAGATAGTTTCTGGCGAGAAAGAAACGTTTACGGCGAATTTCGCACAAAGCGCTGAAAATAACATTGACCCCTTTTTCAAAAATTCAGACATATATATACCACATAATTCCCTAATAATTCCTTTGCGAGTACTGGCAAAGTACACCTTTCTGGTGATAATCTTTTTTTCAAACATAGAAATTGATCTGTATTCCTTTTATAGAAAGAATTTGATCGCTACACCCAAAATACGTGACAAAATTGATAAGTCAGCATACTCGTTTACGAGAAAGCGACGATTTATTTCTCTCTCGGGCTAAGTTGCATAGAAAAAAGCCGCCATTTTGTTTTTGTGCGCGCGCTAATTCCACGTATAATTCTGCCCAGTAAGGATGCGCAATGCAGTACAGGGCAATGACCTTAAGCTCCCTAGCGCTTGCGCGACCGTGGTATGTAATATTATGGTACAGCTGTATGGCATAAAAATTTCTTCCTTGTGCGATTTTGACGAAAACAAGATGTGTTGTACTCACAGAGTATTGGCAAATTCAGAGTGTAGCCAGGTGTTCCGGAACTCACTTAGTTATAAGCGTAGAGAACAGCTTTGTCAACTTAACGGCCCATTAGTTCAAAGTTTGGATAACGCTAGCCACCGGATAAGTCGCTATCCGGTGGATAAATGCTAACAAAACAAACTACACTATCCACTGGATAATGATTTAACCGGTGGATAGCGTTATCCACCCCTTGAACAACTGGGCCGTGAAGTTTACAAAGCTGTTCTCTACGCTTATAACTATTCTTCAAGTGAACAAAGTTTCATATGAGGCCTACTTTGTTTTTAACATAAAATCCATTGAAAATAGCATGGAAGGCCGACAAAGTTTTCGTGGCTTTCTAGAAGCGGGTCCAAGTCAGGGCTTAGGGGAACAAACAGAGAAAGAGGTAGGATGCGTCTTATTTTCCAGCTTGGGACCAGCCAGCCGCGCGGCCTCAATTCAGACTCCATTTTTACTGAGGTTCGCGCGCGTGCCAAAGAGACAAACCTTTCAAATCCTAAAATAATTGTTGTGGTACATCACCAAGAAACTCTTATCCGCTGATAAAGGGCAAAGCCCGAAACGTTTGGGTTATTCTAACTAGACTTTTATAACACTATCATTTTGTTTTGTCGCGAAGACGCAGAGGGCCAGGGGAGGGGTTTTGTTTTTTAGACTGCGCAAACAAATTTTAGTTCCACTCCAGACATCAGGAAATTGACTTTTTGTCAGCCGAGCTGGAACTGATTCATTTCTGGCCCAACGCACACGAGGATAAACACGTGATGTAAACGGCGGGAAAGTACTTGCCTTTTATTCATTGTGGTCATTTACAACACTTCTTTTAGCCTGCCGTCCCTCCGTACCTACTCCGTACTTCGTCTTATAGAAATTTCCTTCAGATACATTGAACTTTATTTTATAAAAATATAAAAACAGTTGTTTTTGTGTTTCTGTTTTGTTTTTTAATTTTTTCTTCATTTTTATTCTATTTCTTTGTTTTGTATCTTTTTTTTTTTCGTGTTCCGGGATGTTCTGGAATGTTGCGGAATGTACCATGTTCCAGCTTTTATTGACGTCCGCATAACAGTTACCTTTCACCTTGTTTTCTATGTGTTTTCGTCACACCCGAGCAATCTACTTACTAGGTATGCCAGCTAGTCGTTTGGCTGTACCTCAAGCAACTCTTGCACTTCCGGCTAACTCTTGGTAGACGAACTCTAACTATTGGCCCATATGGTGGAGGTCAACTGAAACCTCGCTGTACAGACGTCTACGAAAGGATCAACTAGACAAAGAACCGGTCAACTATAAAATGTCGCAATAATTCCTACAGATATTAAACATCAGTACTCTGAAAACTGCGGCACGCTGTATAGTAAAAGTGATTTTAATAGAACAACATTTATTTACAAGTTACATTTTCAATAGAGCAAAACTATAAATAGCTATGCGTGTGGAGTTGTGTAGGTGACGAATAGCTTACATGACTGCTGCTTCGGTGCTATCCAGGCGGTCCTTGAGCTTTCCCGAAGCTTTCTTTCCATCTCTTCGTTTGATTTCACCTCCTCCGCGTTTCTGGTTTTCCATTGCTAGTCTACAAATGGTTCATCCACAAATTGGTCTTTCTCGTTGTCACTTTATGTAATGCTTTCATTCATGAAGTATTCAGACTATACAGTGCGCGTTGTCGATCCTGTTCAATTTCCGCTTCAGAACTGAAATTTGTTTCGGAGTCGTTCGAAACAAAACTTTGCTCTGACTCCGATAACGTCGAGGACATGATTTTTAAACAACATTTGGAGGTATTAGTTTCAAAGGATATAAAAAAACTTTCACTTAACTGTTTTGTCATGACGATAAATAAAAAGAACTGTACAGGCCCGCAAATCACCCCGGCCGGCAAATGATTCCGGGACCGAACATGATCCCTAAATTTCCCCAAATTGGACCGCAAATGATTCCACGACTGGAAATGATCCCCAAATTAGACGGCAAATGATCCCAGGACCGGAAATGATAGCTTCACCATAAAGGTTGGAAAGTGTGAACTTATGATTTTTGACAGTGGATTTAAAAATACATACTCAATTTTATTATTAATACAACAGTGTTATAGGTAACGGAAGCAAAATGTGCAGTATTTGAAAGATTTGAATCTAAATTTCCCAACGTTTAAAATGATACCCAGCGTCAGGCATTAAAATGGAACTGTGAGATTTTTTTTTTCTTACTTGTATTATTATAGCGCCTCAATATGCACGGATAAATGATCTAAAGCAAGAAATTAAGTTTCAATAGTCCAACCCAAACCGTTAAGTGGAACAGATCTTTGTAATAAATAATCCCACGATAACGAAAAGTCCAAACTGAGATTTGTTTAATCGATGCAAAAAAAAACAACAACAGTAATAGATAATAACAGGAGAAGACAAGAATTTCAAGCGCAAGAAAATTAGACGTGACCGCAAAATGAAACAACCAAAATTTTTCACGAATAATAATGCCTAATAGACCACACTCTGTCTTTAACGCGCGTGCAATAAACTCTTTATACTGCTTATGGAAGCCGGCCCTTGAGTGCTAAGGAAGAATTTGAGTGGCTTATAATTACACAGCACAGGCATTTTTGAAGATTCATGTTCATTTTTGCGGTGCAAAATTTATATAGTTTATGTACCGTTAATTTTGTTATTTCGCGTAGTATACAGTCGTCTCCCGATAACTTGAACCTTTAAGGGAAGTTGAAAAAGGTTCGAGGTATCAGGAGTTGGGAACAAATGACCGGAAATAAGTAAAAATGATGTTTTAAAATGTTTTTTATTCATGCAGTCTACATTTTAATCAAATTTAAGACTCGAGGGAGCCAAAAGATTTATTAGCATTTTGAAAAAAGGAGTTCAGTAAGATGCAACACTTTGTGAAAACCAGCGGAACCTGGACTGAACTGAACTGAACTGACACGTTTTGTGTAATGTAAAAGAATAGGGAAAGCTCACAGGGCTGCTTCAAAATAAATTTAATGTTTTGGACTACAGTACACTGTTTGTTTTGACTTGTCACGTATTGACAGACATGGTTCGAGTTATGGAGAGTAAAATTATATAGAAAATGACCTGAAGGGAAATGAATATTGCTTCGAGTTAGCAGGAGGTTCATTGTAAATGTATGACGGAAATCCAGGGGAAATCGATTTTGGTTCGAGTTAGCGAGGGTTCGAATTATCGGGATTCGAGTGTATTTTTGTCTTTTTGCACGGTTGCTTTCATGCCTGAGGTTCCTGCCTTTAATCTTCACTTAGGATAATTTTAAAAAAGTCTATTGAAACATAGACTTTTCTTGGAGTCCACGCCAATTTTATTTTTCTGCGGTATCAATTGCAGGAATCATTTCCGGTCCTGGGATCATTATTTTGCGGTCCAATTTTGGGATCATTTGCGGTCCCGGGATTATTTGCGGCTTAGAAAATCGACTATTAAATTGTAGCCAAATCCAATTTTCCTTCGCTGACTTACTTTCAAGAACGAGCACATTTATTTTATAGAAAAAAGGTGGGAGTTAATAAGGTGCACTTTAATTAATAAATTATTGTTGTACCTGTTTCCACACAGCTAGGGGAAAACAAATGAAAGCGCGAGGGCGAAGGCCGAGTGCATTCATTTTTTTTCGAGTGTTTGGAAACCTAGTTGAGCACGAAGCTCGAGGTTTTTAAATTACTTCTCATGCAAATACAATTGGAAATTTTGTGTGTAATTAGCGGGGCCTCTTCAGACAGTTCTTTGTTGTTTACATTTGCTACAATGGAACTCAATCATGTCACCTACTTCGCTACTTGCTAGGTTATCCAATTGTTGGCTTTGTTACGAATATCTGACACCCACCAACATGTTAGGTTGTCGCAACTGTCTGTAATCATTATTGATTATATATCTCCCGCTTCTTGGGCGTTTGATTTCGTAGTTCTTTCCTTCGCCCTTTCGAAAGATTCCAACCAGCAACGACAAACCAAGAATAAGACTTTTGCATACAAGGGGCCGTACGAGAGGATATCCTATAGCTCTAGTAGTAGTAGTAGTAAACTTTATTAAAGTGTCAGTCGTTCTAGCGTTTTACACACTAATTGGTGACACTAATTAAAAAGACTAAGAAAAACATTAAAATTTTGTAAAAATTGAAACCCTATTCTAAATAAAACTCTAGTTAAAAACATGTTTAAAAAAACTTACACTTATTATAAATAAAACTCTAGTCATAAACATACTTAAAAATATACACTGATAAAACCAATGGGCGGTTTCAATATTTTTGGAATGGCAAGGAGTACTGACTTTGAAAGTGCCAACGTTTGAACCACGTGGCTTGTTCAAAGATTACGATCTTCGAATATATGCCTTATGAGTAGATAACAGCAAACGAGAAAGCAGTCAAATTTCCCTTTTGATAAAAAAATGTAAGTTAAATAATGAAAAGAAATGTTAAATGAGGTTTGAAAATTTATTGTCTGCGATACTTCAGCTTTTGAATTCAGTTGTTGTTGAAGCTTTTAAACGTGCTTGGTTTGTTGGTTTATTAATATGTAAATTAAGAAACACTTCCCACGTGTTTCAAATCTGTTGAAACACTAGTGCCGGGTTTCTAAACTCATCCACCTGACCAGAAAAGAGTGTTCTGGATGGCTAATAACATCATGAATAATAAATGAGTTTAAATGAGTTTAACATCCGATATTTCTTAATATTAATCACCACTTTGTCAAATTGTTCGTGTTTTCGACAAATCGATTTTTCTTATTCTTTTTTTATACAGGTATTTAAGCAACAATAAAATAGAAGCGCTACCTGAAGGAATAGTTCAAGGACTAGCAGAGCTACGTTATCTGTAAGTACATGCATCTGGCAAAATTTCGATTAACGAATTCAGGATAATTCTTTTTACAACTGTATTGACTCGCAACGCATAAATGAATACAGCAAGTGTTTTATCCACTTTTTATTCTCTCTTGCGAGTAGCAGGAATTAATTTCGATATAAAGCCATGAAAACTGATTTCTTGAAGGAGGGATAATACTGTTTTATATTTTCCGTGATTTGTTTCTTTCTCTCTGCCTGAATATTGAGTCCTTTTCCCTTCCTATTATAATCTGTTCCGTAATGTTCCAGAATGTTCCCGAATGTACCATTTTCCGGCTTTTATCGACCGCGGGATAACAGTTTCCTTTCATCTTGTTTTCCGTGTGTTTTCGTCACCCTCGAGCGACCCGATTTTCTATCTTTTTACTTACCAGGCATGCCAGCTAGTCGTTTGGCTGTACCTCAAGCAACTCTTGCACTTCCGGCTAACTCTTGGTAGACGAACTCTAAGTATTGGCCCATATGGGTAAATAGAGCATAGCGTGAAATTCCGAAATTCAAAATGGTCTATCTTAAAGACGGCGGCTGCTATCGAGCTAAAAACCTTCAACAAGATATATATTAAGGAAGTCTAATAGCCAGTGAAGGATAGAAACTCAGGGGTCTTGCGATTCTGGATTTTAGAATTTTGATGACGTCACTTGAAAACCAAGAATAGCGAGTTTTGAGCTCGGTACCAGTTGCATTTCGCGCCGTCAAATTTTGTTGTTTGAGTAGCCCAAAAATTTTATTGCAGATATTGGAAGACGAAATATTATGAAAATATAACCCAACGAAAGAGCAACGTTTCTTCTTTAGGTAAATGTAAAAATATTTTTGGGCTACTTAAACAATGAATTTTGAGAGCGCTGTACGCAGGTGTTACTGAGCTCAAAAAACCTTACATTTGAAATTGCGTGACACATCTTCCAAGCGATAGCCCAGAAACTGAGCTCCGAAGCACTTGTGTATACCGCTCTCCAAATTCGTTGTTTAAGTAGCCCAAAAATATTTTTATATTTACTTAACGAAGTAACGTTGCTCTTTCCTTGGATTATAGCGGAGCTCCGGCGCGCGAAGCGCGCCAGCGGAGCACCATGGGTAAGGATTTTTGGTAAACCCATGAGGTCGAGAAAATTTGGTTGCGTACGCCCGCCTGCCCGTCCGCGCGTACAGACTCTCGGGGAGGGGGAATGGAGTCCCAAGGCAGCCAGACCGGAGGTGGGGAGGAGGGGGAGAATAGACTGAGGGAGATGGGGAGCAAATGAATGCCATCTCTACTTATCTCTACGTACGTGTCTACGTACGCACGTAAACAGAGCTTAAAACTTTGATATCCATGTTATGATCAATTGAGAGCTGTCAAAACAAGGTATCTGCTGACCAGTTCACGTGACCATACCGCGGGCTCGCATGTGGAACTCATCGAGGTCACGTATTTTTTAAGTTGACCGCTGTTTTCTAGTTGATCGCGGGCTCAAGCCTTAGGTTTTTTACAAATTGCGTAAATTCAGATTTAAATATAGGGCAAAGTTAATAACCGAGGAGCTCAGCTTTTAGGCTTGGCTAAATCTATTTTAAAAAGTTTTTTCTCATGTTAAAAAAGTGGTCTGGACATTTCATTTTAACTTAAACGAAGCGATTGTATGAAAAGGCGGCAAAAGCGTTTGCGGAACGTTGTTCACTGCTGAATTGAAAGACGGGAAGAAAGCGTGCTGGAGAACATAGATCTTCGTGAATATTTCTCGCTTTATTTACTTATCTACAGCATGGAAACTTATGCCAAGTGATTTAGGATAACCTCTTAACGGGAAGATCCGAAATAATTGTCTACTTGAACATGATATATCGGAGTACGAGTCAAAAACAGGGAGATTTGAAGCACTGTCTACGGTTCCTGCGGCTGACCAAGACTGGAAAATTAACTGAGCTAATATAAAAGTGTGCTCAGAGCCGATCAAGTTGACTGAAGTGACGGATAAAAGGCTGTTATAAGCTACACCGAAAGGAAAAAAGATATCGATCTTCGCTGATAATTCATATTATGTATATGTCGGTGGTGTGAGATTATTACGATCATTGGACGAAACTACCGTTTTCGTCGCTTCGTCTCCGATGTTATTTGGCTGGTTCGAAAGCTTTCCTCTATAGAATTTACAAGTCTTCTCAAAATATGAGGTAACAAACGTAAATGTACACATTTTAGCTACATTTTGTTGTGAGAATCTGTTTACACTTCATTTATGAACGAATTCGATGTTGTCTCGGTTTTCAGGTCTTCCCGTCAATTATAAGCTTAAATTCCGTTAAAACGGCTGCTTTCAAACCTCTTAGCTTTAATCACCGACTTGATCACGGAACGCGTGCGAGTGTTCATTGGGTTTCCAAACACGAGAAAACAAATGAAAGCACGAGGCTGCAGGCCCAAAGCTTTTGTTGTTTCCGAGTGTTTGAAAACCCAGTGGAACACGAAGCCCGAGTTCTTTTACTTCTTAAACAAATGCAGCTAGAAATTTTCTATGTAAGTAGCTGCGCCTCTTCAGAGAGTTTTTGTTTGTTATACTTGCTAGTACATTTTAACTCAACCATGTCACGTACTTGCTAAAATATCCAATTGTTGGATATGTCGCGGCTATCTGACAGCAGCACGTTAGGTTTTCACAACTGTCTGTAATCATTATTGATTGTACGTCCCCAGCTTCATGGTCAATTAATTGAAGCGAACACTTTGCGTAGTACTTTGCTTCGCAATTTCGAAAGATTCAGACCGGCAAAGACAAACCAAAAATAAGAATTTTGCATAAGAAAGGCCGTACAACAGGCTCTCCAGACTCTACAAAAGCAAATCGGCGGTTTCAATATTTTTGAAGTGGCAAGGAGTGCGGACCTTGAAGGTTCCAACATTGGAACCACGTGGCTACGATCTTCGAATGTAAACCTAAAGAGTAGCAGTTAATTTCCCTTTTCGTAAGAAATGTACGCAATTTAGGTTTAAAAGGAAATGAAATGTGAAATGAAGTTTCTGAAATTTATTGTCCGCAAGATTGGCAAGAACTGTTGTTAAAAGTATTTTTCCTAACGTTCTTGTTGCGTTGCTTTATTAATCTGTAAATTACGAAACATTTTCCACATGTGTTTCAAACCTGTTTAAACACATGTAGTGTTCAACTCGTGATTCACTGCTTTTCTAAACTCGTCTACCTGACCAGAAAAGAGTTTTGTAGTTGGCTAATAGTATCATGAATAATTAATGATTTTGAGAAGAGATATTCTAACATGTTTCGTAATATTTTAGTGATTCTGAAAGATATAAAACTCATCACTAATATTTTTTTTAATCGTCACTTTATCAAATTTGTCGTATTTTCGGTTGATCGATTTTTCTTATTTCTTTTTATACAGGTATCTAAGCAACAATGAAATAGAAATGCTACCTGAAGGAATATTTCAAAACTTACCGCGGCTACGGTTCCTGTAAGTACATCATCTGCAAGATTTCAATGAACGAAGTCAGGATTATTGTTTTTAAAAGTAGATTGACGTGCAACGCATAAACTGTTACACACTGTTTTATCCACTTTTTGTTCAGTCTGGCTGGTCGCTTAAAATTTTGATATACAGCAATGAACAAGACGCTCTTGGCCATAAATAATTCCGCCTTATATTTTTTGTGATTTGTTTCTTTCTGTCTGCCTGGATTTTAGCCTTTCATCCTTCCTATTACAGTTTAATGCAACTCCATGAAAATAGATTTGGTTGAATCCACGATTTTCTGTGCCATTTGCAAAGTTTCAAAAATAGCATTGAAAGAGCCGCCACTTTGTTTCATGGACGTGTTCTGAGTGTAATGGGTCCAGTGGCCATGGCGACGTTTACCAAGGCAGGCAGGATCTTTCGCGTCCACTCCTTTATTTTAGGATAAATGGTGCGACACACATTCGAAAAGTCTGCAGAAATGTCTTCCAGGCGCGTTTTTGGCTGTTTCAGCTATACTCCAGATTAAGAGAGAGGTATACTGTACGATTTAGTGGCGATCATCCAGCAATGGCAAAGTATAGACGTAATAGGTATGGATAGGTGGATTTTGTGCAACTCAAAGAAGCGAGAGCCATCATGAAACCTCTGTCGTGTTTATCTTTCACTTTTGCTGGCTCGGGATCAGGGGTCAGCCTAACTAAAGGGAACGTCGACAAGAAATACTACTAAGAGAAAGACAGTTATCCTTTGTAGGCTCGTCCGTTGGTACCGACTGGATCCGACTTGACCCGAATTTAATTTCGCGACACCGAATAGAACAATTCGTAAACACGGATAACAAAAACTTCATTGTCTTTAGAAATCGTAACCATGCCCCGGTTGTTCGAAAGCCGATTAGCACTAACCCACGATTAAATCGGCCTAATCCAAGGAATAAATTTATCCTTCGATTAAATTGTGTTCCTCAAAGCTCGATTAGCCCTATCCGAGGGATAAACTAAGGGTTAAGTTTAACACACCTAGCGAGGTGGATTAACTCACTAATCGGGGGAAAAAGCTCACAAACAAACACAATGGCCGACTTACTGTTTGGTGGTTTTGCTTTAATGCCGGGTCTTGTGAGGAAAGAAAAGCAATTTAGAGGATACCTGACGACTTTTCCAAAACACATTTTACTTTTCTCTCGAGGACGTGTGCAGTCGGGCGTCCGGTTTTCCCGCGGTTTTTTACCTCTGTCCGGAGATCGCAAAATTATACACAAGCACGAAGCAAAGAAATTTCAGCATTTTCCTCAGAGTTAGAAATCGTCCCTCACTAACCGCTGTAATGTAAAAGGCAACATCAGTGGTGGAATTAAAGGCTTTTTTGGCCTAAAAATGGCGAGTATTCATTTGATTTTACGGACAGAATCTGGTAAAAGTTGAGTTTACTGTCGAACTTGTTTGTTGTTCATTCGGCTGAACTAACAAGCCATCAATCTACGCTTTCAGCTTATTCTACTTGCGTCGTTTAATACTTTAATGCCTTTCTTCTTTTCTAATATTTTCCCCTCACCAAACTTTGTTTTGTTTCATTCATGCAATTGCGATTCTCACTCTATTTGCCCGTCACCGTTATATTTATTCACAGTAGTTCGCACTAGTTCCATGTAAGAGGAATCTACCGACTTTTACTGAACTCATGTAAAAGTTTCAGCGAGGATTGAAGACATTTCGGTTTCGTGAAATTCTCAGTTTAGAGAAACAATTCTTAATTTATAAAATACAAACGACTAAGGCTGAAAATTAGACCGGTAAGCGTTTTAATTTTCACTGCGTAAAACAATACGAATACTGTCCCGTACTTAGGTCTTATACAGTCAGTACACAAAGTCGTGTACGGGTCATATAAGGACGTGACATGATGTATACGGTACCGTTTAAGGATCAGTATACGTCAGGCTATGCTTAGAAAGTAGCAGGATCTTATACACTTGTATCAGGATTCCTTATACGTCAGTAAACATGTCAGTGTACATCATGTATACTGAACGAAACATGAAGTGTACTGATGTTGCGTTGAAGGTGGGTATACGGATTCTTACACCGTGGGTAGGATTCCTTATTTCCCATTACACAATTCCGTATATTTCATGTATACTGCAAGAAGCATGACATGTACTGATTTTGCGTAAAAGGTGGGTATACTGATTCTTACGCTCTCGAAAGGATTTCTTATATCTCATTACACAAGTCCGTATATTTTATGTATACTGCAACAAGCATGAAAAACACGAACTTCGCCTGGAAGGTACGTATAAGGATTTTTACATTCGCGGTAGAATTTCGCGAAATTTCAGTAGTACCTCGCCTGGCCTTTTACTGAAATGACGCTGTACGCCAATTTTCAGTACTTTTCTCCTTCTAGTCCCACATATATTTGTCCTCGCAACAAGTAAACACACTGAATTCTGATCCAATATTCATTTATTCTTTTTAGTCATAAAACTTATCATGTATCACTTTCAACTGATTTAGTTAAAAAAGATCAAACTATATGTACATGCATATGGTACACCTTCTAGTTGACTTTAATTCCTTGCTGTTACTGCAGTCAATCAATGTTATTGCTCTTTCCCTGGACATGGCCTGCACCAGTATGTCTATCACAAAAGGAAAAAATAACAAGTTTTATCAAAATAGAACTGGACTGCACTTGAAAAGTAAAATACCCAGGAGTCTCCATTATCTATCTACACTATCTATCTAGTGTGGTCATCCAGGAATATTATACATGTAGTTGGTGAAACTGACTGATGTTGCAACAAACCCACTGAGCGAAACTTATTTTCAGAGTCCTGAAGCTGATAACATTAATAATTCTGGTTATTGACCTGATTGTTCCTGGAGGTTACATGTAGGTTGAGGAAATATCAGCCAATGTGCCACCACAACCCTCCAAGTTAAGACCATTTTAGTCACCATGGCGACTAAAATTTTGGAGCTGGCGACCAAATTGAAACAGAAGTCGCCAGCCTGGCAACTAAAATTGAGAAGAAAGATTGAAAGCATGAGCTTAATTTAGCGACTAAAACTTTTCCCTGGCGACCAGACTTGAGCAGTCGGTGGCCAAATGGCCACTAAGGAAAAAAATAAACTTGGAGGGTTGCACCAACATTTCATTTTCTGGACTACTCTGTCTGACACTCAGTCCTTACACTTGCACAAAATATTTATAAAAGCATTTTGTCATGTACATGTAGCAATACAAATTGAAGTTTACCATGTTGGGTCAGGCACCTACATGGAAATATGAACCTACAGCTGTTCCTTTTCTTATACTGATCAGCATTCTTTTCCTCAGAGGCTGTGATCACTTAGGTCAGCACCAAGAATTGCAAGAAGTACATGTACCCATTTTCAATATGGTACCCTTTCATCAGAATAAAGTGGAAGTCTGTGACTCAGAGACTTTCCAACAGGAACCAGCTTGAGGTGGTGGTTCTTGGTGCTGGCCTCTGTGGATGGAAATGATTGATCAGTAATGACCCGCATGGGAGGCACAGCAGCTGAATGTTCTCAAGATTTGAGCCCTGGCGAGTAGCCTGTTCCAGGCGTTTGGTTAGTGGGGAGCAGCGCAAAATTCAGGATTGCATGAGGCGGAAAAATGGCAAGGAGACACACCCCTACCCTCATTTTTCACTCGCTGCTTTTGGCGCTGCTCCCCACTAACCGAATGCCTGGAACAAGCTACCTGGCAAGGGACAATGTATCATGTTCCTGGAAAAGACACTTTAATTTACTCTAATTAGTAACTCTCTCTGGGTTCCTTTATGGATTAACATGTACTTTAACTTCATATCAGTTAAATTAAACTTACCAGCTACCTTGGTATTGCACTTGCTGAACTCAGTTACATGTACTTGTCATTATACATGTATATACATGTACTCCAGACAGTTCCATCCAAAAAAATGTCAGCTATCAGTGAAATCTGATGGTAAATAGGGACATACATGAAATGGATTAAGAAAAGCACACAAACCTATATGTATTTTAAATGTATTTCACTGTAACTTTAAAATTTGAGATAACACTGTAGGAGAAAATGAACTGAAATGTTTCCACTGGTCATCAAACACGAGCTCCTTCACAAATTTAACTTACAGAACATTACTTACCTACATGTACATGTATAAGCAATAATGTATTTCTGGCTTACAACACATCACCTACTAACAATGGATTTAAGTGACTAATAAAAAAATAAAAAAACGAGCTTCGTGTACATGTTGTGGTTTACTGCAATTTAAACACTGAGTTTGCAGGTTAACTCATGTTGGGTTTGTCCTTGTTAACTCAGAGCTCTAAACTAAATTCTAACATGTTATTGATTGGGCTGGTAACTTTTTAACTTGCTGTACATGTAGGTACATGTAGAACAGAATTTTTGTAAGCTATACAGTATAAATCAATTTGCCAGTACATGATTGTACACGTTAATAGAGATAGTAAAATGCCAATCCAAGCAGTTTACAAGTTTATCAATGTGTCTGTATTATTTCACATACAGTTTGACTGTAATTGATAAGCAAAACCTGAATTAATTTTCATTCTTAGTCAAATACAAATTATTTGTTGACAAAAATTATAGTGAATTAAGGCTGGTCAACATAAAATGCTTAAGTATTAAAGTAACAGGAACTTGACAATGTTAACTTACCAGCCATTCGTTTGTCAATACGCAGACTTTTTCCTTTGGATTGAAGCCAAAGTAAGTGCCTATCAAAAGCAAAATCTCTAGTTTCTTAAAGGTTCTTTTCAATAACCTTATTGCTAAACAAAACCTAAAACTGTTTGTTTCACTCACAAGGGATTAAAAAGTAATATAACTGGAGTCCAGTATGGTACAGAGTACTGTTCTCAACCAGAATTTATAACTAATGGTTACTGATGATATCATAAAGCTGTACTTTGAGCGGTACTGTATGGGCTCAAGAAGTGGTACATGCTCTACATTACTAATCGGTGGGTTAAATTTAACAAATGACTGGAGGAAGATTAACTCTGTAACTGGCCGGCTTCGAGCCCTGGCCGGGACACTGTGTTATGTTCTTGGGCAAGACAATTTACTCTCATAGTGCCTCTGTTCACCCAGGTGTTTAAATGGGTACCGGCAAATTTAATGATGGTGGTCCCATGCCCCACTGGGGGCTATACATGTAAGGATTAATTATGGTGATGAAATTTACTGCTGGGGGTAACCTTGTGATGGACTGTAGCAGCCCAACCACTACTTTAGCTTAATAATTTAAGCTAATTATTGGATTTGCTCCTGTAATTGGCCAGTACATGTACAACTTGCATTTTGTCCAGTGAAAATCTGAATGAACTGGACAATGGACCAGTACACGAAAAAGTTAATTTCGAGCCCTGCCTGTAGAAGAGGTTTGACTGTGACTGACTCCTTCCGGTGTTGTGCAATTTTAGTGTAAGCTTACATGTAAATTTGTAATTAAGGCATCCCTTAAGGAATACAAGTCATGTAGCATTTTTGGGGACTGTAATGTAGGTGTTTTGGAATAGATTTTACTTTAATAGATTTTACTTCTTACACCTATAGGGCTTATAATATTATTTCTCTTTGTAAATCTAACATGTCCATGTAGTTTACTGATCCACAACGGTTTATAGTTGTGGATCCTAAACTATCTGATTTCCTTTCCATACGCTCGGTAATGCACCAGTCATTTGAAACCCCCGCCTCCCCCCCCCCCCCCCCCTCCGGCATAGGCGGGGGATTCACTTTTTTTGCAAGTGAAGGCAAGTGAAGTCCCCGGTCCCTGGGAGAAAAGTGAATGGTGAACTCCCCCGCCCACACATGATCCACACAAATACTATAAAAAAGTAATCTTTTGTAGAAAACTTGTTTTTGCCAAGCGCAACAATGAATGACAAAAAGGGAAGATAAAAACGTTGGTAGCCGTGAAATTAACACGTTGATTTCAGAGTAGCTAGCAATACACTTGCAAAGGCCCCTTGATGGACAAGGAAGAAGACGACTATTGCCAAATCAACTTTTTATTTTTAATAAAGGTTATTAAAAACTTTTTCTGTTTTAAACTTGATGTTACAAAATGCAAGATCACAGCAAACTGAAACTCAATAGCAATACAGTCTTCTGACGTCTGGAATGACTCAAGCATACTTATCAATACCATATCATTGAAATAAGCCTACCTTTTGTCACCAGACTTTGAATACCTTCTGCCAATATAGCTTTCTTTGAATTCTGGTGTGACACTTTACAAAACAATTCTTACTTCGCACTATTAGGCAGCGAATTGCAGCGAAATACCGCAAAGCAACCAATCGACCGAGCGAGTCAACACAAATAATTCAAACCGCTGAGCATGGAGTGACTGCCCCGCTTATTCCCCGGTCCGGCATGCGAAGGCAGTGATTTCTGGCGCATCCCCCGCCTAACGGGGAACCAAAATGGAGTGAATCTGAAGTGAAAGCCCCGCTTTTACCCCGCCTATGCCCGAGGGGGGGGGGGGGGGATCGGGGATTTCAAATGACTGGTGCATAAGTAATAAGTATACAGTGGAGTGCAAACAGGGGGGGGGGGGGGCGAAGACTCGCGGATTTTTCAAGGATTTTTCGTGTTACCATCATCGCCGGTAATTTGACGTCACATCCGGTCAAAAATGCGCAAAAATGTCGAGCATCTCGTCTCCGCGACTCGTCGAAAATAATTTTCAAGTAGACGTGTTTGTTTGGTTTTTTGGGAGTGGACAGCCTCGTATAATTTTGGTCTATGCAGTCGAGGGAGGTTGTAGGGACATTGCCTCAACTATTTCTGGACAGATGTCGGTAAAAGAAATAGCTTTACTACAAAATTGATGGCAAATAACGACGGTGTACTTTTGTGTCATGGCGGAAAATTTCGCTTACTCCAAATAATTGACATGACAACTTTTGGATCTAGCAATTACGGATGTAGCAAAAGTGATTATTTAAATAGCCTATTCTGTTTACAACACCACGGATCAAACACTGGTGGTTGTAGTTTGCAGTGGCTATGGCTGGAATGTCGACGTATCACAAGCCTTGAAGTTAAAATTTCGAGCGAGTCATCTCTGCAAGACGTCGAAAAGAAGTTTGTAGCAGGCATGTTGTCTTCGTCTTTCTGAACTGACAGTTCTTGTGATTTTGTACTGTGGAACGGCGACACGTTGCAGATAGATTGCTTTGACCATTGCAGGAAAGATTTTGATTTCAGATGCAGTTTAAGGGAAGTTTGAAGGAAAATGACTGAGACCTGTGGGGAGCGAAGTGCTGTGTCATGGCGGATAATTTCACACTCACAAAACACGTGTCGTTCCAACTTTTGGACCTAGCGATAGCTAATGCACGGAAAACGTTAAGTGAAATAGCCTATTCTGTTTACTAAGCTATGGATGAATTACTCGTGGTTTTAGTTTGTAGTGTCTACCTCGGCGATATACTTATCACAGGTCTTGAAGTTTGAGAGGTCGGCATCACTGGAGGCGTTTTTGTTCTATAAACTAGTGCGCACGTGAACTGGAAAAGACATCACACAAGCTGTGTGTTATAATAAAGGTCAGTATTCTTTTACTCGCTCTTTATTTGAACAATTTTGCTCCAATGGGGGGTACAATACATCACATGTAAGCTTTAAATACAGAAATCGGTTATTGCGATCATCAGTTACCGTGAATATTTCCCCCAATTTCACATAATGTCAAAAGCAATTGAACCGACGAATTCGAATCATGCCTTGCTTTTTAGGTTCATGAAAAATGATAATTTTGATCGCTCGGCGAAAACGTTTGGAGGAAGCATCGGACTCGAGTTAGAATTTTATTGGGTACTCCTGCAGTGAGGTCTGGGTAAGATCTCTGCACAGCCCCATACAGTAATTATGTATGCAGCTATTTCATACTATCACTATTTAGTATCACCCAACTAGTGGACTAATGCAAATCCGGCATTTTGATTGGCTACGCTACTAGAGGACTATTAGTAATAGTCATCGAGTAGCGAAATTCGCGACGCTTTCTTTTGTTTTATTCCCAAATAAATCTTTCTTCAACTTGCATTTGCTAACTTTATTATTGCTTTTTCTGTCCGACTAGTTGGGTGATACTAAAACAATTAGACCCTTCGCCCTCAAGGGCCACGGGTCAATAGCCCATTCAGCTTCGCCTCATGGGCTATTGACCCGCAGCCCTTGCACAAACAGCAATCGTGAAAAGAACGAGTCAGTCAGAAAATTGTATGCATAGTTAATGTATGGGGCTGTACGGAAATCTTGCCTGAGGTCTGTTAAGCCGAAGTGGTTGTTTTGGTTCACCAGATGTTAAAAATCAACCAGCTTTTAAAAGCGGTAGCATTGCTCTACAAATATGGGTGGTTGTTTGTGAAAGGTGGCTGCATACTTAGGGAACAAAGACCTGGGAATAGCTGTATTGGTTGTGTCTTGCAACCACGATTGTCACTTGCAACGACGTGACAAGGCGGCCATGTTGGTGGTCAAAATAATAAAAAACTTTTGCGCAGAATTTGCGCGATAAAAAAGTTTAGTTCACAGTGGAGGAAAACGCTTTGTTCTTGTCCCCCAGCATGGCTGCCATGACGTCAGTTGTAAGCCAGCAATATGCTTGCACCACCAGTGAAAACCAGGCTTTTAACAGTTTTCAGTATTCAAAAAACAGCTTTGACACCAGCACAAGCACATGGATCAAAATTTTAATAGTTTCCTTTTCTTGTGCCGGCATTTGCATTATGTTGCATGAAAATTGAAAAAGACATAAGGACAAGGAAATTTACGACTGCTGGCCATGTCTGAACAATTATTAAAACACTGGTTCCTGATTTCTCTAATGTCTGAGCATTTGAGCCTTGTAACTAGTAAAAATTTTCTGCTTAGGCTTATGCTGACCTTCATTTTCACTTGCCCTTGTGATTGCAATTTGCAAGTAAAAACCAGGCTTAATCTCAAAGTGGGGTCAAGATTTTCTTGGTCCCATGAAAACCCTCCCAAACTTCCTTTTAAAGGGTAGTAACCCAGAGGATATGGTGTATAATTGCAGTATTGCCTACTACTGACACTCCATGCCATTAACCTCAAAAAGAGACTCATCTATATCTTAATCCTCAATTGCAACCTCATGGTCACACAAACAACAGTGGGAGGAGTTAATTCAGTATAAGGAAGCATTGAACCACTTTGCACTGGACAAAAATAAGTAAATATTGATTTGCCGGGTGTGATTTATTATCACATTTCGTAAATACCTACTTACTGAAAGAAGTTTGGGCCATCCTCCACCAACAAGAGGGTAAATATGTATTATCTAACAACTGAGGGCTAATGCGAGATAAAAGGATTAATATAAATAGGTTAATAAAAGAGAGCATAGTGCTCTTAGAAATATATCTTCCTTAAGAACAATTCAAGATATATGGTTCTTTTTCTTCAATAGGTGACCATGGTGTAGCATCCAGACGAGGGGTGTTCTTCTCCTATGTAAGACTTTGTGGTTAGATCTGTGTGTGGTCCAGTGGTGGATCTTGAAACTAGTTGATGTGCCTGATATTTCATGCCTTGTCTCTTGAGTTTATTTAATTTACGTTTAACTGCTGGTTGCAATCTCCTGGTCTATTAGTAAAATAGTTCCAAGATTGTGATATGAGGCATAAATGTCTTGATCATGTATGTACTTATTTTGATGTGTTATTAAAATTTGAAAATTATTTAACATTTGCATTCTCTTTTTTTAACACACTACCTTTTGTTGTTCTTCCTGTACAAAATAATTTTATATCCCATTTTCACTCAACAATAAATTTAATTTCCACTATCATTTACTATTCTAGACTTAACAAGGGGAATCTGAAGATAACTCCATTGAAACTTTGACAAATTTAAATCTCGACATGTTTGTACTTTATTATTTAATTTTTGCCCTTTTTCAGGCAAAAAACATATCGAATGAACATTTTCACATTTTTTCTAACACTTAAATTTCGTGATCAAGTTTCCTCAACCGCCTTGGCTTTTTATTTTCGCTTGTAACTTCTTAATTTTGATGAGCTGCTTCTTTTTCATCATTTTATTTTCAAAGTGTGGTACCGCCTCCACTAGGTCTCGTTCTTCCTTCTCCCTGATTGTTTTAATTGAGTCTTTGATGGAATCCATACACAACAAAATCTGAACAATAATCTGAAAATAAGTATTAGAGTTAGTAGGAGAAACATGAGGGCAAAATTGATCAAAACGGGGATAAAATAGGAAGTAAATGAATAACAGCAAATGGACACTGTGTGAAGGGAAAATAAAATTTCAATAATGGTTCATGAAATAGTTGCAGGGGAGTGGGAAGGCAAATTGTTCATACCACAAAGAAGAAATATGTGCTTCACTTTGCATGGAATATCCATCCCCTCGACCCTGTACAGGATCGTAAGGATTGCTTCCACGGTGTCGCCCGCGATTCCTGCGTTCAACAGTGTGGAAGCGGGGAAATATTCATAATAATTGGAGGCAAACCTCTCCATATTCTTTGTAATGTTTGGTTCCCGAAAATATCCATACCCCCCCACAGAAGGGATTTGCCCTCTGACCCCCCACCCCTCCGGAAATTCCAATTTAGCTTCATACATTCCTTTATTTTTTGGGTCTTTGAGACCCCTCCCCTCCTCCCTGGAATTTCCAATCCCTTCTGTGAGGGGAGTATGGATATTTTCTGGAACCACACAACAGAATACTTACTTTTACTTTTTTGTTAATTTCGTCCATTTCCTCCCGGCGTGCCCAATCAATGAAATTCGATAATCGATAAAATCGATTGTAATCGATAATAATCGATGGCAATTAATCTATTGATATCGGAAATCGATGAAAATCGAAGATCGAAAGCGTTGTGAGTATCAATTTTTCATCGATTTTGATCATTTTTTCTCCTGGGAGCAGAATAACAAAAAACAAAAAAACATGGAGAGGTTTGCCCCTAATTATTTTGAGTATTTCCCCGCTTCCACAGTGTTGAACGCAGGCATTGCGGGCAACACTTTGGAAGCAATCCTGTACAGGGTCGAGGGGATGGATATCCCCTCAACAGTAAAGGACATATTTCTTCTTTGTGAAACGAACAATTTAAATTGCAACATGGCAGCCTCGTAAACAAAGGTAGGAAAACCTTTAATACTTATTTCAGACTTGTGTTTCATTACTTTATCCTCAGTCTGCATTTTACCCCGGGTCTACAGTCTGCATTTTACCCCTGGTCTACAGTCTGCAGTCTGCATTTATACTGACCGAATAATTTCTGTCTTACTGGAATTTTTAAATTTCATTTTTCTGCAAGACAAATCTCAGACCCAGGCAACTTTATCCCCCCCAGGGTGAGACGAAAATCAAAAAATCAGCTCAGAGTAGATTAGTCTCCTACTCACCAACTCTGTTTTGTTTCTTACTCTGCTAGAAAACTACCAACCCATTTTTTTTGTTGATGTTGGTACAGTTAAAGTGAAATAAATGCCTCTCTCCCCTCATATCTATTTAAAGCCTCCCCTAGGACCCACAAACTGTAAGATGTTTATTAGATCATTTATGGTAGACCAAAGAAATGAAGCCATAAAATATCCAAAACTTTGCAGTGAAGCCACTCACCTAATGGCTTGTGGTTGCACTTAAGTTTAGAACACCTTATGAGGTCATTTTTATGGTCTATAAGAGTGTAGACCATGGAGTTATTATAGCCCACTATAATAATAAAATTTCCAATACTTTTGAACCTACACATGAACATGCCAGACGAATTTAATGACATTTTGGGTGATATGTAAATTAAAACTTAAATTTCCCACAGAAATTTGCTCAGATGTATCATTTTATTTCTAATAAAATTTTCTAAAATACAGGCAAACAGAGAAATTGTGGTTGTTATAATTGGTCTTACTACAATACTGTGAGGCGCACGGAAATAATGGTTAGTGCAATGGACTTCGGATCGAGCGGTCTGGTAACAACACAGTGACCCCTGGCCGGGGTCACTGTGTTGTGTTCTTGGGCAAGACACTTTACTCTCACAGTGACTCTCTCCACCCAGCTGTATAAATGGGTCCCGGCAACATAATGCTGGGGGCGTAACCCTGCGATGGACTAGCGTTGCATTCAGGGGGGAAAAGAAATATTCCTAGCTGCTTAATGCTAGAGAAACCGGGATAAGCTCACGCAGTATGGAATTTTGGGAGGGTTTTCATGGGACCCAGAAAGTCTTGACCCCACTTTGAGATTAAGCCTGGTTTTTACTAGCAAATTGCAATCACAAGGGCAAGTGGAAATTATGAAGGTCACCATAAACCTAAGCAGATAATTTTTACTAGTTATATACAAGGCTCAAATGCTCAGACATTGGAGAAATCTGGAACCAGTTTTTTAACAATTGTTCAGACATGGTCAGAGATCATAAATTTCTTTGTCCCTATGCCTTTTTCAATTTTCATGCAACATAATGCAAATGCCGGCACAAGAAAAGGAAACTATTAAAATTTTGATCCATGTGCTTGTGCCAGTGTCAAAGCTGTTTTCACTGTGACATAAGAACATTTGCCAGAATTATTACAATTTTAAATAGGCAAAAAGCTACTCATCAGAACAGCAATGACTAAAGGGCTGTATTGGTTGTGTCTTGCAACCATGATTGTCACTTGCAACGACGTGACAAGGCGGCCATGTTGGTGGTCAAAAAAATAAAAAACTTTTTCGCAGAATTTGCGAGATAAAAAAGTTTAGTTCCCAGTGGAGGAAAACGCTTTGATCTTGTCACCCAGCATGGCTGCCATGACGTCAGTTGTAAGCCAGCAATATGCTTGCACCACCAGTGAAAACCAGGCTTTTAACAGTTTCCAGTAAGTGTAATTAGCTAACCAGCCAAAAGAAATCTGATTTCATCTTGATAATAACAATATGCTATCACTATTCCCAGGTCTTTGTTCCCTAAGTATTCAGCCACCTTTCACAAACAACCACCCATATTTGTTGAGTAATTAACTGATGCTACCGCTTTTAAAAGCTGGCTGATTTTTTAAACATCTGGTGAACCAAAACAACCACTTCGGCTTAACAGACCTCACTGCAGGAGTACCCATTAAAATTCTAACTAGACTCCGATGCTTCCTCCAAACGTTTTCGCCGAGCGATCAAAATTATGAATTTTTCATGAACCTAAAAGCAAGGCATGATTCGAATTCGTCAGTTCAATTGCTTTTGAAATTATGTGAAACTGGGGGAAATATTCACGGTAACTGATGATCACCATAACCGATTTCTGTATTTAAAGCTTACATGCGATGTATTGTACCCCCCATTGGAGCAAAATTGTTCAAATAAAGAGCGAGTAAAAGAATACTGACCTTTATTATAACACACAGCTTGTGTGATGTCTTCTTTCCAGTACACGTGCGCACTAGTTTATAGAACAAAAACGCCTCTAGTGGTCTCTAGTGATGCCGACCTCTCAAACTTCAAGACCTGTGATAAGTATATCGCCCAGGTAGACACTACAAACTAAAACCACGAGTAATTCATCCATAGCTTAGTAAACAGAATAGGCTATTTCACTTAACGTTTTCTGTGCATTAGCTATCGCTAGGTCCAAAAGTTGGAACGACACGTGTTTTGTGAGTGTGAAATTATCCGCCATGACACAGCACTTCGCTCCCCGCAGGTCTCAGTCATTTTCCTTCAAACTTCCCTTAAACTGCATCTGAAATCAAAATCTTTCCTGCAATGGTCAAAGCAATCTATCTGCAACGTGTCGCCGTTCCACAGTACAAAATCACAAGAACTGTCAGTTCAGAAAGACGAAGACAACATGCCTGCTACAAACTTCTTTTCGACGTCTTGCAGAGATGACTCGCTCGAAATTTTAACTTCAAGGCTTGTGATACGACATTCCAGCCATAGCCACTGCAAACTACAACCACCAGTGTTTGATCCGTGGTGTTGTCAACAGAATAGGCTATTTAAATAATCACTTTTGCTACACCCGTGATTGCTAGATCCAAAAGTTGTCATGTCAATTATTTGGAGTAAGCGAAATTTTCCGCCATGACACAAAAGTACACCGTCGTTATTTGCCATCAATTTTGTCGTTAAGCTTTTTCTTTTACCGACATCTGTCCACAAATAGTCGAGGCAATATCCCTACAACCTCCCTCGACTGCATAGACCAAAATTATACGAGGCTATCCAGTCCAAAAAAACCAAACAAACACGTCTACTTGAAAATTATTTTCGACGATTCGCGGAGACGAGGGGCGCGATCCATTCAACCAAAATTTCCGGAAATTTCGGTTCGAAACTCAATGGAAAGGTTCGGCCCAATTGGAAAAGTTCCGGAAAATGAGGTCCACCTTTCGAGGAGGACCACTTTTCTGGTTGGACCGGTCCGATCGGAAATTTGCCGTTCCATTGGACATTTCCACTCACTTTCGTTTCTCAAGCGGCTTATAAACTTCACCAAGACCTAAAAGACGGCGGCGACAGACCTTTTCACCAGCGAAGCGCATGTTTCCTCGCTTCACACGTCGATCGTGAGAATTATTTCTAGAACTTTCCATGACATATTTCAATGTCAGCGCCGCGGACGATATGTTTCGTACAGTTCTTGGAAGAAAAGTTTCTCTTAATTGTTCCTGTCGGGTGCAACTTCACGTATTGTACAGGCAAATATCTCGAATCAGTTGAGCTAAAAATAGTCTGTAACCACGGGCAAATTTACCTCTTCTCATGAAGCAACTAACAGGTAATTATTATCTTGTTGTTGTTCTGTAGGATTGAAATTGTCTGTTTGCTTGAAATGGCACCCGAGTAACAAACAAGTCGCACGGCAAACCCGCCATTTTGACGTGACCAGTTCAGTCCAGTGGAAAATACCGTTCCTTTCCACACACGGAAATTTCGAAAACTCAAATCGGAATTTTTGGTTGAATGGATCGCGCCCGAGGTGCTCGACATTTTTGGCCATTTTTGACCGGATGTGACGTCAAATTACCGGCGATGATGGTAACACGAAAAATCCGCGAGTCTTCGGCCCCCTAGCCTCCTGCGCAGACGTCCTTAGGGCTCGTTTCTCCCCTAAGGACGTCTGCGCAGGAGGCTACGGCCCCCCCTGAGTGCAAACAAAGACATCAATTTTATGAAGCTTACACACTGTACATGTAAATAAGAGCTTTCTTCAGCTTACCTCACCTGAACAACAGCATGAAGCAGTTTACACATGTAGTTCCTTCCACACAGCGCGAGCAGTTCAAATCGATGGCTGTTTACACCCATGAATTCGATCGCTCAGTCGAGTTTCCTTCATTGATGCAACATCAAATTCTACTTCTAACCGTTTCCCGAATTACAGAGGACGCTGTCTCGAAAACTAACGTAACGAAAAGATACCTGTGCCTCGAAAATTCAGATGAAACGTTTCAACATCTTCAACGAACTCTTCCACTTCACACCTTTCAAATAAATGGCGGTAAGTCGGCGAAAATCAAAGGATTAGGTTAGTCCTGGGTTAGACACTTCATGTATGAGTACATACTCAGTCTTTTTAGAAGCAAAACCGCTGACAGTTTTAGTATTGTATAAAGCCAAAAGGGAAATCTTGTTTTCTCGTCTTCTGTTTGACAACGGACGAGTTGTTATCAGCGAATAGATCATTAAATACCGGGGACTGCAAATGGGTAACGAGAAGCGAACGTTGAAAAAGTGTAGTTTCATTTCTCTAAAGGTGTAAAATACAGTGCTTACGCAATGTGTAAAGAATCATAAAGGTGCGTAAAGAAGCGTACACGTATAAAGGATCGTTTACGCATCATCATCTGAATATCGGATTCTGTAGTTAGCACAAGTGAAAGAACTTACATGTCAAACCAAATAAAGATGATTTGTATAAAATTTCCTTACATTAAGATCAGCCAGAGAATTCAAGGTTCGTATCCATACGCGGCAGCGTCGTCGGTTTGTGCCAGGTACGAGACCCCACATGCAACTGATCCCAGAGTCTGTAAGCTTACGTCCAGCTGAGGCGTAAGGGCTAAACTCGGGCTAAAGCTTTGCAATTGGTGAGTTGCGCCCCTCTTAGGGCCGATTCTATGTTTTAAGTACACAGTAAAAGTTCGCCTGGGACTTCGATAAACGACTGCGAGACTAGCAATACTATCTCACAGCACGAAAATGGAGATTTACAGAAAATTAAAGGTGGCTTAAATCTGCTTAAAGCTGGTTATCCAACTTTACGCTAGCAATTAAAGGCTGTTAAAGGTCGTTAAACCTGACATTTACGCTACCGTGCGTAAACCTGACTTAAAGCTGATTTAAAGGTCAGCTTTAAAAAAATGTAAAGGTAGCGTAAAGCTGATTAAATTCCAAATTTACGCCAGCCTTACTTCAGCTTTACACCATAGTAAAGTTATGTTTTCATGCTGTGTCTCTTATAATTAATTTGGTGAACGAGATCGTGTCCTCATATGCAGATGTTCTTTTTATAGCGGCTACGTAGGAGGTTTTAAACGAAATAAAGACTCCAAGATAACAACTGGCGGTGAAAAAATTGGAGGTGGCGAAAACGAAACCAACTTGTTAACTTTGACTATTAAAATGTAAATTCTCTTTGCTCGCGCCATCATTACGTCAACAGCTCGTGCTAGTTCTGTGTTTCTACCGACTTTTAGTATAAATCTACTAGCGTTCTATCACAAGTGCCGCGCTCTGATTGGCTACGCTACCCAATATCTATTCTGTGATAGATAGTAAGTAGCGTTGCAGTATGCTCTTACTAACAAAATGGCGGCCGCTTCTTCACGTTTTCGAAGTGTCCGTGAAGAAGATTTAGACAGTTTACTGGTCGAGGCTGTTCCAGAAAAGATTTATACTAAAACAATTAGATTATTCGCTCTCGATTTCTATGCGTGATAGTTGACTCGGGCTGCGCCCTCGTCAACTATCACGCGATAGAAATCTCGAGCTCATAATCTAATTGTTTAATAGAAACACGATTTTCAACCAATCAGCGCGCATATTGTCTTTGGACTGTTTTCTATGTAATTATCAGTATACTAAACAGTATACATGTGTGTCCTGTTAGTCTAAAGTTGTCCGAAAAGGCACCTTTATTACTTTTTTGGATAAAACGTTCTTCAGTGGTTTTTCATGAGTAAGTTTTAAGCTTTGGAATACTTGGAAAAATAACGAATATACGGATTCCCTAACACTTAGTGTACGGTTATGTGTAATAACTAGTATACATAAGAATAAGGAATCAAACGTATACTGTTCATTACTCAGTCCTTATACGTCGATGTCCTTATACGTCAGTATTTCTTTCCGTATACGTTATGTATACGGACTCATTATACCTCCTTATATTTGTTATTTCATGCAGTGAATTTTTTCCGGCCGTTGCACGGGCCTACTTGCATGATTCAGCGAGCTTCACACAGTGTTTATGCAAAATTTGCAAAGGATACATTAAAATTATTTTTGGTCAAAACTCTAATTTTTATCTTAGCTTTTTCTGTTGCTTCTTGTTTATATACCCGAACACAGGAAATTTCGTTAAGGAAATTGGGCTTTATTTCTTTTTCTCATTTTATTTTTTATTTCTACAATAATTTCCGTTGAATTTCGTATATTTTGTAGGAGCTGTCATTTTTTATCCCTTCCCTTCCCTCCCCTCGCGCTCCGCCGTTTCTCCCTCTAGTAACCGGTTTTACCGGTTTAATCTGAGTTTAACCGACGGATAGTTAATCGCAGGTTAAATCTGCTTTCGGGAACACCATTTTATCTCGCGATTAGTTATCCTGAGAATAAGAAATTTAATCGCGGAGTAACCGCTAATCGTGGGATATTTTAATCGGCTTTCGAACAACCGGGGCCATAACAATACGGAAAGTTTGATACGGTTTAATTTGTTTCGCAGTCTTCGGAAGGCTATTTGCAAATTTACGTCTCTATGCAACCGGCAATTCACAGATATGCCACCAGGAACCTCTATAGCAATCCCTAATAATTTATAACATGGCTAGCAAAGTCGCGCGGTCTATTACAGCTTAACAAACTACGACGGCAACGGCAACGGCAACGGCAACGGCAACGAGAACGTCACCAAACAAAAGGTTTAATGAGCAGAACAATAACTCTGCACATGCCTTTGAAATCTTGGTGCATTCCCTAGCCGTTCGTTGCGAAAGTACAACGTGAAATGACCCAATTCTGCATATTTTGGAAAACGTGAACGACGACGCCTAACTGTTTTTTTTTTCTATTATGGGTTGAATGCTCTCTTAACATTTTCAGCTGGAGCTAGTCCTTAAACCGATCGATACACTGAATACATCTGGATAATCGCGAGGTTCTCGAGTTAAATTTAAATTCCTTTTTCACCAGGCGTTGTCCTCGGCGTCGCCGTCGTCATTGCTTAAGGTCATTCCCTCGAAATACAACTGAACATAGATTTATTTCTCTCGCGGGCTAAGTTGCATAGAAAAAAGCCGCCATTTTGTTTATGTGCGCGCGCTAATTACACGTATAATTCTGCCCAGTAAGGATGCGCAATGCAGTACAGGGCAATGACCTTAAGCTCCCTAGCGCTTGCGCGACCGTGGTATGTAATATTATGGTACAGCTGTAAGGCATAAACATTTCTTCCTTGTGCGATTTTGACGAAAACAAGATGTGTTGTACTCACAGAGTATTGGCAAATTCAGAATGTAGCCAGGTGTTCCGGAACTCACTTAGATATAAGCGTAGAGAACAGCTTTGTCAACTTAACGGCCCATTTGTTCAAAGTTCGGATAACGCTAGCCACCGGATAAGTCACTATCCGGTGGATAAATGCTAACAAAACAAACTACACTATCCACTGGATACTGATTTATCCGGTGGATAGCGTTATCCACCCCTTGAACAACTGGGCCGTGAAGTTTACAAAGCTGTTCTCTACGCTTATAACTATTCTTCAAGTGAAAAAAGTTGCATGTGAGGCCTACTTTGTTTTTAACATAAAATCCATTGAAAGTAGCATGGAAGGCCGACAAAGTTTTCGTGGCTTTCTAGAGGCGGGTCCAAGTCAGGGCTTACGGGAACAAACAGAGAAAGAGGTAGGAGATGCGTCTTATTTTCCAGCTTGGGATCAGCCAGCTTCGCGGCCTCAATTCAGACTTCATTTTTACTGAGGTCCGCGCGCGTGCCAAAGAGACAAACCTTTCAAATCCTAAAATAATTGTTGTGGTACTTTACCAACAAACTCTTATCCGCTGATAAAGGGCAAAAAGCCCGAAACGTTTGGGTTATTCTAACTAGACTTTTATAACACTATCATTTTGTTTTGTCACGAAGACGCAGAGGGCCCGCAAACAAATTTTAGTTCCACTCCAGACATCAGGAAATTGACTTTTTGTCAGCCAAGCAAGTAGTCATATGCGCCCCTCTAGACAACTTTACCTCGCTTTCATGTTGCATACATAATGAGCGAATCTAGACTCGCTTGAAACAACAGCTTCACGTGCGTTAAACAAAACAGGGCTAATAAAGTACGATGCGCGATGCATAAACAAACGGCAAGACAAAATCGAATACTTTTTGTAATTGATAAAAAGAACCGCCCCTTTGTAAAACCGTGTAAGAGGAAAGAAATTATTAGTAAAACGAAGTGTAAGACATTTAATTTAGCTTCGCGTTTTGTCTTGTGAACAGGAAGCCAACGCGATGTTGTAAAAGTCAAGTTTTTTGAACCCTGTAAAAAGAACTGCTCTTTTGAAATAACAGTTTCACGTACGTTTAAACAAACAGGGCTAATAAAGTACGATGCGCGATGCATAAACAAACGGCAAGACAAAATCGAATACTTTTTGTAATTGATAAAAAGAACCGCCCCTTTGTAAAGCCGAGTAAGAGGAAAGAAGTAATTAGTAAAACTCATTAATTTAGCTTTGCGTGCTCTTTGTCCAAAGCAGCACTAAATGAAATATGATGCTGAAGAAGTTATGAACGTTGACCCTATAGAATTGCAATGTCCTGAGAACGTTGTCAGAAAAGAAGAAGAACTAATGGACCTTGACTATGTAATTAACGAGATTCAAAATAAGTTCTATTTTTAACACAATAAAGTGTGTTCATGAGATGATTTTAAGTCAGTGTGTGTTTGTCTCTATTCGAGTTAACATGGGTCTAACGCTATCTGTGCTTCGAATCGATTTTTGCTGGTATCGCCTTAAAGCGAGAAATCTAATTATACCTTCAAATGAAATAACTTCTCTTAGAGAGAAATTTTGTGAACTTCCAGGATCGATGCTTGACAAGTTAAAACCTCCATTCAGAAGTATTTTCAAAAGTTAATTGGGGGCGATTAGTGGTCTTTTTAAGTTTTGCGGAGACATTAGGTTTGACCAAGGAAGAATGGGAACAATTGTTTGATTTCCTCGTTCCCACCCTATCTCAGATTCGAGAGTAGCTATATAAATGAAAGATCATGGGATAAATTCATTCAAGCTTCTTCCTTGGTAGTAAACACAAGTGATGGGTTGTTGCCCGCCTTCGTCCTCGTTCAGATTTGAACGCCTCTTTAATCGCATCCACTGTGTATTAGCCTGTTGCGGCGGTAAAATCATCGTGAAAAACTCCAAGTTTTGTGATGGAGAAAACACTCGAAAGCATATACCTGGATCCAAGTCATCCCGCAAGTTTCGGTGGTTTAGATGCTGTATACCGAGCAGTCAAAGAGAAGGGAAAAAGTAAAATTTCTCGCAAACAAGTCCAAGATTGGTTGAGTCAACAAGAGTTTATACGTTGCACAAACCTGCCCGAAGACATTACAAACGGAGTAGAGTGATTGTTCCTGGAATAGATGCACAATTTCAAGCAGATTTGGTCGATGTTCAAAATCTCAGTCGCTACAACAAAGGTTATAAATACTTACTGACTTGTATTGATATCTTCAGCAAGAATGCCTGGGTGTTGCCTTTAAAGACGAAGCAAGGCCAAGAACTAGTGAAGGCCTTTCAGACCATTCTTGCCTCTGGGCGAAAACCATCAAAGCTTCAAACAGATCAGGGCACTGAATTTTTGAATCGTGTGTTTCAGAAATTCCTACATGAAAATAACATTGGGTTTTTCACAGTCAATTCTGGACTTAAAGCATCGGTGGTAGAGAGATTTAACCGGACATTTAAAAACAAGATGTATAAATATTTTACAGCCAAAAATACTCTTACTTACATCGATGTGTTACCTAAGTTGGTAAAGTCTTACAATAACACTTACCATCGGAGCATTAAAATGAAACCGAGTCAGGTAACTAAAGCCAATGAAGCTAAGGTGTGGGACACACTGTATGGTGGTGATGTACAGAAACGAGTTCGCTTCAAATTTCAAGTGGGAGATCGCGTAAGGATCAGTAAGGTTAAGCGGATCTTTGAAAAATCTTACTTACCTAATTTTACGGAAGAAATGTTTACGATCTACAAACGATTTGCTCGTCAAGTACCGGTCTATAAACTGAAAGATGATGCTGGAGAGATCCTAGATGGAACATTCTACGAACCTGAACTACAAAAAATAACCAAGAACGATGATGTCTATCGCGTTGAAAAAGTTTTGCGTAAACGAAAGCGCAACGGAGTGGTGGAATATCTTGTGCGATGGAAAGGCTACGAAGATCCAAAATTCGATTCCTGGGTCCCAGAAAGTGATATTTCAAAATTGTAAATATTTCTTTGTGTACTTAATAAAAGAATGTGAAATTTAAAAAAAATGGTTGTTGCGTCGTTTCTCTTAAATTCAAAGTACCTACAGTAAAACGTTCATTTTATCACAAGATACGATGGAGGTTACACAGTTCTACTTGCATCTTCCTAGCAATGCCAGCCTCGATAAATTTCCAGAGAATACGTTAACAGAGTACCGGGTTTGTTTTCCTCAGACAATCAGCTTGACCGGGGACTGGGAGGTAGCGCTAACAGAAACCATTATCCCCACAGCTGGAATAATGTACAAGGAAATTTTGAGAATCGATTTTATCTCCGTAATCAAGAACTACACCCTGTGTGGGAGGCTTTAATAGTTCCACCGGGACATTACTCCTCGATCGCCGATGTTCTAACTAAGATGAACGAAATTGTCGGTGCGAATGATCGATTCAAAGATGATGTGAAATTATCCCTTGATACCCTGACCCGAAAAGTGACCATACACTTACAAAATAAGGCCGAAGTGTATTTTTCTGACATCGGGAAAATGCTAGGATTTTCTCCGAATAAAGTTATTTCCAAAACCTCTGTAGAATCTAGCACTCTCTTTTTGCACATTTTGGTTCATTAGCGTTCCTTAGGGAATCTGTTTTGTGTTTCTTTCCCGCGCGTTTAGTATAATTTGCATCTTATTTAATATTCTAGTTTTTTAGTTTCCGTCCTTGTTGAAGTTTATTTAGTTTCACCGTTGATATCAACGAGAGTAGTTCTATCAGAAAACCTTCAAGAGTTGCCCTTTCGCGGCCAACAGCGCCAGTACAATTTCAAACCTCTTCTCTTGTGGAGTTTGAAGTCTTGCTGCTGTAACGGTCGATGAAAGATTTGCCTTTTTTTTGGCAGTTGCAACCTCTACCGCCGAAAGAGAAGCGGACTTAGAACACAGTTTTCACGATCTTTACGTTTATTGTGATATTATATAATCACAATATGTCGGAGATGCCTTAGTACCTTTGCTTCGAATCGTCCCCGTGGAAGGAAAGGATGGACAACGGATCAGTAAATCCTTTGTGCGCCCGCAATACGTACCTGTCAGCAGGAAGCAATTCGAAAGTATTGAAGTCAATATAAAGAGGGACACAGGAGAAACTGTGCCATTCGAGTTTGGGAGAGTGTTGCTTACACTTCATTTTCGACAGAGTAGACCCGTGAACTTTTAAAGAGTGACATGAAGAAAATTCACACTCCAAATCACAAGTTGTATGAACAGTCCTATGTTGATCAAGCCAAGCAAAAAGGTGGAAATCTACCCGCTTTTCACGGTTCTCCATTTCAGCGGGGGTATGGATTAGGGTCCATGTTTAGAGGCCTTTTCCGTTGGGCGATGCCTCACCTCCAACAGGGTGCTAAAACGCTTGGTAAAAAAGCTCTTCAAACGGGTGTCAATGTTGCACAAGATGTGTTAGCTGGAGAAAACTTGAGAACCTCGACAACAAAGCGTGCTAAACAAGCTCTGGGCCTTCCTTCCCAGAACTCTCCGCAGTCAGGTGCTGGTAGAAAAGGTACAAAAAGGAAAGCGCAACCGACAAAAAAACAGTTCACCTCCAGGCAAGAAACAGAAAACATCTCCGCAGCAGAAGAAACCTAAAACCATTTTTGACAAAGAATAAAATGGCTTTTGTTCACCACGAATCTCAAGAATGTACGAAATCGGAACTCGATCTCTTTACGATTCCGGCTACACAAACATCTATCACCAAGGGGTAATGGATTGAATATCACCCTCTCAGCAACATTACAGACAGCGGTCCTATAGAATTTAACGTCTCTGGAACTGGAGAAGAATATCTAGACCTGGCAAGAACCCAGCTGTTTGTTAAAGCAAAGATCACCAAAGCAAATGGCGTTGCTTTAGACGAGAACGAGGAAGTGGGACCCGTGAATCTTTTTCTACATTCCCTGTTTTCGCAAGTGGATGTTTCTTTGAACGAGCGGCTTATTTCCCCGTCGACTAATACTTATCCATATCGCGCGATGATTGAAACATTGCTGAACTATGGAGAAGATGCAAAATCGAGTCAACTTACAATGGCTATGTTTTACAAGGACACCCCCGGGAAGATGGATGCCGTAAATCCTGTGGCTGAAGATGACGATGCTAACATGGGTTTAAAAGCTCGCTATGCATTTACAAAACAAAGTCACACGGTGGATATGATAGGACCCATCCACAGCGATATTTTCTTTCAAGACCGTTTAATTTTAAACGGGGTTAATCTAAGGCTAAAGCTTAACAGAGCCAAAAATTCTTTCTGCCTAGTCTCATCAGCTGTCGGAGCTAATCACAAGGTGGTTATTACAGAAGCAATTCTATACGTTCGCAAAGTCAAAGTGGCCTCTTCTATCACACTGGGACACGCAGCTGTACTTAAGCAAGCGACTGCCAAGTACCCTATCCGCCGAGTTGATTGTAAAGTTCTCTCCATCCCAAACGGATTCAGTAGCTTTACCCCAGATAACCTTTTCCTGGGCCATATTCCAAAGCGCCTAGTCTTAGTACTGGTGGGTACAACAGCTTATAACGGGACATATACCTCCAACCCATTTAACTTCAAGCACCATAATCTAACTCAAGTGGGTGTGTACGTGGACGGTGAACAAATTCCCCGAAAACCTTTGTTCCTGAATTTTGACGATGCTGGGGGTCAAAATATTATAGCGGGTTTTCAAAGCCTTTTTTCCGGCACTGGAAAGCTTTCTCATGATGCAGGCAACCAAATAAATAGAGGTGACTATGGCTCTGGCTACACAGCTTTCTGTTTTGACTTGTCCCCAGACCACTGCTCGGGTGAGCATTTTGAGCTTATAAAACAAGGCAACCTTCGTGTCGAGCTTCATTTTCATCAAGCGCTCGCCAACACGGTAAACCTTATCATCTACGCCGAGTTTCAAAACATGGTTGAGATTGACGCAAGCCGAAACGTTCTGTACGACTATACAAACTAGAATGGATACCATACAGCTGACCCTTGTTCTGAGAAAAGATAAACATACGCGAGGCGTGTTTCAAGGAGTGTATCCTTCAGATAAACTACCCAAGAGTGTTTCGTCATTCCCAGCCCTGTTCATCGCCAATGTGGATACAAGTGAAAAGCCTGGATCTCACTGGGTTGCGTTTTATTTCACCAAAGACCGCGAGGGAGATTTTTTTGATTCTTACGGATTACCTCCAAGCAATTATACTGGAACATTTACCCCTTTTTTTAAAGAACAATTCTAGCAGCTGGACCTTTAACTCTGTGACATTGCAGAGCATGAACAGTAAAGTGTGTGGACATTATTGTCTGTATTTTGCCTTATTTCGCTCTCGTCGAGTTAGTATGAATACTATTGTAAATTGTTTTTCCAGCAATAAAAGACGAAACGATTTTCTTGTGAAGAGGTTTATCGAAAAACATTTCCCTCTAAGTTTAAAATATTATAATACCCATGTAAACAAACAAGGAGTGAAAGCACAGTTCAACAAAGACACCATGTAATTTAACTTTTAACGTATTTTATTGAGTGATCAAAAATAAAGATTACAATTTGAAAGGTAAATTCAAGTTTCTTGTCGTGACTTATAAGCGTAACCAGCGAGCAGCTTGTGGGCGTGGACTGGGCATTCTTGTTCTTTGCTTTTTCACGGGAGCTGATGTAGAGGGTGGGGTAGGAAGCCAACGAGAGGGGCTATTTGGCGTTTCGTCTCTAACTCTTGCTTTAAATTCTCGGATGGCGCTCTGACGTTGTGGATTTCGCACCAGGTTCTCGGGGACATTCATTCGTGCCAGGCCTCTTGCAAACACTGACCATCCAACCGGTTCAAATCCTTTTCGGTGACGCAATATGTCATTCACTAAATCCACCACATGAGATCCTGGAATCGATTTGTTTTCATACATCAGTTCCCCTTTTCGTTCCAATGCAACAGATCCCGATTTTCTTTAATTTTATCCAACAGTTGCCTTGCTCTAGTCTTGTAAAGCTTTGGTACACTTTTCATTACTTCTTGTTCTACTGCTGTTGGTATGGTTTCTAATTCGGAGGAATCTTTACTGGTCTCTTTTTCTTTACTCTCTTCTGGTTTAGGCGTTTCCACGGGCTTAGGTGTGGTTAATTTCACGTGAAGTGGTTGACCTTTTCGCTGGTCATAATAAGTCAGGTAGCGCTGTAAGACTTGATTGTAATTATAAAGTTTTGCTTTCTCTTCATCGTCTAGTTGTTTACTGGATAAAATCTCAGTCATTTCACTATCCAGGTTTTTCAAAGTTTGTGTCACAGGTGGTGTTAATATCTGCTGACGTTGCTGTAAGCGCTCTAGTGTATTGTCGGGAACGAGAACCATACGCTTTGTATGATTCATTTTAGGTAAGAATCGAACTTAACACACGAAGCACGGGTCTAACAAAAAGTTTCTTTTTCTTGTGGTTTGGTGTTCTTTTCTCGGCGAGAGCGATCGAAGATTTCTTGTGAGGCAAAAGCTTTTTCTTAGCTGGCTTACTGACAGGCACTGTTCCTTTAAGCACGTTTAAAACACACTCACAAATGGTTCTCACTAAAGCGTTGTCGGCTACTTTTAGAATTGCTTTACGCTGAGCTGGGGTACACTTGGCTAGGAGCTTTAAAAAATCGTGGTTCTTTCTTAGTCGCTGGGCCATGCTCAACTGAAAAACCTTGATGTGGTTCACGCTTTTTATACTTTTCTGACGTAAGCGACCTGAGTTTCCCCGGGGAAAATGTTGGTCCTTAACCGGAAATCGGAAGGCGTTTCCGGTTTAAGATCACACAATAAGTACCCGTAAGGTCTAATGGTCGCATCTTGGAATGATTCTTGCATGTATTTCACGTGGCCGGGAAACATTTGCTTTGCTAAATGGGTTACTTGACTGCTGTCGCGTGGAGATTTAAACATAACCAAATAGTGACAGTTCAAACTCATATCTCTTAGTTCTTTTCCGCGGTGAAAGATGTTTTGCAAAGTGAATATGACACTCAAGTTTCGATGATGACATCCTTTCGTGAAAAGATTGGTAATTCGCTGATCATTAGCTAGTTCTCGCATCAAATCGTCGATCACAACGAGATTTCTGATGGAGGGGTTAATCATGGATTCTAAATCACCGGGAACTCCTTCCACAAAATGAATGTTGGGAATATTCCTTTGCATCTCATCATAAGCGGGTTGATAAATACCATAACACCAAATGATATTTTCAGGTGCACCATCAAGCATGTGTTCGCCCGATTCTAGTAATCGTTTCACAAAATTACTTTTTCCGCTAGAGGTCGGCCCAGCTACGAGAGCAGGGAAAGGATGTTTCCACCTTGGATCCATGATGACAACTGATTGTTTGGACTGTGTTTCACTCTCGTTTATAGAAAAATTGGTCTAGGTTCAGCCTCTTTGTCATATACGCGAATCATGTTAGTGTTTTGAAATTTAGCAAATTGCAGCCAATACTTTCGCTCCATCTCTGATAATTCGTGCACTTGTGCCAAATGATTTGCCAATCGAACTAAAAATTTTGAAGCACAACCAGGAATGGGACAGTGTTTACATTTCCTCTTCATGTTTACCGTGTGAAAGGTTGATTCCAACTGAACAAAATGATTTAGAAAACGAAATTTATCGGGCCATTCAGGCAAGGTGGGCCAAGAAGGCCAATTTTAGCGCTGTTTTTTCCCCAACGGTGCGCGTGGGAACTCGCGTAGAACACGCGCGCGTAATTGATAAGAATTCTCTTACAACGAGCCTTCACTCGTAATCATTTTCACACGTCTTGTGTGATTACGCCGGATGAACGGCTCAAGTATATTTTTCGTCGTATCTGAAAACCCAAATTTTGAAGAGTGTGGCACACATTTTAAGTTCGTTTTCAATGAGTTTTAAACCTTTTTCGCTGAAATTTGACACGAACGTCGCCCGATAATTGGCTGTGTCGGGGAATTTTTTTATTATTTTTTTCCTCTTTCAAAAGTTATGGCTATTTTAACAAAGGAAATGGTTGTTTTCTAAACTCTCGCAATTCAACTGCATGTTAATTAAAAACAAACCAGACAAGTAATCAATTTTCCACGACATATAGGAAGGTGTGAAGAACACATAGCGATGTTGAACGCTTTCTTCCGTTCAAATCCGACCGGAAACGAACTCGATTTGTGAACCTCGGTACTCTTGGAAGTTAAGCGCTCTATTCGTATAACCATATTTTTTCAACTTCAAATGGATATGTCTTCGTAATCGTCAGTTCTTAAGCTTCCAAAAGATATATACTTGTGGGTCATACTTTGCTGGGGTTTGCTTTAAACGTGGGGTGGTAAAGCAGTTCCAACGACAGATGGTCATTTGGGCTATACTGATAACTTAAAACTTGTTTATTTACAAACAACTTTTAACAAAACGAAGCTATTTACAAACAACTAGGGAAAGATATTTATTAGGGAACAACTCGGGAAAGCTATTTACAAACACAAACTAAAAGATATTCCTTACAGTGCGGTAGCGTTGTGTTTACTGCCAAGGAAGAAGCTCGAATGAATTTTTTTCCCATGATCTTTCATTTATATAGCTACTCTCGAATCTGAGATAGGGTGGGAACGAGGAAATCAAACAATTGTTCCCATTCTTCCTTGGTCAAACCTAATATCTCCGCAAAACTTAAAAAGACCACTAATCGCCCCCCAATTAACTTTTGAAAATACTTCTGAATGGAGAGCTTTTAACTTGTCAAGCATCGATCCTGGAAGTTCACAAAATTTCTCTCTAAGAGAAGTTATTTCATTTGAAGGTATAATTAGATTTCTCGCTTTAAGGCGATACCAGAAAAAATCGATTCGAAGCACAGAGAGCGTTAGACCCATGTTAACTCGAATAGAGACAAACACACACTGACTTAAAATCATCTCATGAACACACTTTATTGTGTTAAAAATAGAACTTATTTTGAATCTCGTTAATTACATAGTCAAGGCCATTAGTTCTTCTTCTTTTCTGACAACGTTCTCAGGACATTGCAATTCTATAGGGTCAACGTTCATAACTTCTTCAGCATCATATTTCATTTAGTGCTGCTTTGGACAAAGAGCACGCAAAGCTAAATTAATGAGTTTTACTAATTACTTCTTTCCTCTTACTCGGCTTTACAAAGGGGCGGTTCTTTTTATCAATTACAAAAAGTATTCGATTTTGTCTTGCCGTTTGTTTATGCATCGCGCATCGTACTTTATTAGCCCTGTTTTGTTTAACGCACGTGAAACTGTTGTTTCAAAAGAGCAGTTCTTTTTACCGGGTTCAAAAAACTTGACTTTTACAACATCGCGTTGGCTTCCTGTTCACAAGACAAAACGCGAAGCTAAATTAAATGTCTTACACTTCGTTTTACTAATAATTTCTTTCCTCTTACACGGTTTTACAAAGGGGCGGTTCTTTTTATCAATTACAAAAAGTATTCGATTTTGTCTTGCCGTTTGTTTATGCATCGCGCATCGTACTTTATTAGCCCTGTTTTGTTTAACGCACGTGAAGCTGTTGTTTCAAGCGAGTCTAGATTCGCTCATTATGTATGCAACATGAAAGCGAGGTAAAGTTGTCTAGAGGGGCGCATATGACTACTCGAGCTGGAACTGATCCATTTCTAGCCCAACGCACACGACGATAAACACGTGATGAAAACGGCGGGAAAGTACTTGCCTTTTATTCATTGTGGTCATTTACAACACTTCGTCTTATAGAAATTTCCTTCAGATACATTGAACTTTATTTTATATAAATATAAAAACAGTTCTTTTTGTGTTTTTGTTTTTGATTTGTTTTTGTTTTTCTTTATTTTTATTCTATTTCTTTGTTTGGTATCTTAATTTTTTTTTTTCGTGTCCAGGATGCTCTGGAATGTTGCGGAATGTACCATGTTGCAGCTTTTATCGACGGCCGAATAACAGTTACCTTTCACCTTGTTTTCTATGGGTTTTCGTCACACCAGAGCGATCTACTAACTAGGCATGCCAGCTAGTAGTTTGGCTGTACCTAAAGCAACTCTTGCACTTCCGGCTAATTCTTGGTAGACGAACTCTAACTATTGGCCCATATGGTAGAGGTCAACTGAAACCTCGCTGTACAGACGTCTACGAAAGGATGCAACTAGACAAAGAACCGGTCAACTATGTCGCAATAAAATGTCGCAATAATTCCTACAGATATTAAACATCAGTATTCTGAAAACTGCGGCACGCTGTATAGTAAAAGTGATTTTAATAGAACAACATTTATTTACAAGTTACATTTTCAATAGAGCAAAACTATAAATAGCTATTCGTGTGGAGTTGTGTAGGTGACGAATAGCTTACATGACTGCTGCTTCGGTGCTATCCAGGCGGTCCTTGAGCTTTCCCGAAGCTTTCTTTCCATCTCTTCGTTTGATTTCACCTCCTCCGCGTTTCTGGTTTTTCATTGCTAGTCTACAAATGGTTCATCCACAAATAGGTTTTTCTCGTTGTCGCTATCGGTAATGCTTTCTTATTCAGTGCGCGTTGTCGATCCTGTTCGATTTCTACTTCAGGAATGAAGTTTGTTTCTGAGTCGTTCGAAACGAAACTTTGCTCTGACTCCCATAACGTCGAGGACATGATTTTGAAACAAAATTTGGAGGCCTTAGTTTCAAGGGATATCAAAAAAAAAAAATATTCACTTACCTGTTTCGCCATCAAGATAAATAAAGAGAACTGTACAGGCCCATAAATGACCACGGCCAGCAAATGAGTCCGGGACCTAAAATGGTCCCTAAATTTCCCCAAATTGGACCGTAAACGATCCCAGGACTGAAAATGATCCCCAAATTAGACGGCAAATGATCCCAGGACCGGAAATGATAGCCTCGCCATAAAGGATGGAGAAATGTGAACTTACGAATTTTGACAGTGGATTTAAAATTACATACTCCTTTTGTTTTTCTTTATAACACAATAGTTATTTTAATACAACAGTATTAAAGCTAAAGGAAGCAAAATGTGCAGTATTTGAAAGATTTGAATCTAAATTTCCCAATTTTAAAAATGATACCCAGCGTCATGGATTACAATGAAACTGCAACATAAAAATATTTTTTTTCTTACTTGTATTATTATAGCGCCTCAATAATGCGCAGATAAATGATCTAAAACAAGAAATAAAGTTTCAATAGTCCCACCAAAAACGTTAAGTGGAACAGATCTTTTGTAATAAATAGCCCCACGATAACGGAAAGTACAAACTGACATTTTTTTAATCGATGCATCTTTTGAGTAATAAAAACAACAACAGTAATAGATAACAACAGGAGAAGACAAGAATTTCAAGCGCAAGAAAATTAGACGTGACCACATACTGAAACAACCAAAATGTTTCACGAATAATATGCCTAATACACCACACTTACTGCTTATGGAAGCCGGCCCTTGAGTGCAAAGGAAGAATTTGAGTGGTTTATAATTACACAGCAGAGGCATTTTGCGGGGCAAAATTTAAATAGTTTATGTACCGTTAATTTTGTTATTTCGCGTAGTATACAGTCGTCTCCCGATAACTCGAACCTTCGAGGGAAGTTGAAAAAGGCTCGAGGTATCGGGAGTTGGGAACAAATGACCAGAAATAAGGTAAAAAGGATGTTTTAAAATGTTTTTTATTCATGCAGTCTACATTTTAATCAAATTTAAAACTCAAGGGAGCCAAAAGATTTATTAGCATTTTGAAAAAGGAGTTCAGTAAGATGCGACACTTTGTGAAAACCAGCGGAACCTGAACTGAACTGAACTGAACTGAACTGACACGTTTTGTGTAATGTAAAAGAATAGAAAAAGCTCACAGGGCTGCTTCAAAATAAATTTAATGTTTTGGACTACAGTACACTGTTTGTTTTGACTTGTCACGTATTGACAGACATGGTTCGAGTTATCGAGAGTAATATAGAAAATGACCTGAAGGGAAACGAAAATTGCTTCGAGTTAGCGGGAGTTTCGAGTTATTGAGTGTTCGAGTTACTGAGGGTAAAATTACAGTAAATATATGACGGAAATCCAGGGGAAATCGATTTTGGTTCGAGTTAGCGCGAGGTTCAAGTTAGTTCGCGTTAACGGCATATTGTAAAACATGGAGTGGAGTGGAGTGGAGTGGATTTGTAAAACATGGATTGGTAAAACATGGATTTGTAAAAGGTGGATTTGTAAAACATGGATTTGTAAAAGGTGGATTTGTAAAAGACGGATTTGTAAAAGGTGGATTTGTAAAAGACGGATTTGTAAAAGGTGGATTTGTAAAAGACGGATTTGTAAAAGGTGGATTTGTAAAAGACGGATTTGTAAAAGACGGATTTGTAAAAGGTGGATTTGTAAAAGACGGATTTGTAAAAGGTGGATTTGTAAAAGACGGATTTGAAAAAGGTGGATTTTTCTCTCTTAATTTATTCTCAATTAAATCGTCTCAATGTTAACTCCAACAAACGCTTAATGCTAAATTTTTGTATTCCTAGATCACTCAATTAGCGTAAGTGAAGTAAAGTGTTGATAGGCCAAACACGACTCATAAGCTCGTGGCGTAACAAGTGACCTCTAGTTATTGTGACCTTCCGTTATAGTTTCGCTAGACTACGAGCAGCCCCTATTTTTTCGCAGTCCGTCGAGCGTGAAGCAAAAAAAAAACAAGCGTGCGAAAATATTTGGGACGAGGCGAGCGTCCCCAATTTTTCGCGCGCTCTTTTTTTTTTTTTTTTTGCTTCACGCTCGACGGACTACGAAAAAATAGGGGCTGCTCGTAGTCTATAGTTTCGCTCTCACGAGTATATCGCTTAAAGATTTTCCATTTTTTATGTGAGATAAGTGGGGGTTCTTTGAATATTTCTCTAAGCAATGGTTGGTTTTGAATTAAATGCCATTTGCTCATTAAGATGTTTTTGAGGTTAGGTAACGCCGGGTGGTACGTTGTTACAAAAGGCATAATTTTCTTTCGCACTTTCTCGTTTTGTTGTAAAGCCGACTTCCGTTCAGTGAATTTGACCTCGGAGGTTATTTTCTCAATGAGATTGTGGGGGTAGCCTCTAGCTCAAAGGCGTGTTTTAAAAATGGTTATATTCTCATCGAATGATTTTTCTGAGGAGTTAGTTCTTAGAAGTCGCAGGGCTTCACCTTTTATGAGTCCTTTTCTGACCCCTGCTGGGTGGCATGAAGAAAAGTGTGTGTACTGGAAAGTCTCTGTAGGTTTAAAGTGAGTGCGGATGTCTAGTATTCCTTGGTTGTGGAATCTCTCGCCTTTGTAGACGGTTGAAGACACACATGGACAAGGGCACATGCCCGAAAGACTTGCGCTATGTCACAAAGGCAAATATTTTCCCTGACGAGGAGTTAAAGAGTGATATAAGAGAGTCATAAGAGCTCTCAGAAAAGAAGCGAACAGAAGTTCATAGGCCCTCTCACTAGATTTCACTATCGCCGTGTCGAACGCAACCAGCACAAGTTGCGCAGAGCTAAATCATTCAGCCATTTCTTGACTTCAAGCAAGACATGTTTCCTGCGATCACAATATGTGACGGCCATTTTTTTACCCGATACCACCTTGCACGCTTGCTGAAAAATTACCCGAGACGACCGTGCGCGAAAAGTTTCGTCAAATCGAGAACGCTTCGCCAATACAAACACATTTCTTACTTTTTTAACAATATTCTTTGTCCTTGTATGTATACACCGGGGAATCCTAGGGTACCTCCTCGGGTTTTGGCCTCTGGGCCAAAACCCTGCGGGGGCAAACAAAAAAGGAAAAGAGATATACTATTGAGAGCGAAACTATAACGAGAGTTCAAAATAACTGGAGGTCACTTGTCACGCCACGAGCTTATGAGTTGTGTTTGGCCTGTCAACACTTTACTTCATTTACGATAATTGAGTGATCTAGGAATACAGAAATTTAGCATTTAGGTCATTAACTATTTCATTCTGCGTTTGTTGGAGTTAACGTTGCGACAATTTAATTGAGAATAAATTAAGAGAGAAAAATCCACCTTTTACAAATCCACCTTTTACAGATCCATGTTTTACAAATCCACCTTTTACAAATCCGTCTTTTACAAATCCTCCTTTTACAAATCCATGTTTTACAAATCTACCTTTTACAAATCCAGTCCATGTTTTACAAATCCACTCCACTCCATATTTTACAATATGCCCGCGTTAACGGGATTCGACTGTATTTTTATCTTTTTACACGGTTTCTTTCATGCCCGAGGTTCCTGCCTTTAATCTTCACTAAGGATAATTTAAAAAAAATGTATTGATACATAGGCTTTTCTTGGAGTCCACGCGAATTTTATTTTTTTGCGGTATCTCTTGCAGGAATCATTTCCGGTCCTGGGATCATTTGCGGTCCAATTTTGGGGTCATTTGCGGTTCCGGGATTATTTCCGAAGCCGCCCTTAAAAATGTTTGGTTCCTGAGTAGACGTCATATCGGCTTTCCTCTCAGACTCCCTAAAATGCCCTCGTGAAACATATCGAGCACATCTTTGGCAGTGAATAGAAAATCGACTATTAAATTGCAGCCAAATCCAATTTTCCTTCGCTGACTTACTTCCAAGAACGAGCACGTTTATTTTATAGAAAAAAAGGTGGGAGTTAATAAGGTGCACTTTAATTAATAAATTATTAATGAGTTTAAGAAGTATTATTTATAAAACGAGGGCGAGTGTTTCATTGTACGTGTTTCCAAACAGCTAGGGGAAAACAAATGAAAGCACGAAGGCGAAGGCCTGTGATTGGTCGAGAACATTCAGTCAATATACAGTAGCATGTGAACTTGACATGATAACCCAATATCTGCAGCAGATAGTGGGTTATTATGTCGAGTTCAAAGTCCGCCTAGTTTCCAAGCCCCTCGTCCGTGTAGTGCTGTTAAACTTTTGAAAATATGGCTGAGCGATTCGCCTCCTTTTTCGAAGAGGAATTGAAAGTTTTGATCGAGAACAAAGGTTCTAAAAACACCAAGAGAACAATAAAAACAAGAGTGAACATTCTGAATGATTATTTGAGGGAGAAGAACCTGGAGGAACCACAAGATAAAACTGCTGCTTTGGCCAATGTTCTGACGAAATTTTACCCCGGCATTAGAAAAAGTGATGACAGCCCGTACTCGAATTGTTTGAAAACGTATAATAAAACAATTATTGAATTCGGTTTTCGCATGATATCGTGAATTATCAAAACCTCGTTTCTGTGTTAATGATAACACAGACCTCGGTTTTGATAATTCACGATATCATGCTCAACCTGATCCAATAGCTGGTTTTTACTGTCACGCCACAAAAAAGTAAATCCAAAACTATTGCGTGAAAGAAATCAAGAATATTATAGGTTGTAGAAAATTACCAGATATTCTGTTTGTCCAAGTCTCGGGTTTGTACGGTATTCCATACTCGAGTTATCCGTCAGAATGTTCCGCACAAATTTACAGAGCACAGTATAGAGACGCCATATTGGTGCCCATGCAGTTGGGCACCAACATGGCGGCCGGAAATCAATGAAAACATCTGGCCCCAGTTGTTCAAAGGGTGGATAACGCTATCCACCGGATAAATCGCTATCCAGCGGATAAGTGTTGGCAAAACAAACTACGCTATCCACTGGATAGTGATTTATCCGGTGGATAGCGTTATCCACCCTTTGAACAACTGGGGCCTGGAATTCACTTTGCTATAAAAGGCAGTTATATCACTCTCATGAACAAGTAAGCATTCACATAAACACTTCTCACACTTCTCAGATTGTTAAAAATCGTAGGATAAGGCATTATTTTGAAGCATACATGACAGTCTTCTGGTGGCCATCTTGATGTCGTGTGGCATGAAATTCCCCGGAAATTCCCAAATTCAAAACAGTCTATCTTAAAGACGGCGGCTGCTATCGAGCTAAAAACCTTCAACAAGATATATATTAAGGATCACATGTCTAATAGCCAGTGAAGGATAAAAACTCAGGGGTCTTGCGATTCTGGATTTTAGAATTTTGGTGACGTCACGTGAAAACCAAGAATAATTGCTTCAGTATTATCACTGTCCTTTTTCTATTAACATGAAAGCGAGGCTCCAGTAATAATTGGCTTGTTTAACAACTCTGGCTAAGCTTTTTACTTCAGTAAGGGACGAATTTAAATATAATTGCTATTCTTTAGGGTAGAAGAGCAAATTAACAGAGTGAATGGTTTTCAGATTATCATGAGCGAAAACGTTTAGTTCCTGGATAACAATGAGTAAAGACTGATGATGAAATGAATGAAATGATCCTCGCAGTGTGTAAGCAATTTTGTTCATCAAAGGGGCCACAAGTTGCCCAAGATTTGCTTCTCTTTATGCACTACTTGTCTTGATTACAGCATACTCGCTTGCGTTGAAGACTACCAGAATGGGAATTTGAGGTCTTGTATCGTTGTTTTTAATCTTGACTCCTTTGAGGTGACTGTATATTTTCTTTAGCAGAGTAGCATAATTAGGGTTGTATTCGAGTGTCAGAAGTTGAGGCTTATGCACTTTCGTTAGTTCAATGTCCATGTCAAATTTGCCATCCACTGCTCAACGCTCACCCAAAAAATATCTACATTGGTGGCTTATAAGGCAAACATCATGTCTATTCTTTCAGACGCTGTCTTTTTTTAGGTCTTTTGTTGAGAAGTTTAGTTTAAGCGTACGAACTATTTGGGCCAGTGTCTAATAAAGCATGTGTGACTGTTTACTCCGTCGATGATACGATAGACGACTTTCTTTTTTCGAGGTGGATGAGCTGTCAAAACTCCGTCGGTTTTCACTTCTTTTGGTGGGCGAGCCACAGATCATTCCATTTACCAAAGTTTTAACATGTTTCGGTATGATATCGCAAAGGCAAATAACTCGCATCCATTCTTGCCTACACAAATTTTAACCGCAATTTTCAACGAAGATTGAACACGTTAACTGAAATAACAAAATTACTAATACAGAAATTACAAAAAATAGCTAACAGCAACAGGCATGTAAAATTTGGGAAAACAACAAAGCGAAATATAAAGGAAACTTACAAGACGAATTTGACCAAATAAAGACAAACTTGTACGATTTAGCAAACCACCAGCTGTAACGAACATAAACTAGAAACCCATTAAAACTCTATAATTTATTCCCCGGAGCCTCGCACTCAGGTCTCTTGTTTTAGGCTGAATTTTAATATATCGAAATGGGGCTATTATACGCGAATGAACATATACAATATGCAAATAGATGTAACATGTACTTAACAAAAGAAAACTAATTACACTAAAACAACAATAAACACCCGATCTATGGAAACTGACAAAACTATGGAGATTTGAGCGTTTCCAGCGATAACACGCTGTCGGAGAGTTTCTCGTATAATTCGTACATTCTTTTGGTATTTCAGCTCGGTGTGTAAGGCAGCTCAGTAATCGCCTTTAAATACGCTTTCATTATTTCGCTCTGCCTTCCAAATCTGCGTTTAAGAATTTATGTGGCTCGGTTGTATCCATTGGCTGAATGCGGCAATGTTTCGATTGTTTTAATTTTCACACTCTGACGTCCAGTATAATGCATGTTGGTACGTGTAGAAGTCAAACTTGTTCATACACGCAAACACACTATATTTTCAAACGATAATGTTCTGTAAAGGCGATGATAATGCGGTTGCTAAAAGAAAAAACAAAGTGACAAGTTACGATAAAAATACTAAATTAGCGACCATAAATTGACAAGATAAAGGACATAACGGAAGAAAATAACAAGCAAAGGACATATGCAAACGTTGTTTGACTACAGGAACGAGAACCAACGAACGGACGATCGATAAACTTCGGAAACTTAATGTGAATGGTACAGTACTTTGATTGTGAATGAAAATTAAAGCTAAAAATTACGCAAATGATACTAGAAAACAAAGCGAAGTTATGCACAAAACTGACCTAACAGAATAATATATAGATTTAGGCAGGCCTAAAAGCAGAGCTCCCATTTATTACTTTTTTGCTTGAATTTACAGTGTTTTGATGTCCCTGCACTTTATTGGGTTCCTCACGTATGCAGGGAGGCGCACATATCAAATTTTAGTGTAAAAACGTTTTATAACTTTTACTGTACACTAATATACTTCCTAGAGTAAATCAGTGTAAAAAGGACCTTGATGAAGGCAAGGAAATTTGTTTTGATTTACTTCAAAACAGTCAAGGCAACACAATCAACTCAAGGCAAAAAAAAAAAATACAGCGCGAGACAAAGTCAAAACGCGGCTAAAAGAAATGAGCTCACGCCAGAACAAAGAAAATCATGGCCGCAAAACAAACCTGGCAAATTCATTGGGAGCCGGTTATGCAAGTTATTTTAAAGCAGTTTTTTGTGTAAGAGTTGTGGCAGCGAAGATCAATCTCTTCCTTTCCTTCGGTGTAGCTGTTAACAGTCTTTTATCCATCACTTCGTGAAATTTACCAGCTCAGAGCTAACTTTTAGTTCGGCTTAATGTCAGCTGAATAAATCAGCAGCAAGAACCGTAGACAGTTCTTCAACACTCGCTGCTTTTGACTTGTAGTCCGATATATCATATTCAGGTCGGCAAACATTTCGGATGTTCACGCCAAGAGGCTATCCCTAAATCATTTGGCATAAGTTTCCATGCTGCAGATGAGTAAATAAAGCGAGAAATATTCACGAAGATCTATGTTTTCCAGCAGCTTTGTTCGCCTCTTTCATTCAGCTTAAAAAGTGAACAAGGTGCCACCGCGCCACAGATTTGCCGCCTTTTCATACAATTGCTTCGTTTAAGTTGAAATGAAATGTCCAGAACATGAGAAAAAAACCTCTGAAGTAATGTAGTGTTCTTAAAAAATTTTATGACAGGTAACTCGACTCTTAACAAGCCGAATATGTTTTTGAGTCACTTTTTGAGTACGAAGGACTCCAAATCAAGGGCAAAGGCAAACTCGTTCCCAGGCCTAATCCGTGCCGACGGAGGGACGGACGCACGGACGTACGGACGTGACATCCAAATTTTCTCGGCTTGATGGGTTAACTCATTTCTATGGCTATGGTGCTCCGCACGCGCGCGCCTTCGGCGCGCGCGGGAGCTCCGCTATAAATAGCACGAAAGCATCATAAGCGAACGAAAACAATGCGCGCGATGTGATTGGCTGATGCCTGTCATCTATTAGAGTACAGACACACAATTGACGTCACTGCGGGGTGTGACTCGCGCGCGTGATCAGAGTTTATAGTCCAAGTCAGTCTTCTCGGCAAAGTTTTTTCAAAACTTAATAATAAATCTACATAGAGGAACAATCTACCAAATGCTCTACACCTTTCGAGACATCAAAAAAAATTTATTTCTCAGCTGATTCTACATTTCACCCAATGAACTTCTACGAAGAAATATTTCGATTTGGATAAAACGCAATTTTTTTATGAAATTTTAAAAATTGCAAAATTCTATTTTCTTGCTGTCGACCCCAGCCGCTGATCACAAGAATAATGGCTCAAAAATGACGTACATTCAGGAATATGCATAAAGACTGACGTTGTTTTTTTGTCACGGACATATTTTGGCTTTTTTAGTAAAGCGGCACCAAAATTACGACTAGGTACTTTCCACCATGAAGGAAATGCTCCTAGAACGTAAAGGGAAGGATATCTAGCAAATTGTTTAAAGAAGAGGGTGACCGTAAATAGTTTTCATCAATTTTTCCAAACCACAAGGACAGAACTTGAAAAAGTCAGGCTGACTTTTTATATCTTTTCGTGCTATTTATATCACAGTGATATCACTATATATTTAGCTTCAGTACACTGGTATAGTAATTTTAAGAAAACTTGACCACTGTTAATAGGTTTCCAATGGTGTAAACATGTCTTTGGGCTGTTGAATTTTTGAAGTTATGCTCGTGATAGTGTCCCTTTAACGTTGTAACAAAGAGCGGTAACGCACCTTTCCGGCATTTTGAACTAAATGCAGACTCTGAAGCAAAATTCTCACTTGTTTGCAAGTCAGGTAAGTCACGACTCAAACCACGTGTTCCTGAACCTACGTCACAACTCACTTCAAACTGAGGAAGACTGGTGCGAATGGTGGACCAAAATGGCGGCAAATTTAAACGTCTTTAAAAAGTCATAAAAAATTGCGTTTTATCCAAATCGAAAAACTTTTTCGCAGAAGTTCATTGGGTGAAGTGTAGAATCAGCTGAGAAATGACGTTATGGGCGTTATTGACGTTTTGGGTACTTTAACTGGGCTTAATAAGCTTGAAGTAGACAGTGACTGATTTGAAAAATTATCGAAAGCTGTAAGTGTTTGTCCGATGCTCGAGTAGTTTGAAGCCGCTACGGGAAATACATGAATGGCAGTTGAACGCCGTTAAACGCTTACCTTAGTTTAAGCTTACAGAGTACAAATGGAATAAAGGTCAGTTTCTCTTTCGTTGACATTTTATTTTCCCTTCATATTGCGTATTTTAAAAACGGTTTAACAGTGCTTCGTGATTACGGAAAACTATCTTGAAATGAAAACAGCCTAGGCTCATGATCACCGGTAGCGGCTCTTTAGCGATACTGAAATGTACAGAAGTCTTGTTATTGTATAAAACAAACAGATTCCATTTTGCGGTGTGTCTTTTTAGTTATAGATCACAAGACGTCAAAATGTGGTAAAAACATCAGTGACCCACTCTCCTAACGGCTCGTGGGCCACGTTTTTGTTCTTACCACATTTTGACGTCATCTGTGATCTAATATATAGATTAAGACAGGCCTAAAAGCGGAGCTCCTATTTATTATTTTTTTTGCTTGAGTTTGCACTGTTTCCCAATTAAAAGTAGCCACACTATTTCCAAGCGTATACGGTATCCCATATAGGTACATGTCGCTGCACTTTATTGGGTTCCTCATGCACGTACGCACGTAGGCGCACACATCAAATTTTAGTGTAAAGACTTTTCATAACTCTAAGGGTAATTCAATGTAAAAAGGACCTTGATGAAGGCGAAGAAATTTGTTTTGATTTACTTCAAAACAGTCAAGGCAAAAAGATCAACTCAAGGCACTGAACAAAGTGAACTCGCGGCTAAACAAAATGAACTCACGCCAAAACAAAGAAAATCACAGCGGCGAAACCAACCCAGCAAATTCATTGGAAGCCGGTTTAAGTCATTTTTAAGCAGTTTTTTGTGCAAGAATTGTGACAGTTTGTGATTTAAAAAGTGGTGCTCGCTATCTAATAAGCTTACAATGTAGTTTTGAACCATCTTGGTTGGTAACTATGGTTGCATGATTACTACGCTGCATGTTTTATCGTACACATTGCTAAATACCCTAGAGAATTTTATGCAGAGAAGTGAATGAATTTCCTTCGTTTCTAACAGGCAAATGTGCGTTAGGAAAAGTCTGAACTCACTCACCCAAGCACAGGCAACTCGCAATATAAAAACCGGCGTAAATATTCGTTTACGAATCTAAAAATTTATCACGCGTACAAGATTTCAACACACTCACCAAAATGACAAAAATGCAAGCGAGTGAAATAGAGCAATTTGAATTGGATGATAAATCGTTTAATCGTTGGTGTGAAGTATCATTGCCGAAGGTTTACTCGTTTTTTGCTTTAATTTTGTTTGCGGGATTTTTTTGTAAATGCAGCGCGCGAATATCATTGTTTTGTAGCTCAATAATTGAATATTCTTTTCAAAATCCAACGATGAACCTCACAGTTAACTCCACTAACTAAAACATCACAATATTTGGAACGAAACATTTAATGGGGAAATTGTACAAAAGTGATTAAAGCTAAGAGGTTTGAAAGCAGCCGTTTTAACGAAATTTAAGCGGTTTAAGCTTATAATTGAAGTATAAACAGATTCTCATAACAAAATGTGTACATTTACGTTTGTTGCCTCATATTTTGAGAAGGCTTGTAAATTCTGCAGGGCAAAGCTTTCAAACCAGCCAAATAACATCGGAGACGAAGCAACGAAAACGGTAGTTTCGTCCAATGTTCGTAATAAACTCACACCACCGACATATGCATAATCTGAATTATCAGCGAAGATCAATATCTTTCTTCCTTTCGGTGTAGGTTTTAACAGTCTTTTATCCGTCACTTCAGTCAACTTGACCGGCTCTGAGCACACTTTTATATTAGCTCAGACCTCAGTTAATTTTCCAGTCTTGGTCAGCCGCAGGAACCGACGACAGTGCTTCAACTCTCGCTGTTTTTGACTCGTACTCCGATATATCATGTTAAAGGGACTGTGTCAGCTGGTGATTCTGCGCACTGGGGTTATTAGTTGGCGTTACATCTGTCAAAATTCTATTGTTTCGCGACGTAATACGATAAGAAACAGGACGCGAGAGCACGTACAAGCTCTACGGGATATGATAATTACGATAACATGCCGATAAACTTTGGTCACATAAAATCAAACTCGGCAAAATCCCGCCTTGCAAATAAAGCTAATGTAAGATAATGTTATTTGTTCGCTTCAGAAAAGATGTTAGAAGCGAAGTCTTTTGCACAGATGTGTAGTGTTTGAGCTTAGCGTGTCGCTTTCAGCGAACGCAGACAACATACAGAACATATACAAAGAAAATAAATCAAAATTTAATTTTATAGTTATACCGCTCTACAAACAAGAAAAGAGATTCCAAACGCTAAAGATTTAAAACGTCATGTACCACTATTCTCATGTTCAAAATAGCAAATGCGACTCAAACGATCCGTGACCGCATAGACGCATGTTTTCCATAAATTGTTTGATTATCGCAAATCACTGCGACGCCAAGTAAAACAAAACAATATCCTTGGTATTGAACTCTTTGCTAAATAGGCTATATGAAGAGCGAGCGAAATAAATTCTGCAATGAAGACGAGTGGATGTGTTTGGACCAAACAAAGCCTACCGTTAAAAGGCGCTGATGTTACGGCAAACACAACACTGCGAAGTGTTGCGTCTCTCGCTGTGTTCGTTGAAACATCACTTGCAAACGGCTGATCTTTTCTCCACAATTTAGGTATCTTTTCAGCGACCCACATAGCCAATGACCAGAATATGCTATCTAGCCAAATCACCAGATGGCTCCTTTCCAAAACCTCGAGTTTCGTGGCGTTGTTGTCGCAAAACATTTCATAGCCGCTGCTAGTTCAATGGCTGTCATGCAAAGGCATAAGACATCCACGTAGCTGTGCACAAAACTTGCTCTTAAAGCGAAAAGCCTAAAAAATAACTAGGCAAAAAGGTTCTGTGAACGATGAGAAAAGTTCGACAATAAATTTCTACACAAACTTCACAAGGATGGCTGAGATATAACTCGATGGAAACAGAAAACGATTCTCCCGACGAACTTGAAATAGTTTACCCTACGCTTTCAAGAGAGCTCGCTCCGTCGCGCGCATGCGCCACAGATGATACAGTCCTTTTAAGGTCAACAATTATTTCGGATCTTCCCGTTAAGAGGTTATCCTAAATCACTTGGCATAAGTTTCCATGCTGTAGATAAGTAAATAAAGCGAGAAATATTAACGAAGATCTATGTCCTCCAGCACGCTTTCTTCCCGTCTTTCAGCAGTGAACAACGTGTAAACCAGTTTCCCGCCTTTTCATACAATCGCTTCGTTTAAGTTGAAATGAAATGTCCAGATCATTTCTTTAACAGAAAAAAACTTTTTACAATAGATCTAGCCATGCCCAAAAGCTGAACTCCTCGGTTATTAACTTTGCCCATTATTTAAATCTGAATTAACGTGATGATCAAAAAATTTGTAAAATACTAGGACTTGAGCCCGCGATCAACTAGAAAAACATCATCTGGTCAGCGGTCAACTTCACAAAAACACGTGACCTCGATGAGCTCCAAATGTGAGCCCGCGATATGGCCACGTGATACTGGTCAGCGGATTCCTTGATTTGACAGCTGTCAATTGATCAAAGTTGTAAGCTCTGTTTACGTACGTAGGTAGGGATAAGTAGAGATGGCATTCATCTGCTCCCCATCTCCCTCAGCCTATTCTCCTCCCCCCATCCCGGTCGGGCCGCCTTGGGACTCCACTCCCCCTCCCCGAGAGTCTGTACGGGAGGGCGTGCGGGCGTACGCACCAAATTTTCTTGGCCTCATGGGTTTACCAAAAATTCTTACCCATGGTGCTCCGCTAGCGCGTGATACTGGTCAGCGGATACCTTGATTTGACAGCTGTCAATTGATCAAAGTTGTAAGCTCTGTTTACGTACGTAAGTAGGGATAAGTAGAGATGGCATTCATCTGCTCCCCATCTCCCTCAGCCTATTCTCCTCCCCCCATCCCGGTCGGGCCGCCTTGGGACTCCACTCCCCCTCCCCGAGAGTCTGTACGGGAGGGCGTGCGGGCGTACGCACCAAATTTTCTTGGCCTCATGGGTTTACCAAAAATTCTTACCCATGGTGCTCCGCTAGCGCGCTTCGCGCGCAGGAGCTCCGCTATAACTGAACAGACGCACGGCAAAATGGAAGCTATTTGTTAAATAGAAACACGAGTGGAAGTTTGGGAGAACGAGGAATGATGTGGGAACACGAGCCGATAGGCGAATGTTTCCACAGCTTTTTCGAGTCCTCCCAAAAGTCCACGAGTGTTTCTATTAAACAATTAGATTATGAGCTCGAGATTTCTATCGCGTGATAGTTGACGAAGGCGCAGCCCGAGTCAACTATCACGCATAGAAATCGAGAGCGAATAATCTAATTGTTTTAGTATAAATCTTTTCTGGAACTGCCTCGACCAGTAAACTGTCTAAGTCTTCTTCACGGACACTTCGAAAACGTAAAGAAGCGGCCGCCATTTTGTTAGAAAGAGCATACTGCAACGCTACTCACTATCTTTCACAGAATAGATAGTGGGTAGCGTAGCCAATCAGAGCGCGGCATTTGTGATAGAACGCTAGTAGATTTATACTAAAGCTCGATAGAAACACGGAAAACATGTTTTCTATTTCTTTTAAAAAAACACTGCGAGGGAAAAAGAATTAAATCCCTCGTTTACTTTGATCATCAAAATGTAAATTCTTTTGCTCGCGCCATTATTACGTCAACAGTTCGTGCTAGTTCTGTGTTTGATCGAGTTATACAAGTACGGCTTTTAGCGCGCGCTTTCTTGAAGAATGTTTCTAGTTTAGCTTACAAAGTGAACAGCGAACCAACAACAGCGCCTTTTTATACAATCGCTTCGTTAGGCCGAAATGAAATGTTCAGATCAGTTTTTAAACATGAGAATAATACAGTACTACTTTTACTACTACTAATACTACCTCCACCACCACCACCACCACCACCACCACTGCTCAGAGGCCCGTTGGTCTAATTGTTTGCCCGCTGAACTCTGGATCGAGCGGTCCATGTTCGAGCCCTGACTAGAAGACACTTTACTCCGATAGTGCGTCTGGCCACCCAGGTATATAAATGGGTACCGGCGAACTAATGCCGGGAAACCCTGCGATGGAATAGCATCCCATCCAGGGGGAGTGGAGTAGAAATACTCCTAGTCGCTTAATGCTACAGTACAGAAACCGCGATAAGTTCCTGTGGTATGAGCCACTTGGCTCGACGCAGACTTTACCTGACTATCACTGCATGCGCTACTGTTGCAGTTGCTTTACTGCTACTACTACTATTACTACTACTTCTACTGTTTGAGTGATCTCGTCACTTTTGCCTTTTTTTAAACTCTCACATACTGAGAGGTACTAGCAGTATTTCAAACTTACATTTTTTCTTTGTTTCACGCTCGCGACATAATGAATACTGATATCTTTCACATTTTATAACGGAGCTTAAAATTTACCATCTTTCTTTATTTATCATAATATTTATGTCTTCGAATTTAAATTTCTTAGTAACGCTAAATGACAATATCTTACTTTCCTTCTTTTCAATTACCTGCAGTGGAATAAAATAAGCAATCTAAGCACCGGAACATTTTTCAAATTGACTTCTCTGAGGACTTTGTAAGTTCGTTAGCATTTTTGCTTTTAGTTGTAATTCTTTAAGGGATCATATTATTTTCTCAGCTCCTTTGCAAGCTGACGCGGTCGCTTTAATAAGCGAGAAAGAAATATACATACAATAAAACATGAAGACATATGTTGTTCAATTTCCTTCATATATTGGTGTTCCTGATCAATGTGAAAAGACGTTCAGTCGTCGTATTTCAAGCTCATAAATTATTTCACTTTTTTCAGGGATCTTAGCCAGAATAAAATAGAAGCGATACCTGAAGGAATATTCCAAAACTTATCACGTCTATCTTATTGTTAAGGACATGCATCTGGCAAGTATTTAAATTGACGAATTCAAGAAAAATGTGTCTAAAGCTATATTGAAGAGCAAATCATAAATTGTCACAGTAAATGGTTTATATTTACCTACTAGAAGATGGTTTTCCATGTTCTATAAGAAAATAATGCACGCTTGAGGTCTAGAAAAGCTGCTAGTGGATGCCCGAGCCGTAAGGCGAGGGCATTCAGCTGCTTTTCTAGACCTCAAGCGTGCATTATTTTCTTATAGGACATACGAAAACCATCTTCTAGTGGGTTTAGAATATAGCATAGAAATGCAAATAATTAAAAAAAAGAAACACTTTTGCGCGGGCGTGCTGATCTGAATGAACAAACACTACGCCAAGAAACCTGACGACAGCAATCAAATCCATTTCAACGCTGTTTTGCAGTCGAAAGTGAATTTCTATATCGCTGTACTTACCCTGAAAAACCTTTGCAGCCCGTTTTGTGTTTGCTTTTGTGCTCTTAGAATACGATTCCGTAACAATTTTGTTTAAATCAGGCTTGCAAGTTTGCAAAGCGGCCGCCTTCCTGGCACCCACTGCTCAACAACTCGTCCACGTCTTCATCTTCCCAGTCACCGAAACGTAATTCAGGTGAACTGTTATTAGCGGCCATAATTAAGGAAAGAAAATGACAACTTTAAAAGATTGTTGCCTCCATGTTTTTGAATTCGTAACGCAGCAAAAGTTGCATCCGGGGTACCGGGCTTCTATAGTTTTTAGCTATGTTCTATAAAAAAATAATGCCCGCTAGAATTCCATTGCGTGTATACAGCGGCCATATTCTAAATATATATAGACCCTATGCAAAAATGGCTGCCAATTCAAAATTCTTTTGTATGCATATAAATTAGCCTCACTAACCTCGTTCTGGATTAAAATTTCTTTTGAGTTATCAACTCAAAAACGAGGTTAGTTAGGCTAATTTAAATACATACAAAAGGATTTTAAATTGGCAGCCATTTTTGCATAGGATCTATATATCCCTTAAAGGAGAGTAATTTCGCTATTTTGTAGTTTAGCGTTTTTCCTATTTTCATTCGTTTGGGCATTACTTCATATAAAAGAATAACAAGATGCTAAGAAGAGAGAATACATTAGAGGCTGACAATAACTAACTATTAAGTTTGAACTTTCTCCTTCACAATGCCTGTTATAAAATTATAATAACCTATTGACTTGAACACTCGAAATTTTGTTTGAAGTGCTATAATGATTAACTGACGGTTTATGCATCTTTCATGGAGACGCAATATTGACTGGTACTTTGCGTTGATCTTGCTAACCTGCCTTGCCTGCCTGTCTGTCCGCCTGCCTGTCTTAATGTTGTGGCATTACAGAATGATTAATAGTATGATCAGGAGAATAAATTAAAGTGGCTAAAATAATAGTAGCACTTGGTCAATTTCAATGTCATTGCCACCTTTTTGAAGGGGGGAGGGGGTTGGGGCTTATTCGAGACTGGGCACTTATTAACTTAGGGTGGGCTCTTATTCGAGGTTAGGCGCTTAATCGAATAAATACGGAAAACAACATCCTTGCAATTCGTTCACAGTTGTCATTGAAAATTTTTTTTTTTAACATCACAACCAAGTGGTTGCCTTATCTCTCTCGGTTGCTGTTATTCCCACTTTTATTTGCCAAAAAGTTAAATTACATTTGAGCTCCCTTATTCCCGGAGCGTCCTTACTTCAGAGGATCGCTACTTTTGCGATTTGCAAACAAATAGGAAATTTTCTCACTTCTTGGGTGGCTTTTGTTTTTGAAATAAATAACGTTACGGTATGATGTAAAGTCAAAGGATGTCTCAGATAAGCTAGGAGGGTCTGACTTAGAGTGATTTCATTTAACCCGTGAAACAATATCTAACAGTTACTGCGTAATAGTCAAAACTAAACAAAAGAAAACAATGGATCAAGTGTCTAATAATATCTAAAAGTGTAATAACTATTTCACGTGTTTAGTAAATCACGCTTAAAACTCAATGAGCTCAACATTAAGCCACACTTGTGTCACTTGTGTGATCTACGAAACCACTGTGCTTTAATACGATCTAATAATGCTTTGACACCATTTCAAGATCTTTTTTGGTTCAAAGGCCTTGTTAATCACTTTCCAGAATTCCCAGTAGAATTGGAGTGAGTTTCTTCAAATAAACGGAAATTTAATTCAGCAATTATCAGCCTTGTTTACTTGCCTGCATGACAAAGGTGGCGTGGCTTAGCAGCCTAGCCTTAACAACCTATATTCAGCGCCTACAGCGCGGTGTATAAAGCGTCATAAGCAGACCTTCTGGACCAATCAGAATGGCCTATTCTTATATTCTCCCCCCCCCCCCCCCCTTGAAATTATACTAAATAATAATAAATAAATAAATAAATAAATAAATAAATAAATAAATGAATGAATGAATGAATGAATGAATGAATGAATGAATGAATGAATAAATAAGTACAATATTTGTTTATTATTTAAAGCGTCCCCAATTTGCATGGCAGTGCATATTACTGAAACTTAAATAAAGTGATTTATTTATTTCTATTTTTAAACCAAAAACTATAAAATTGTAACAATGTAGTTTTAAATTCAACAAACAAATCTATAGACTTACTGAATGTTATGCAATCACAAAATAAAGAAAAGCCCCGAGATCAACTTGATAATAACACTAACAATATTGACTAAAGTTAAAGGTATTCAAAAACGTTCGCGGTTAAATTGCATATTAAACAGTTGTGCACGAGCTATTATTTCTCACGGTGCTAATAGTGACGAGAATTGTCCTCTCCATAACATCAGTTATGAGGGAACTAAATTATGGGATGCGTCGCCGAATTTAAGGAAGAGAGCTGATTCGTCACCTACCTTTGAAACAAGATTTTGGCTCTGGCTATTTACTTACTCCTTCATAACCCTTGGACGGACACGCAAATTCATACTCCCACCGTGGTACTGTAAAACGGGAGGGGTGGGGGGGTGATGGAACCCTATTTTATATGGAGTAAAAAGCCCTTAGCTTACTCAACAAGATGACATAATTTTGTCGGCTGTAACGTCATGTGACACCATTAAAGCCGCCGTTTAAGGTTTTTCCAAGAAAAGGAAAAAACTAAGAATTATGTCAAAAATTGCGATTTTTCTACCATGCCTGCATGTAATTATGACATTGGCTTGGCAAGGTCAAAACTCAAAGACACATAACTGGCATTTTCTGTCTGTATATCTGTCTGTTATCTTGTCGGTCTTACATATCCCTGTATCTCTGTGTTCCTCTATTTCGCTCTTTGACTACCTGTCTGTCTTATTAAAGGCGTAAGATTGTTTTCTCTGTCTTTTCATGCGCGAAACTGAATTATTTATCCCTTAGTAATATGGGAGACAATAAGATCAAGAGCATCGCAGCTGGAACTTTTTCGAATCGGGAGTATCTTACATATCTGTAAGTACTCATTGATACAGTCATTTAGTTGCTACTACTACCACTACCACTACCACTACTACTACTACTACTACTACTACTACTACTACTACTACTACTACTACTACTACTACTGCTACTGCTACTGCTACTGCTACTGCTACTGCTACTGCTACTGCTACTGCTACTGCTACTGCTACTGCTACTGCTACTACGACTACCACTACTGCTACTGCTACTGCTACTGCTACTGCTACTGCTACTGCTACTGCTACTGCTATTGCTACTGTTACTGCTACTGCTACTGCTACTGCTACTGCTACTGCTACTACTGCTACTACTACTACTTCGGGTTGTCTATTGTTGTTGCTTGTCCTGATATGACGAATGAATGACATCACACATTCGGTTCAATCCGTCAGGTCAGTGTAACTTTTCAGTGTATTGACAGGATAATTATTTCAAGAAATAAATTAAGTTTATGTAGCTTGAGGCGTATTCATCTCCCAGCTTCCGGTTTGGAGAACTTCCTTTCATCCGGGAATTTGCTTCACGGGTTTTTCCATAGAATCGAGGCAAGTATGCATGTTCAATCCACTTTCACTGAATGATGTCTTCGACAAGTTAAGACAAATTTCCCCTCCCTCCACACCCAGATATCGATTATACTTAGCAACGGTATGGTGGTTTTCCCCTCACCTTTGCTGGCATAATAATACATTGTATGTGTTTGTAGTGTGATCTTTCGTTGATTGTTATGAAAATAAACTGCCACGCCTGTGGCCAAAAAGGATCCCAAAATGGGAAGGTTTTGGTTTTGTCCCAGCAAACAGAACTCGGCCAAGGCAACACGCGCATACATTATAAATAAGTTATGATTTATTCATAAGAAGTAAGATACATAAATATATTTTAAAGTTACTTTCTTTTTTCTTTAAAGGTTTTTGCAAAATAACTTGATAAACTACATACCAAGTAACGCCTTTAGCAACCTCACACGACTTGAATATTTGTAAGTATGAAAGTTCGACATCATTCACCTCGTTACCACAAATAACATAGATTTTAATATAATGGGCCAAGTACTCGCGCGAAGCAAAGAAAGCTAAAAAAGTATAACTCAATACAATAAACCATCTGAAAGCAATGGTTACACTACACGTCTCCACGGTCTGGCCAAGACCTGTACGCATGCGCACAGCCTATTACCCGTGGAGTGGCAGCCATGGACAGATGTTTCGTCCTGGTTAGGACTCATCAGCATGGCATAGCCAGGCGTAAGGGTCTCACATAAGATCATAGACCCCGCCGTTTACTCCAGAGGCGAACCCGAAGGTTGCTTTAAACCCCAGCCCCATATGAGACAAATGGGAGCTGTGGCTGGGACTGTAAAGTCTCGGCAATGCGTAAGGAGATGTGGATCCACCAATTTAATGGCTAATACACGTGTGACGACATAAATATTTATGGGTTAGAGACTGTTGTGAGTGTTTTGTTTACAAATACACGCACGCGCTGGCTGCACAATGAACGAGAAATTTTCAATACTGCACGAGGCGTAGCCGAGTGCAGTATTGAAAATTTCGAGTTCATTGTGCTGCCAGCAAGTGCGTGTATTTGTAAACAAAACACGAACTAACAGCCTCTAACCCTTTTAATATACAATCTGAGTACACTGCATGCAATACACAATTTCGCGAACTTTGAACAAGAATTTTTAATAAATAGAATAAGAATTCAGTTCTAGCTAAGTAGCACAAAATTATATTAGCGTAGTTTAAGAATATAGAAATTACAAAGCTAAATTAAATATAAGTGAGGCTTAAAATCATTCACAAAATCGTTCAAAGTTCATATTTGTTCTTCCACTATTTCTGCAAATCTGTCAGCTGAAGCCATTGTCAATAATGCACGATTTTTATGCGTTATTGTCAATAACGCACTGTCGGAGTTTGCTGACGACGGGTAAAGTAAAATCACGTGCTCGATTTTAACCAATTGCGCGCGTGGATTTTGGACAGTGAACGAAGATTGTATATTAAGCCATAATAAACCATCTGATCAGATGGTTTATTATCAATACAATAGTGATAAGGGGAAAATGTGAACATTGTTAAACAATGATAGCAGCAAAATGATATTTGATAGGAACCCGTACCTCCGATCCAATTTAAATATTACTCAAAGTTTCCTATCAATTGTAGTGGTATCGATTTTCAGAATCTTTTTCTTTAATAAAAGGACGCGTTAATCTTTTTTTTTTCCTTAAAAGAACTGTCAAAACAAGATCCGTGCTAAGGTTTGCTAGGGTTTATTTAGTCTAATACCGAGCAGTGCAAGGCAAGTCAATTGTACAATAGCTGTTATTAATTAGATAATTAATGAGGTTAACAACATTATTGATATATTGCAGGCAGCTGAGGCCGCAGGCCGAACCTACCTGCAATATATCCAATAACGCTGTGAACCGAAATAGTTATCTATAATAATTACTGACCCTCCTAAAACCCTATTTTATCTCTCTCTGCATTACATCGATGCCCTTGTAAAGGTCCCTCTTAGTCTCCATGGGCAACAGATTCTGCATCCTTTTTAGTACAGCAATTTGTTGACTGACTTTTCTACATATTTTAGCGATGTGGTTTTTCGAAATTCAATTTGTTATCAATTGTTACGCCAAGACGTTCCATTGTTTTGGATATGGGAACTTGTGACTCGTCACATTTGAACGCCAGCTCGGCTCCTTTGTTTTTCCCAACACCATCGCCTGGTATTTTGAACTGTTCCTTTTCATTCCATTTTGCGCAAACAATTTATCAGCACTAGCAAGATCAGTGTAAATGGTTTCATTGTCTCCGTAAAAGATTTGTGTATCGACGGCGTAAGTAGACAGCGTACTCTCCTTAATAACATATGAAAGGTCATTCATAAAGATGTTAAATACTACGAGGCCGAGAATAGATCCTTGAGGGACACCCTTACATATTGATTGCCAGTTCGAAAGTGCGTCCCCCAGTCTTACTCTTTGGAATCGATTTGATAAGTAATCCCTTATCAGGGCAGTTGTTGCTTCGTCAGCTCTATATTCTTTCAGTTTCAAAGCAATTAGTTCGAGAGGTAAGGTGTCAAAAGCCTTCGACGAATCCATTTAGGCCAGTCCGATCGTTTTGTTATCATCGATTCCTTTCTTCCATTGTACGGTTTAGCTTAGAAGTGCTATATTGGGGCTCCGGATGCGTGCTGCCCGGGGAGGGGAACCCCACATGAAAGGGGCGGGGATGCTCGTCGTCTCGCCTGGGGGTGTAAATTTCGATTTTTGGTCTCTTTTTGGGTTTTCGGGCAAAACGCCAATACTTTTTGCCGTCAAGGTGTCGTTTAGGGTTGCTTTTAGGGGTCAAAAAAGCTTGAGGCCCGCCCAGATCGGTCTACTTGAGGGGTTCTCTCCATAATTAGGGGTGGCGAATGGCCTTTCAAAAATGTTGAGTCTCGGCAAATTTCCGCCGAGTCTCGGAATCTCGGCTCTTAAAAATAGCGTCTCGGAATCTCGGATTTCTAGAAATATGACGGTCTCGGAGTCTCGGATTTTGAAAATTTGGATCTCAAAATCTCGCCAATGGGACTTCAATTTTTTATCCGCAACCTTATCCGAAACGAGAAATGAAGAAATTTACCCCTGCCGGAATCTGCATTTACAATTGTTATGTAAAATATATATAGGAAACCGTAATTTCCACTTTATAGAGGAAATCATGTCATGATAATAGTACATGGGTACCCAACGACAATCGTTTGAGAATTGAACTGTTTCTCGTATTTTCTGATCAAGTGCGTCTCGGGCTCGGATTTTTGTAGCGCTAAGTTTCGGGCTCGGATTTTACAAACAAATTCAAGTCTCGGGCTCGGATTTTTAAACTAGGGTCTCGGTGTCTCGGCAAGGCTCGGATTTTACCATTCGCCACCCCTATAATTCTCGATGAGCATCCCCGCCCTTTTCATATGGGAGTACCTCCGGGAGGGTGCTGTCTATCATTCTTCCAGTGCCACGCCGGGGTCGTGCCACGGTCGAAGACATCTACATCTAATACAATACAACATCGCACTCAGCGCTTCGCGTAAAATTTAACATGGAATTCCCTCGTCAAGTAAGGGATTTTCCAATAAAAATGGCCAAGTGTCACTTTCTTCTGATAATGGCCACAGTATCTTTGTGTCTCATTGAGTTGCCTATGTCAAAATAAGTCAGGTCACTGTGTCTGGTCATCACTTTCGGAGAAAATCTTAAATTCAACATTCCTTAATAAGGTGAAAAACAGCACGGATGTAACAATAAACTACCATTTAAGAAAACTGTAGAGTTAGGTTAGACGAATTTGAGAAATATTGGCCTTACTTAGGTAAGTAACTGTATACTCACGAAGTATACAAATTAACTTTAGTTTTCGAGAATATACTAAACAAAATAAAAACGAAGAACGATTTTCAAGACTATCTGTATTTTTTAAGCGCAAGTCGTAATGTGCTTGAATAAACGGGCATTTAGCCATTTTAAAAATTCCGTTTTCATATGTTGTTATATTTTTCATAGAATGCTTTCAGATAATCCTATCAAGTCAATTTCATCAGGAGCTTTTAGGATTTCAAATCAGAAGCTTTCTATGTAAGTATAGCTCCTCGCTGTTGGCAACAAGTTCAGCGGCTTGCAATAAGATGTGGCAGTGTTTTTGTACGAGAAGTTTAGAGTTTAGGAACTCTCAAATAGAATTGTCTATCGGGACATTCTTATTTGTTTACGTGTAACTTAGACATGTGCTGCAGTTATAACAAATATCAGACTCGTACCCAATCGCTATTTATGTGTTTTGGGGTTTAGAGAAGATTGAATATGAGGGTGGTTTGAGGCGTAGCCAATCTTTTCTCACCCCGAAAACATAAATAGCGGCTCGGTAGAGTCGAGATACTTCGTGCCGGCCGACTATGTTAGACCTCTTACCTCAACCTGGTCGTTTGGGAGTGAGGGCTCCTGGTCAGAATTTATTACTATCACTTTCAAGTTCAGAACGTTGCAACTTTCTGCACTAGTTAGCGGATTTGCAAACAAACGTTTACGACTTATCGGCCGAGGGAAATGTAAGACCGCCGCAATATTCCTGAATTTAATTTAATCGTGTTATTGTTATCGTTAACAGCAAGCTTTACGCAATTAATGGTGGCTAACTTAGTGATTTCACTTCCATTAGATATATGATACGGACGGATTTACAAACAGTGAGTCTTCATTCTTTCACTGATGACTTTTCTAATCTGACAGCAGACATGTAAGTATGACAAAAAATTCTGTTTATCCCCTTCACTAGAAATACAGAAAATGCGAAAGTGCGATAGGGAAGTTAAAATCAAGGCAATTATCTCTCTCTTTCGCCTTGCGTTGAGAAATAGAGGATGTGAACAGTCTATAAATAAAAAAAAACGCTTTTCTGTATTCCAAGAAAAAAAATTATGATTGGACAACAATAGGCGGACAATAGGCGGACATGATAACCAATCAGTGCAAGCCATGCCATTACGAGTAAATCCCCACAATTACTAGGCAAACGGCTTACAGTTGAATTGTTAAGTTCTGACAAAATTTCCCTTGTCCTGTAGAAGCATGGAAGATGGACAAATCGGCACCGTGAAATTTGTGGGCCCTAGTCAAGAGGAACGCTGTGTTGTACAGCTGTACGTAACTTGTTGTAACAATGTGTTTACGTCTATGGTGCATTTGATTCCCGGAGTGTTCCTGGTTTTGATATTTATTTATTATAGGGTTAGGGCTGCGATGGCCTTATGGTTAGTCCACCAGATTTACGATCGAGAGGTTCTTGGTTTGAGACACCTTTTAATCACAGTGGCTCCCTACAGCCAGATAGAATACCTGCAGGGTACCAGGGTAAAATGAATAAGAACGTAGCGTAAGATGAATTAGCATTTTATCCACTGAGGGGCAGTACAATTCTCTTAGTCGCTTCATGTTGTGTAAGGAGGATAAGCTCCGACTGCTTGAGGGATTGTCCACTGCACAGACTTTATCTTTTTATTGCAGGGTTTATAATTCCCTTACTAAAATATTTCTTTTTTTACAATTGACATTTTAGAGGTACAGGTAGCTCGGATTATATAACTATTCCCTCAAACATATTCGGCTCAGAAAAAGAAGCCTTACTAGAAGCCTTTCGCCGAGCTGGATTTGCAAAAAAAGGCAAAACTGCAGACGAGGTTGGTCCATGTCCCATGGGAACGTTTGTTAATGTCTCTGTAAGAGATCCTAGTAAGCTGCAGTGCTTGGAATGTCCTGTGGGTAAGTCTCGCAGTTGGTTCATCTTACATGATACTCATAATCTCCATTTTCAGATGAGGTGAAGCGGAAGCGTAAAAGGCTTGGTTTGTGTTTTGAGCAAAAGCCGAAGGTTTAGACTAATGAAATCTCAACCAATGCGTTTAGATTTACAACTGATAAGATCGAGCTGTTTTTAAAAACGCAAATGAAATGAAATGTTACAATAATTGACTCGCACAGTTCGTGGATAACTAGTATTATAATTATTGTTATCATGATCACCATCATCATATCATCATTATCGTTGTTGTTGTTTTTGTTGTTGTTGTTGTTGTTATTATCATGGTTATGCACTTTTTTTAATACAAAGATACTTTACTCGCCACTTGCAAAACTTCCGCGACCAAAGAGCTTTCAAACCCTATGAAAACCTTGTCTAAAGTATACCTTAAATCCATTGCCAGAAATCAGGGGGGAAAGGGCGCACTTGCTTGTGCAGTACGTCGTCAATGGCGCCGAAATCGTGTAGAAAATGTATGGGAAATCGACGAGTTTTTAAATAAAGCAAATACGAGCTTACAGTTCCCCTCAGCTCCAACTCGATATATGTTCTGAGTCGATCATGCAATACATCTAATCTGAAAACAGCTGATAAGCCTACTTAGCCTACTTTTTTTCATGTTGTATTGAATTTTTTATTGAAGTACACAGAAAAGTCATTACTGAAAATACAGTTACATTACTACTAAAATAACAAACGACACGGTTACTTACATGACAATACGATTTCTTGCATCACTTACGAGACAGATTCATTGTTTACAGTGCAATTTCTTACATTACTACCGATATTTGGCGTCAATGTATTAACTTCATACTATGCAGTGGCGGATCTAGGGGAGAGGCCAGGGGAGGGGGCAGCCCTTTTTTTCGGAAATAGCGAATTTTCTTTGAACTGCCGGAATTATCTTCGCAGAATTCAACATTCATAGTCAAACCTTCAAAAGTGCCTCCTCTAAGGTAGAGGTCTGGATCCCATACTGCTATACAATTACATACTTGAAGCACATCAAATTAACATCGAAGGTTAACACTACTTAAAATATGTTTTGTTCTTTTTTCTTAGAATCTGTAATTTGTAATGTATATGAAATGATTCATATATGAACTGCGGATATATATGAAGGTGATATGTGATCTTCGCAGTGAATTTCCAATTTAAGCAATTGGAATAAAGAAGCCTGAAAAAACTCAGGGCTTCAACGGGATTCGAACCCGTGACCTCCGCGATACCGGTGCGATGCTCTACCAACTGAGCTATGAAGCCACACATTGGGAGCGAGGTCTCAGTTGGTAGAGCACCGGTATCGCGGAGGTCACGGGTTCGAATCCCGTTGAAGCACTGATTTTTTTCAGGCTTCTTTATTCCAATTGCTTAAATTGGAAATTCACTGCGAAGATCACATATCACCTTCAATTTGTAATTTATTAACAAAGTTGATAAAAGTTAGTGTTTGTCACTGACTGTTTCGCAAGACGTTTCGGCTAGCTCTTAAGGTCGCGGGTGACACATTAGGTTCATTATTATGCATTTATTTAAAGCCTATGCACGAAGTGCAACGGCTGACATCGACAAGTGTACGAGACATTCATGACTGAATAAAATTAATATGCTTAAATATGGCGCGTGATTTGAAGTGTTCACGCGTGGCACGGATCCTGTGAGCAAAATGTTACTCAAACGTAACATGTAATAGTCGGCTCTAAAAATAGATATCCTTGTTTCAATGATTTATACATCAAAGATTAGAAGTAAAAAATTAGAGTAAATGCATTACAATTCATAAGTAAAGGCGTTCCTTTTGAAAACGCATTGTTTTCTTCTCTGACATAAAGCGTGGAATGCAATTACCATAATTACCTCCCATGGCAATCGTGTTTTAATCGTAACACCTTCGGAAATCTCAACGTTTGGACTTTTCTGATAATTTTGTGTCCGGATTTAGAACTTCATGACCCAGCATTGCAGAGAGGTATACCAGGGATACTGTAGTGTGTCATGACAGAAGCAGAATTCTAAAACAGCGCTTTTTAAAAAAAGATAGAAGGCGTTAAATTCAAATTTGCACATTTAAACGACGTTTACTCGGTGGCAAAGTTTAAATTAAAAAATCCGCCTCTGTCATGACACACTAAAGGTCTTGACTCATTTTTTTTTATAACATCACAGAGTGCTGTCTTCTACTCGATCCACAAACTTGGACACAAAATCTTGGATTTCGCAATTTCGTGCTAATGATGCTCTAGCGTCGACTTTAAGTGCAAACTTCCAAAACAAAAACGGCATTCGTAAACTTCCATCATTCTCTTAAGTCTCTGGAAAATTTCAGCTCAACGTACCCAAAACAGCCCAGATAAAAGCGTTTAAAAAGATGTAGGACAAGCAAAATTTTGCCTAATGAATTTATTCATGGCTATGTGTCACCCGCGACCTTAAGCCCTCATCAGTTAAAAGATCGCTTGATGTTACGCGCGATTTAAAAACCTTTAAAAATGAACGTTGCGCGTAGTGAGACAGGATTGAAACAAGGTGTTTGGATGCAGCATTCGTTGGACTACCTATGCTGCTTGTTATCGGCCTCAGGGGTGTTTCAGGTTTGTGAATTTTGGGGAGACCATAGAAAGATGCAGCGGTAGAATTGTTGCAGTGCAGTTTTCTGTAAAGGCTTGGATCAGTTTGTGGTGTCGTGCCAGTGTTATCGTCTTTGACGTTAAGCAAGAGTTTGTTTATTTGTTTTTCAACACTTGTTGTTGTTGTATTTAACCTCTTACGCGTGCATTGCCGGGCTTCTAAGTTACTCCAGGATGGCGGAAGCCGGTTCTCGATTTTCGGGCTATTTTAGACAAGGATTACTTCGGGTTTGAAAGTTCTTTGAAAGCTGAAATTGTGGTGCGATTCGTATCTTTGTTTTTAATTTTCTTTGGCGTAAAGGGTCTGTCGATTTCATGAGTTCGAGTTAGAATTTCGAGTTCGAGTTAGAAATTCGAGTTCGAGTTAAAATATCGAGTTGCTTGCGGTTAGCTCCACTCTGGTTTGCTTGCGGTTAGTTCCACTATGGTTTGCTTGCGGTTAGTTCCACTCCTATTTGCTTGCGGTTAGCGTTCATTTGTTGATAAGGGCGACACTATGCGTGACCAACTGCGAAAATGTCACGCCATGTTGTGGGCTTTTCGTTTTCGTTTTCTTTCTTTTTTTTTTTTTTTTCGTCTTCCATCACGAAATCAGTATCTTTTCAGGCCCTTCGTTTTAACTAGAACTCGAAATTTTAACTCAAAATCGAAATTCTAATTCTAACTCGAACTCGAAATTTCTAACTCGAACTCGTTGAAAGAAAGAAAGAAAGAAAGAAAGAAAGAAAGAAAGAAAGAAAGAAAGAAAGAAAGAAAGAAAGAAAGAAAGAAAGAAAGAAAGAAAGAAAGAAAGAAAGAAAGAAAGAAAGAAAGAAAGAGTACCTTCCTTCAATTTGTGGGAATTATACGCAAAGCTATGCATGGCATCAGGAAACATGGGTGCTCCAATGCCAACCATAACAGTAGGTTGTTCTAATTTCATCACTGCAAAATGCAATGTTTTGTTTTCCTTTTCAAGCATCTTTTTTTCCTTTTCAAACATCTTTATAGGTGGTTTTTACTCGGACACTAAAGCGTACGTTAACGTGAGCTGCCTGAAATGTCCCATTGGCACTTTCGTCCCCTACAATAAAGCGCCTGGAAAAAAAGCACAAGATTGCATTGCTTGCCCGCAAGGTAAATACATGAATTAAGAAAAGATCGATAACATGAGAGATACTAGTTTATTTTATGTTTCCAACGCATACCTTTACTATAGAAGCATACAAATAAAACAGGATAGCTGTGGGGAAAGGGGGAGGGAGGAAGGGAGAGGCGAGGGAGGGAGGGAGGGAGGGTGGGAGATTTTAGTTCTGCGCTTGAGAAACGCATTAACCGTTGGTCTGCTAGGCTAAGAGTGCAAATATGAGGACCTACTATGCGTGTGTCACCTGCCATGATTGGTAGAGTTAGATAATTCGACGTGAGGATCACGTGCAGGAAGCAGTCCACCGTTAGCCCTAAAGACTGTTACTAGGTTGATATGTGACACGCGTCCTGCATACTGCTAGGATCAGCAATGTCGAAATCGTAAAGTGTGAAGTAAATAATAAAGATGGTAAATTTTAATCTCGGTAATAAATAATTTACCATCTTTAATTTAATTTACCATCTTTATTATTTACTACACACTTGATGATTTCGACATTGCTGATCCTAGCAGTATGCAGGACGCGTGTCACATATCAACCTAGTAAATGGCCCAGTTCACCACGAGTCTCTTGTAGCTCAGTTGGTTAGAGCGCCCAACCGGTATCTGGGAGGCCATTTCTTTGTCCCATGCTCGTGTCATTGTTGAAAAAATCTATCTTCACGATATAAGTCCGTGTTTCCCACAACAATCTAGGTAGAGTTTAATTCGGACGAAAATTGGAAGGTTTTTTTGGAAGGTAATGCTTATAGCGTCGGTTTTGCTATGCAGGCCATAGCATCAAAGTAGACTGGTCAAATCAAAGGGATTTACGGATATAAATTGTAAGATATGCAAGCTAATAAATAGAGGGAAATGATGTATCATTTTATAGACCTCCGATCGAAAGCGAATCCGGAAATCACTGATTAGCACTTAGAATATTGTCCTAATGTTACACTTGAAAGCATTCACCCTTACTGCCCACTGTTTCTAACCGTTTCAATCCACTTCCATACTGGTATTACTGTTCAACCAATCAAATCAAACTGGATTTTCTTTCGATTATTATCATATACGCAAAAACCAACCAAGCATCTGGTCGTTCACCGTCAATGGAATATTTGGTCAAGGGTTTACCTCGGGTTCTAATACTGAAGGGAAGAAAAACGTTGCTGGTTGTGGTGACATCAGCTTACTTTGAACGGCTTCTGGTGCCTGATGCTATTATCATGTGTCGTTTAGTAAAACATATTTTATTTTATTTTCATTTATGGTTTCTACCTTTATTGTAGGAACAAATACAAGCACTTCTGCTGGACTTCGAGCATGTAAATGCTTGGACGGATTCTACCGTACTCATCTATTTGAAGGTTGCAAACAGTGTGATGAAGATGGACTAAAATGCATGAAAGACTATGCTACTCTTGAGTCCGGTTACTGGTGGAGCTGGAGAAACAAAACACACAAACTATTGTATGAAAATTACACCATGAGTCTCGTTGATATCACTCCTATTGCAGGCATGAATTCTTCGCAAGGCATGAAGTCTTCGCGTAACGATGCCTTCATTGAATACCCATACGTCCTGCCAAAGCCGCATAAATGTCCAAGAAAGGAATCGTGTAAGGGAGGTCTAGATTCCAAATGTAGTGATGGCTACGAAGGTCCATTGTGTGAAGTGTGCAGTGCTGGGTACTATAAACAATTGCAGACATGCAAAAAATGTCCAACAAAGAACTGGATGGCTGGCCAGTTGTCAATTGCCGCGGCAGTGATTGCAATAATTATTGCTCTCGTGGTGTGGACTAGCAAAAAGAAAAGCAAGAAGAGTACTGGACGCTCTTTAGTGGACATCATTCTCGGAAGGCTAAAGATCGTGATTGGCTTTTATCAAGTAACGTTTGGAGTTCTGGAAGCATTTGCCTACATTAAGTGGCCAGAATCCCTCACGCTTATTGGGAAATATTCCGAAATGTTACAACTGAATGTACTCCAGATTGCACCCGTTCACTGCATTCTTCCAGACTTAAAAGTCGATGCATTTGGAAGCTTGTTTGCCATTCTCGCAATAAATGCTGCTGTCATCACTATATCTGTCGTCATCTACGGACTAAGAAAGCTGTTTCTGATGCGGAGCAGCTTAGACGAAAGGGATACAGTGGTAAAATCCTCACAAGCGAAAGAACTGATCTACAGAAACTTGTTTTTTGTCCTTTACGTCACATACCTCAGTACCTGCTCCAAGACAGCAAACGTGCTTCCCCTTGCTTGTCGTGAACTTTGTGATGACGAAAACGAAAAAGATTGTCAAAAGTTCCTAAAAGCAGATTACAGCATCATATGTCAAGGTCCAGAGTACAATCGTCTGGTTGTCGTCGCATTCTGCGCTGTCATTTATATATTCCTTCTGCCAACTGCATCAATGATAGTTCTTTGGAAACAACGAAAGGCGTTTGATCAGAGCCAAGCTGATAACGAAGCATCTGACACACAAGAACAAACCACGGAAGTTGTCAAGGGATTACGATTCCTCTTTGAGAATTATAATTCTCATTCGTGGTATTGGGAAATAGTCGAGACGATTCGAAAGGTTCTATTGACATCCGGTTTGATTCTTGTGGGAGGAGAAAGCAGAGCCTATGTTGGATTAGCGTGTGTCGTGTCAGGTCTCTATGGGATGCTGTTCGCATATGTTCGCCCAATAGCGGATCCATTCGAGAACAAGTTAATGATGACATCTCTCGCTGTTACATTCGTTAACTTGGGGATTGGAGCAGTGAGTAAGATTCCCAAAGAAAACATACCGGCCTCAATCGACCCATACGTGGACAGCATCGTGTTTAAGTTGTTAGTGATTGGAGCTAACTCTTTAGTGATTGTACTTTTGGTTGGTAAGTGTCGTTTGGTTCTGATATATTTGAAAAAAATAACCTGTGTTTACGTTTATTCTATATATCTTATTAGACATTTTAGTGTGTAGTATCGCTGTATATTGTTACGAGTCATGCAGTATTTTGGCGAGCCCGAAGGGCGAGTCAAAATAGAAATGAAGAGTAAAAATTTACAGCGATACTACACACTAAAATGTCTAATAAGAGATTTATTATCCAAAGTTTTCGTTTCCCCAAAATTCTGACTTGCCAAGGTTTTTGATCTTTCGCGCGGTCGGGGGAATGAGACGAGTACAAATATTTAACAATTATTCCACGAGCGCACATTGGATATGAGTTGGCTATAACGATCTCATATCCAACAAGCGCGTGTGGAATAATTGTTTTATTAAAAACGCCCAGAAGATTGCAAATTTGAGCTCCCCAGCTGCTTTTGTTGGCGCGTATCGGCTACGATATTTGTGGTCAATGGTATATGAGCTCGTATACCATTGCCTGTTAACCAATCAAAACACAGGAATTGCAATATACCATTGCTAGTTTTTAATAACGTGTGATATTTGTACTTGTTTCGAGAGTTATTTGTACTCTACGAGGCACTGTTGCATAATAAAGGCAGTGTATTGTTTGAAGGCGTACAAGGAACCTGCGTTTGAAAAATGGTTTAAGTATCTTGTAAAAAGATGATAACTTTCTTTCGGACAATGGGATACCTCTGGTGAGATATTTCAGACTGTATGTAAGTGTTGGTAGTGGCCAATTTTGGCAAAAAAAAAATTGAAAATGGGTCATAGAAGTTAAATCAAAGTAAAAACCTATCTTGTTCATAATTTCTTAATAAAATTTATTTTTTTCCGTTACAAAATTTAAGTCTTATTTTCAAACCGAAAGAGAGGAAACTTTACGTTGTTGGTTAAAAGTTGTAGAGAGCAATAGACGTCCATCATTTTCAATGACGTCATCGACCCACTGCTGGGTCGTTATTTGAACAAACCAGTCCAAAGTAAACAATAAGCACTCAAATGGTATTCTACTAGTACGCTCAGACGCTTTACAAATGTAAGTTATCGTGTACTTATTATTTATTGATTACTAACCCTGAGCTTCTGTCTTCTTTGCAGTTCAATACCTTGTATTAATTTATCGCAACTTAAAAGAATGGCGCAAAAATCCAAAATTGTCCTTTACTTGTTGCCTAGCCATGCTACTACCTCTGAATGAGTTGCAGGGCGAGTTTCGTGGATTGGTTGGGAAAAGTGTTCTTAGGCAACAACTACAAACCGGCAAAATTAACATGCCGTCCATTTCAAGCACTTTAAAAGATACCGGTGTAGTTGAATTTAGCCTTGAGGAACCAGACGAAGCTTACGTGAACGAAGCACAAGCTTGTGACAAAGAAGCCAATACGAGCACTGAGGTGGATGAGATATCAGAGCAAATAGCTAGCACAGTTAACTCTGAGTGTGACGTATCTATTGCAAACATCACGATCGCAAACGTCACGATCCATGAACCGCCAAAGGAGACATATGACACGTCGTTTTGAGCAGTGTTGAGATGGCCTTCACCTGATAAGTAGTTGTCTTGACTAATACATGTCACCGTTTTATAAAACCCCACGATAAAGCTGTTAGTTAGATCGAGCACCTCTCTTATTACTTTTGAGTAGAGTCATAAAATAGTAGCCCTTTAGTTTGTTAGCCGCCGCCCCCCCTCCCCCCCATTCCTTCCGGATTTGTTAGCTTGTTCTCGAGATAGAGTGGCACATTTTGGTAAAGGCCTTTGTCCAGCTAAATTGTGCATTGGGCAGAGGATATGACCCTAAAGTGCGACGTATTAGCGGCTTAAATTGAAACTACGGGATACACCACTTGTAATTAGGAATTTGATAATGTTTTTCAGATACTTAAGAAGAAAATAACAACTATAAGTAAATGCAATTGCAATTAGGAATAATAGTAGGCACTAAACGAGGAGGGTGTAAAGGTTTCACTTTTAAAACGGAATATGATGGTGTTGTAGTTTAGTAATCCAGCAAGGAAAGACAGGAAATATTAGGAACTTGAAATTAGGAAATGTGTAGACTAACTGTTTCAGTCGTTAAACAAGAAAATAGGTAGGTCTAATGACGTCAAATATAATTAAGAATTTGACAGTGTTTTATTTAACTAATCAAACAAGGAGATACTAAGAACCTGAATTTAGAATTTGGCAGTGTGTTTAGTCTTTAAGCAAGAAAGACTTAGGTCTGATCATGTCATTTTTGCTATAAAAAAGGCTTAAAAGATACTAAAATTTAAGCACCAAAACGTTTTCGACCGTATGGTCATCATCAGTGGGACATGGAAGAAATTTACATACAACTTGGTTTTGTTCGATTAAGTTATTCCCGTTGGGAACAGTTTTGCAATGAAACATTGTTCTTGTTTGTTTAGGGTTGGTTTCTCGCAAGCAATTAGGAGGCCCTCCATTATTTTTCTCCGAAAGGTGGTTTTCTCGGTGCACGCGATGTTCCATGTGTATGCGTGGGTTGGGTGTTTTGCGAGTTGACGGGCTCGTTCGGAATTATGCGACTTGTTCTAATGTTCTGCCATTCGCACTGCGAAGTTTCTTTTTTTTTCCCGAATGGAGGTTTCGCCACATGTGCACTCGGCACGATAGATGACATTTGATCTGTGCCGGTGTTTATCTTTAAGATTGGATAAACTTTTGATTTTTCTTGTTTGCCACAAGATGGTAAACATAAAACGCCCATCCGTAAAAATATTCAGTTTGTTCTTGCTAAGTTTCTCCTGGTCGTGCGAGTAGGGTAACTTGATAGATACTTTCCTTCTCTCTTCAAACATATATTCAGTTATTAACCTCTCTTCCTTGTCTGTTTAGTCGCGGAAACTATTGACTGTGGCTTGAAAGAAGCGCTTTGGATATCCTGCTTTGAGATAGATTTTGGTGATTTTTTTATGTCGGTCCCAAGATCGGTTGATATCCCCTTCGCTCTGTGTAGTGCTCCCATGATGCTGTTTCTTTTCCAGTTAGCTGGTACTTGGGATGACCAGTGGCTTGGGACCTTGCCTGGTTTGCGATATACGCGGCGGTGGAATGTTTGGTCTTGATACTTGAAGGCGGTATCTAGGTAACCTAAAGCTTCGTCCAATTGTCAGCACCTGCGGCAGTTATTACTACGAGACAGCCAAGTTCCTTGCTTCCTACCCCATGCCTCTGATCGAAAACGAGTACACATCAAGAACGCAATGGATGAGACAATAAACCACATAGTTGAAGAAATCTACACAAGAAACAAGCTGCGCAGGCAAGGTCCCAAACATCTCTCCAAACGACTACTCTTCAATGTCACCAGAAATACTGTGTTCACCTTCAACAACCGCCTATTGATGGGTGCGGAATGGAAAACCCCCCATCGCCAGTGCTTCCAAACATCTTCATGGCCAAATTGGACGAAGACGCAGTCCGCCCATGCAATCCTCCCTTCTACGACCGGTATGTAGATGACTGCTTCTCTAAGACAGTAGAAAACAAACCGGACCGACTATTTGAGCGCCTCAACAACTACCATCATAATATTAAATTCACAGTCGAGGAAAAGCCTAACCATTTCCTGGACACCGCCTTCAAGTGTCAAGACCAAACATTAACAATTTAAAAAAATTCAAAACCCAAACGAATCTCGCTACTTCTTTTCAGCGCCAACGATACTGGTGGATCTCCACCCTGATAAAACAATGCTAAAAAAAACCTCCAAATTATGATTAACGCTCCAATTAATTAATGGCGCGGAAATTAACGCTCCACTAAATTAAGGGCGCGGAAATTAACGCCCACAAAAATTAACGCGACTTAAATTAACGCGAATTTTCCCGATTTGCGTTAATTTCCTATAATACGGTAATTGGAAAAGAAAAAGCATCATGGGAGCACCTCACAGAGCGAAGCGGATATCAACCGATCTTGAGGCCGACATAAAAAAAATCACCGAAATCTATCTCAAAGGAGGATATCCAAAGCACTTCATTCAAGCCACAATCAACAGTTTCCGCGACCAAACAGACAAGGAAGAGAGGTTAATCACAGAATATATGTTTGAAGAGAAAAGGAAAGTATTATCAAGTTACCCTACTCGCACGACAACGAGAAACTCAGCAAAAGTTTTATAAACAAACTGGATACTTTTACGGACGGGCGTTTTATGTTTATCATCTTGTGGCAAATAAGAAAAATCAAGTTTATTCAATCTTAAGATAAAAACCGGCACAGATCAAATGTCATCTATCGTGCCGAGTGCACATGCGGCGAAATCTACATTGGGGGAAAAAAAAAAGAAACTTGTCACTTATATTCCTAAATTTGTTAGTGTTATAGCCTTTAAAAAGTACTATCAAGGCCTAATGATGTCATATATAAACAGAATTTTGGCAGTGGTTTTAGTCTCAAAACACAAAACCCTGATTTTGGTAGTGTTATAGTCTTTAAACAGTTCTATTAAGGCCTAATGATGTCATTTACAATCAGAACTTTGGTAGTGTTTATAGCCTTTAAACAGGACTTCTAAGGCCTAATGATGTCATTTATAATCGGAATTTTGGTAGTGTTTACAGTCCTATAACAGGACTTCTCAGGCCTTATGATGTCATTTATAATCGGAATTTTGGTAGTGTTTACAGTCCTATAACAGGACTTTTCAGGCCTAATGATGTCATTTATAATCAGAATTTTGGTAGTGTTTACAGTCCTATAACAGGACTTCTAAGGCCTAATGATGTCATTTATAATCAGCATTTTGGTAGTGTTTACAGTCCTATAACAGGACTTCTAAGGCCTAATGATGTCATTTATAATCAGCATTTTGGTAGTGTTTACAGTCCTATAACAGGACTTTTCAGGCCTAATGATGTCATTTATAATCAGAATTTTGGTAGTGTTTACAGTCCTATAACAGGACTTTTCAGGCCTAATGATGGCATTTATAATCAGAATTTTGGTAGTGTTTACAGTCCTATAACAGGACTTCTAAGGCCTAATGATGTCATTTATAATCAGCATTTTGGTAGTGTTTACAGTCCTATAACAGGACTTCTAAGGCCTAATGATGTCATTTATAATCAGAATTTTGGTAGTGTTTACAGTCCTATAACAGGACTTCTCAGGCCTTATGATGTCATTTATAATCGGAATTTTGGTAGTGTTTACAGTCCTATAACAGGACTTCTAAGGCCTAATGATGTCATTTATAATCAGAATTTTGGTAGTGTTTACAGTCCTATAACAGGACTTCTAAGGCCTAATGATGTCATTTATAATCAGCATTTTGGTAGTGTTTACAGTCCTATAACAGGACTTCTAAGGCCTAATGATGTCATTTATAATCGGAATTTTGGTAGTGTTTACAGTCCTATAACAGGACTTTTAAGGCCCAATGATGTCATTTATAATCAGAATTTTGGTAGTGTTTACAGTCCTATAACAGGACTTCTAAGGCCTAATGATGTCATTTATAATCAGCATTTTGGTAGTGTTTATAGTCTCTAAACAAGAAAATTCTAAGGTCTAGTAATGTCACTTATACTTAGCAATTTGTTAGTGTTTCTGATTGCATTGTGGCGCACTGTTTGTATTTTGAGGCCACGAAATGTAGTTTATTTGTAGGATAAGTGACGGTTATTAATTTTTTCGACAAACATGCTTGCCTTGCTGTGAAATTCGATCAAGTTAAAGGGCAAATCTTTACAACCTTTTAGGCGACTCAAAATGCAAATGCGGACGAGGTAAACTGTACGGAGTGAACCGATTGATTATCCAATCGCCATTTTGCTGCAGAATTTTTCAACCATAACTTACTCAGCTGTCAAATCGCCAGTGTCGGGTTTACATAGTTGAAAGAATCTACACTTCACTACTTAACACAGCAAAAAGGACCGCCGGGGGAATGGTACTTTCTATTCTGCCAAAAAGACCGACCGAATGGAACCGAAGTTCTCGAAGTTTTAAAACCCGTCTCCGAAATTATTGGAAAGATAAGATGTAAACGCTTTTGGAATATGAGCTGATGAAGTCTGAGTAACCAGCCAACCAAAATAATCTCGGTATAGTATAACGTGTAGAATACATACTCGCATCGCGCGTGATTTCTGTTCAGCTGAGTGGTGTAGGATAACAAATTTTGTTAGACAGCTGAGAGTCGCCTGATTATAAATATCACAGCATTGTGCATCAATAAAGTATATTTGTCGTCGAATAAGGCTTTTAATTGTAAGCAAGGTTTTATGCAACCTTTTTACAGGGGAGAACATGCTGTTTTGTTAAAAGACCAGGACAAGAGTCAGAGTACCTGCTGTAAATTGGGTCATGATCTGCTGGAGAAAGAAACATATAAGCCTTTAATAAAGCCTACCTTTTGACCTTAGCTTGTTTCTCTGCTCTTCTCTTTTTAACCACCACTTAGTGGGATCTACGGCCTTATGGGCGGCCTAAGCACGAAGAGGGTGACATGACTTTGTTCTGAGAGTGATAATTTCATAGCACGTCATTTCGTTCTATATGGGCTTGTCATACACACGAATAGGCCATTTCCGAGTTACCCTTTGCCTCTGTTTCAAAACGAGTCTACGTGCGAAACCATTCATATGAAAATGTGTTCCACCTCCACTTCCATTTTCATGCAAATCAAAGTCATTTTCATTTCAATGTTTGCGCACGTAGACTCGTTTTGAAACTGAGACAAAGGGCAACTCGGAAATGGCCTATTGCGCCACGAGCCCGAAAAAATTATTGCATAGGAGGCTAAGCTATCAGCTGGGAAGCAGTCGTTTCATTTCGAGAGGGTAAGAAGCGCGTAAAGGTTGGGACGGCCATACCGAGCAAAGAGTACTTCAGAGGGGTGATGGGAATAAAGCTTTCACGCGACTCTTGCGCTGGGAAAGGGAACGAATGCTAAGCAGGATAGTTTTACTTGAGATGGTGTTGAGAGGCCCGCTAGGCGCAATCTGGATTTCTATCAGATGAAATTTACCAGAACAAAAATCTACCACAAAGGACACGCATCCAGTAAGTATTGATCAACTGGAAAAATATCTTAATATTATATATTTTTTAATAATTTCTTAGCTTATATTTTCTAAAGGCTTTTTTGGTGGAAATACTTCGGATTAAATCTGAAATGGATTTTGCGTCGGCAATTTTTTAGCGTAGTGCATAGTACCGGCTGGAAACTGTCCAAAAATGGCGATAACGCCATCACATACAAAACAAGGCTACAATCAGTGACTTGTATTTGGAAGAAAAGTTTAATCTAACTTACACCTAAAGGCACTTGTTATTTAAAGGTATTTTACATCCTAGTTTCTTGTTTTTCGCTTTTTTCCAAGGGTCGCTACTTTAGTAGGGTTGTTACATTCAAAACTTTTCGGTATCGGCTAAGGATTCAAGTCCTATTCTCACTGCATACATAATTAGCCCGTCACACGGGAAGGCTTAAGATTTTCAAATTCCAGCATTCTGTTATTGCGCACTGTTAGCGTGATGCTTTGCGGCCTTCTGCTTTAAATATCGAAGTTTCAGTCACCTCGTGGTCAGTTTAACGGAGTTCGGTTGAGTCACCATAAAGGTTTCGCCCCTCCCACCTCCCCTGGTGGCGGTCGATCACTGCCCTATCCTACATTCTACAGGCCAATTGCCCTGGCTGTCGCGGGTATCCTCCCATAACTTAGCTTTCCGTGTCAGGGCAATTGTTTGCGGTGAGAATGTTTTACTTGTCGCATTGCAAAGATGATTCATACGACCAACTAGCGAGCAAAAGTAGACATTGTAAATGGTCATAGCAACTATCTCCTCATCAGTTACGCAGTGTCGAGATCAACTATGACAAATACGGCTTCTATCATTGCAAATGTTGTTAGCGTAGGTGTGGCAACGCTCCTTGCTATTGTGGGTAATCTTCTTGTCGCGTACGTCTTGATTAAGCTACGGAAAGTACTTCTCAAAAACCGTCCGACTAACCAGTTTATTTTGAACCTGACTCTATCGGATCTTTTTGTTGGTGTATTGCTTTGCCCTCTCGAATTCGTACGGCGACTTACCGGTACGTGGATGTTCGGAACAGCTCTTTGTAAGATCGTCGATTTTGTCAAACTCTCGGCGTCCGGTACAGCTGTTATGTCTCATACACTCATTGCAGCTGATCGATATCGTTGTTTGGCACATCCTCATCTTCCCAAGCTCAAAACAGGACACGTTAAGCAGCTGATAGCGATGTCATGGGTATTTCCTCCCCTGGTGTCCACTCCATATCTGTACATGTTTGAAATTGTCCAGGTCAATTCTTACCAGATATGCACGCCGCTTGCCATTCCTGTGCCATGGCTTGACAAACTTTACGAAGCTGTTGAGTTCGGTGTATTGTTCCTTTCTCCCGTCTGTGTGATCTGCTGGTGTTATTATCACGTGATCCGGTTAACACTTGGACCTCATGATTCAGGGTCAGCACAGATACCAACTGCACAAGTTGCTCTTCGAAGAAGCAGAAGGCGTGTGACGAAAACGGCCTGTTTGATTGTGGTGGCATTTATCATCTGTTGGCCCCCGACTTTTGTCTTAAGCATTTGGAGAACTGCGTCCGGCACAGAAAGTGTACCCCAGGGTCACACACTGCATGAAATTTCCTTCTTCGGAGCACTCATTAACGAGGCAGTCAACCCCATCATTTACAGTGCATTCGACAGGAACATGAACGTTTGTGCGTACATTCATTGTGGACATCGCGTCTTCAATGAGACCAGTGAAACAAACTCCATTAGAGCAAACGAAAGTGTTCACAATCCCGGCAGTATAAATACAAGGCAGCTGCAATTTGAGGAACCTTCTTAACACTTTTCTAATCATGCTGCTTGTATGCTTGCTTGCTTGCTTGCTTGCTTGCTTGCTTGCTTGCTTGCTTGCTTGCTTGCTTGCTTGCTTGCTTGCTTGCTTGCTTGCTTGCTTGCTTGCTTGCTTGCTTGCTTGCTTGCTTGCTTGCTTGCTTGCTTGCTCGCTCGCTCCCTTGCTTGCTTACTTGACTGACTGACTGACTGACTGACTGACTGACTGACTGACTGACTGACTGACTGACTGACTGACTGACTGACTTAGTAAACCTATTCGCGTTCCTTTTCGCGTAAGGTCCCTCGTGTTTAATTTTTCAAGGTAAAACCACCATTAAGAATGTGTGCTGCCAAGAATCTGTAGAACAGTGTTTGATTTGTATATGTAAGTAGATATTCGCTCACACACGAAGGGAAATGTCACAGCAGTAGGTGGTAGGGACAAAATCACAACATGTACATAAAAAGGTAGCAGGGGCATATTGCAGCGACAGGGTCCATTTCGTCACAGTAGAACACGTCTATACAACATGTCCCGATACATATTCGATTGTGTGTACATGTTGTGATTTGTCCCTGCTATCTGTCAATTCAACATGTCTTTGCAATATGTACTTTCGTGTGCCGGAAGCTTAAATAACCCTGAAGACTTCCACACCAAATAATATATGCATTTCCTATTATTATCATTATGCTCATTCAGTTTCTTACGAAGGTGTACAGGAAATTTCAGTGAATGGTCTGAATGAAGTGTTCCAGTTACATGACAGTAATATCACATGGATTCGCTCCACCTTTAATCATAATAATATTGCAGTTTCTTTACTGAATTGTAATTATATCTAATCGATTTACAGCTGTTTCGACAGTGATTGTCCTACCGGAAGCCTAACAGCGTACGCGACAATACCGAAAAGTATTGTGGGTAGTGTTTGTTCACCGTTGCTTTGTTAGTCGAAGTAAGCTCTCTATGATTCAGCGAAGTAGTAGAAGAAACCATGAATAGAGAAATTTCAAGAAACGTTATCGAAAAGAAGCATAAAATGAAGCTACATCATTAAACCGAACGTTAGTGTAGGTATTCATAGAGTTTTGCCAGTGAAAAAGAAATCATGCTTAAATATACACTTTTTGGCTACGGCTAGTTTGCTTCTAAATGTTAAGAATGAACTAAATAACCTTAAAAATACCTTTATGTTGTTACATTTTATAATTAATTCTGCAGTGCAGGCTGCGGTGTTCTACTTTTATCCATTCAAATTTTTGCCGCACGCTTTTACGCTTCAGTGAAGCAACCTTTTTGGATTGTCAAGAGCAACCTGTCTTTAAGTTTCTTTACCACTTTCAAGTGGTGTTTTGATTACAGCCAGCATTTAATGAGCATTTAAAGCTGTTCCCGGAATATCCAGTAGACTGGTATTTTGATGGTTCCCCGGCACTCGCGATCTTACTGTAAGCTCGGCAATTGTAACTGTCTTCGTATTTGAGAGGTGAAATGGCGCTCGCAAAAAGTTGTTGCAGCTGGAACACAAAATTGTCGGCGTGTCAAATTGCCACCAGCTGCAGGTAGTATCTCATTCATACCAGGGAGGTGGCAATGCATTATTTAGCTTCAAGCAACTTAGGAACTCAAAGTACCACCAGTCGCATCTGTGGACACTTGGCTTGCCTTGTCAGTATTGCCCTGCACCATGAACATGAAATTATATGTTCACACCATACAACTCGGCTTGGAAACCAACTGTGACATTCTTGAACCCACTTTGTCCTTTTCCATTTGTGCCTGCAAAATGAAGACATGACTCCAATTTAGTAAATTTGCCAAACAAAACACAAGATTCTGTTCTGACCATCTTACCTTCTCCAACAAAACCTGGAGTCGCTTAACCTCCTTCTGGAGTTCCTTGTTGGTCACGTTATCATCACGATAGTTGACGTCCTTGCTTTCGTATTTTATCCCATTTGTGGGAAATCCATCCTGTATTTCTTCGCAATTTCGTTTCTTCATTGCTCGTATCTGAAAGCAAATAGTAAAACAATTTTTTCCTCCAAAAACAAGAACATCTTTGCAAAGTACACTGATAAGAGATTAATTATGCCGAGCCGATAGCTGAAATATAGCCGGAGTTTTGTTTAGAAATTCAACGAAGGTTGCAAAAAGGGAAATATCCTTTTAAAAAGGAATTATAAAATCAAAAATTGATGTAAACAATGTTATCTTTAGGTATTTTTATCTTTGCCTTTCTTTTTTCATTTTTGCAGTGTCTTATCAAGTAATAAAACACAAACTGCGAATTTACTGAACGGCTTCAAAATCTTCTGATGTAGGTCAACTAATTCTTGCACTAATATCTAGATTTTGGGTTACTTTGGCCTAGAAAATTGGACGTAAAGTTAAGCCGTGTCTTTATTAGATATAAAGACACTCATTAAGAGCGAATGTCCACTGAGACCGAGCGAAATCGAAAATAAGTGGCACATGATGAAAAATCAAAATTCTTTATATTTCGCCCATAGATAGCCTATGGTCGGCCTAGAAACGTGGTGGAATTTTTTTCTTGAAAAATCTTTTAAACCGGCCAAAAATTTACAAAACCGTTAAGGTCCCACGTGTCTTCAAAAACACACAAAATAAACGTGACCCATACCTAGTCGGAAACTTCGCACTGATTCATTCGCATTAAATAAAACCCCGATTTTGGCCCTGGAAATGTGCTTTTGAAGTGTTTACAAGTTATTTGGGACAAATTATTCTTCTCTTAGTTAATTTTCAAGGTTACGGCAAGCCCCTGAAAATGGCTAATATTCGATTGCTCAAAATTCTTAATTTGGCGGTCTTTTTCGCGAGACAATTTCCCTACCCGGTAAAACTCTAAACCATTTGAAATTCATATATTTTGAAAGGGCAAACGCCGTTCTAAAACTTGGTGTAAAAAGAAGTTTCGGGCTTTTTATAAGCGCTGAGTGCGAACGCTTTCAAAATCCTCATAATCACAACTTTACCTGTCGCTGAACTGTAAACAACAGTCACATGCTTCTGACCAGATAATCGAAAACATCTTGTTTCCAGTGTTTCCTCTTGTTTTTCTCGGTATTTGAATGTAATCTACAGCAGAAAGTTCCTGTTTAGCTCATCCTGAATACGATATTATCCAAATATCTAGTATTAGGTGTATTTAGAATCCTAAACGATAGCCATCGATCTTGAAGCGAACGTAGTACATCAACTGACGTGTTGACATTCAACTTTATACGACTCTTGGAACAGCCATCACATTCGCATCTCTTGTTAAACAGCAGTCGAATAAATAAACCCTTCTTGCATCAGCTGTTTGCTCTCTCAAACGAAATTCCTATCCGCTGTTCTCCACGGTTCATCCTGAAACGAACTGTTGTTCTTCGATGTTGACTAGATTTGCCTGTCACGCAATAGTCACTCGAAAGGTTATTGTTACACGATTTCCATAAATGGAAAAAAATGACAAAGCGAAAGATGGATGGAGAGAGACACTGTGAGTGTAAGGTCTCTTGCCCAAAAACACAACAAAATGACCCCAGCCAGGGCTCAAACCCGGATCGGACCGCTCGATTCGGAATCCAGTGCAGTACAACGCCTCCCGATACTATGAAAACGTGACACAAAAATGTTACATTAGAAAATTGAAATAAGAATAGAACAATATGTACCGTGATAATAAAATTAGAAACAAACGGAGATAATAGCATTTACATTTCATGTTTATTATTCATACCTAGAGGTTCAAGATTGCGACCTCATATCAACAAGGAATGCTTCTCTAGCTAGCTTTTCGTGCACAGTCACGATTAGAGTGAATGTTCGAGTGGAATGCGTGTAACGTCTTTAGCGGAATGATCATTAGCAAAGAATGTCCTGAGACTGCAGTGGGCTTGGGCATATACTCAAACGGTCTTTCATTTGTCGTTTGGTTTCCCAATGTATTGTGTTTGGGAAAAGATTACATTGATCCATGTAGAAAACGTTCTCAGAGTTGCAGGCGATGTGATGAGTTTCAGTTGTAGAGTGCATGGAAGACCCCATCGAATGTACGGGGTAGTTTGTCTGTCAGATATGTAGGTACATGACGTAAAGTATATGAAGTAATTCATATGTGGACTGCGGATAGATTTAAAGTAAAGAAATGATCTTCCCAGCGAAATTGCAATTAACTGCAATTTCGTTGCGAGAATCATTTTTTACATTATGTAGGAACATGTTAGAGAGTTGTCAGTTGCACGTTTGATATGATTCCGGGGTTGGTATTTTTCACTGTGTACAAACCCCTTGTCATTAGCACTCTACTATACTATAGCGAATTCTGGACTAAACATAATCCACACAACAACGGAAGCTTCGGGTGTTCCATCTGGGGTACTTTCGTAGGATCCTCGGAAATAGATGGCTGGACAATGTCCTCTCGGGAGCTGGTATCCCATCCATGTTCACACGTCTACGTCAACGCTAGTCTGAAATGTCATCCGTCCTCTCTTCCTTACCCGCCCGCGCCCCTCCTCTGGGGGGTAAGGAAGAGAGGACGGATGACATTTCAGACTACGTCAACACTTCCGTTTCGTAAACGGTCGGCGCCACTTTAAACGGTCGATGCCATCATTGGTAGACAAGCGTTTCGGAATGGAGAGTGCCATATCTGCTCTAGTTTAAGCCTGGTTAAGGTCGAAACTGTGCTTGATTATTAGATGAAATCAGGCTTAGAGAAGACGATTATTAAATCTAAGTTAGATTCAAACGTAGGTTAGGGATGTAACAGTTATAGATGTAACAGTAACAAAGTCACCTAATATCATTAAATTTTTCGGGGATTTGGCGGATCAACGTGGTGGTGTAGTGGTGAGAGAGGGATGCTAGCATACCAGAGGTTCCAGGTTCAATTCTGGGTGCTGACGTACAATTTTCATTTTTCTTTTTAGTAGAAAAAAAAATTTGTCGCTAAAAAAAAAGTGTCGCTAAAATGGAACCGACCGTTTACTAAACGGAAACGCGCGCCGGCTAACGCTGGCTGGGCCATGTTCACAGGATGGACGATGGACGCATCCCCAAGGATCTACTCTACGGCGAGCTTGCCACTGGGGGCAAGGCGCAGAGGCTGCCCCCTGCTACATGCAAGCGTGACATGACAGCATGTAACATTGACACCAAGTCATGGGAAGCCCTTGTAGACAACAGAAACCTGTGGAAGCAGCAAGTATCACAAGGACTGAAAAGAAGAGAGGTTGCCATCGGATACAAAAACGATAAAAGAAGAGCCAGAAGAATAACCTGTCAACACCAAGACCATCCAGATCCACAACCTGCATCAGTTTTCATATGCAAGGGCCGAAGCAGAGACTGCAAATCTAAGATTGGCCTCTACAGCAATGCAAGACGATGTTCCTCAACAAGCCCTCACGGCGCTATTCCATAGTCGAATTCGACTGACAGATGCCAACGACACCATAGTTTGGCTCTTAAAAAAGGGACTGAGGTTGCTACTACGTTTGTGTGACTGGTGAGAGCCTGAAGAAAGCCAGCGCCTCTCTCATCATTTGTGACCAGCAGAGACTTGGCCAAAATGAGGAAGTGCTAAAAAGTTTTATACAAGAGGCTCCGCCCGAGGTACAGATCCTTGCTCTTTTTCTATGATTTTGAATAATAATAAAAAACAACAACAGGAAAGGTTACCTCGTCAAAAACGAATGGTTGTCGTTCTTTTTTTTTACTGTCCTGGAGGTGAGTTGGCGGGAATCATCCCCCAACGTCATTTCCAGGCTCAAGAGTTGAAGTATGCAAAAGGGGTAGGTGAGACTGCCATTTAAACTGTCACTTAGGTATCCCTTTATTTAAAATATCTCGAACATAGCCACCACGTAGTGATATAGAAGTTCGTGCAATCCATCTAAGTATCCTAAAGGGTTATTTGTAAAGTTGAGAATTTAAAGGAATGAGACATAATGTTCCTTCTCAGTAGATACGTGAAAGGGGTAACATTTTCTATTGAGGGTATACACAAGGTCGCGAAAGACGCGAAAGGGTTACCTATTATTTCAAAAAGGTTATATGAAATTGTAGTAAGGAGATAGACCTCGGGCGGAGTACCTGTCGGCGGGGTGTGAGGGGGTATGGGTGGTTGATAAATGCAGCTGATGTGATGAAAATATCACTTCGGCCAAGATGCTGCTACTCGCAAGTGATTTTCCATTGTTTTAACCTTTGGTTGTTTGCATAATTTCCTTCGCTAACCCAGCATTTGTACTGAAAACGACAAGATCATGTAGATACTTCACGGTCTTTAAGCTTGCCTAAGTCCCTTTTTTCGATCAGAAAGGCATTTTCGATAGCTTTTACTTAAAGGGGCACTATCACGGCTGAAATATCATATTTTATAAGAATGGGCTGTAGCTTGCTATAAATTGTACTTAATTGTCTTGCAATAGGAAGAAAAAAAGGCTTACAGTGGTAAATGCAAAGAAATATCAACTAAGAGGAAACAGTGACTAACAAAATGTTCAAAATTTCACCAGGATGGCAGCTTTGAATTCTGGACATCCTGTCCAAAAATCAATCGCAATCCACTTCCATCCTTGCAATCCTGTACTTCTTCCTCAAAATAACTGTTCTATCCTGTTTTGTGGGATCTATTTATCGAATTTATTCATGTATTTGGTGGCATTTGGAAATATACTGAGGAAATTAGAAAATAGAAATTTCTATGATCAGCCGTGATAGTGCCCCTTTAATACAGAATTTGTTTTAGACGTCCTAATCTTTCGCTTTATCATATATTTCCATTTATGGAAATCGAGCAACAAAATCCTATCGAGTGACGGTTGCGTGACAGGCAAAGTAGTCAACATCGAAGAACAACAGTTCGTTTCATGATGAACTGCGAACAGCGGATAAAAATTCAGCTTGAGGGAGCAAACAGTTGATGCAAGAAGGGTTTATTTATTCGACTGCTGTTTAACAAGACATTTGAATGTGATAAAAAGATCCAAGAGTCGTATAAAGTTGAATGTCAACACGTCAGTTGATGTACTACGCACGCTTCAAGATCGATGGCTTTCGTTTAGGATTCTAAAATATACACCTAATACTGGATATTTGGATAATATCGTATTCAGGATGAGCTAAACAGGAACTTTCTGCTGTAGTTTACATTCAAATACCGAGAAAAACAAGAGGAAACACTGGAAACAAGATGTTTTCGATTATCTGGTCAGAAGCATGTGGCTGTTGTTTACAGTTCAGTGACAGGTAAAATTGTGATTATGAGGATTTTGAGAACGTTCGTTCTCAGCGCTTATAAAAAACCCGAAACTTCTTTTTACACCAAGTTTTAGAACGGCGTTTGCCCTTTCAAAATATATGAATTTCAAATGGTTGGGAGTTTTACCGGGTAGGGAAATTGTCTCTCGAAAAAGACCGCCAAAATAAGAATTTTGAACAACCGAAATTTTGGTGATTTTCAGCGGCTCGCTGTGATCTTAAAAATTAACTTAGAGAAGGATAATTTGACTCAAATGACTTGTAAACACGTCAACAGCACATTTCCAGGCCCAAAATCGGGGTTTTATTTAATGCGAATGAATCAGTGCAAAGTTTCTAACAAGCTATGAGTCACGTTTATTTTGTGTGTTTTTGTAGACACGTAGGACCATAACGGTTTTATAGGTTTTTGCCCGGTTTAAAAGATTTTTCAAGAAAAAAATCCCACCACGTTTCTAGGCCTACCATAGGCTATCTCTGGGCGAAATATAAAGAATTTTGATTTTTTATCATGTGCCACTACTCACGCGGTCTTAGTGGGCATTCGCTCTTAAGCATTAATTTCTTTTGTATTTTCTTTATGAATTATTAATGAGTTTTTGAACAACTGATAGCTAAAATCTAAGGTTTGTAACTGATAACTGAGAAATATAAGTGATAAATGGCGTTCCAGCACCCCTATCCAGACCCTCTTATTACCTCTCATCTGATATGTTATGGATCATTATTGACTTATTTTCACTAAGAATAGACAAACCTTCGGTACAAAGACAAGGCACAATGTCAAGGTGGTGCAGAAGACAATGCAGATGGTAATTACATAAAAGGAGATTGCATACTGCTGCTTTTCACTATATATTGCCATAGGAACTCCTATCGTACAGACAATGAACACATTGTACACAGCCATACCTGCAGAGATAACATAGGAAGCAATTAAAATGTTATGAGGGCTAGGTAGGTCACACTGTCGTGAGCTAAATGCTATGGAAACCTGACGCCCATTACCACTTTAAGTCGCTAGTCAGTTATTAAGCTCTCCTCGATGAGGGTGGGGAGGGTGGCCGATTACTATGACCTGGAGGTTACTGATTCAGATCCTCTACCCCGCCACTCGCTGGATTTGTTCTCAATAGACCGGAGTTCAATTTTGTAGCCAACTTCTAGTCTGGGATTTTAAACGTGTTTCTGTTCTATTTGCAATATTTGTTTGTTTATTTAGTGTCATCGGCACAGTAACTCTAAATATATTGACGCTAAATAATTAAAATATAAGAAAGATAGATAGATAAAATTCAAGCAACGGGAAGTTTTCAATGTAGAGACTTTGCAGTTAGGAGATTGCGTGGACGATAAGAAGATTGTTGGCTTTCAAATTACATGTAGAGGTGGTATGCCTCGCGGAGCTGTTATAACATTAAAATTATTGTAAGATTCTTGCAAACTAGATTGATGGACTTGATGGTTTTCCGTACAGCCAATGTACATTGAAGCGAAAAGAGCTATGGGGACGATAATGGACTGTTTCATGGTTCGAAGGCGACCTACCAATGTGGTGCGAATCATTCAATGCTGCTATCTTGACTTTACGAGTCTCCCACGCTAAAAATAATCCGAATATGAGAAGAATCCCCTTGAAACCGTACACCAACAGAAGCCAAACAAATGAGTTGTTTGTTGTACAATAATAAATCATAGGTCTGTAAATAATGTCCACATGGAGGTCATTAGCCTGTAATAAAAAGAAAGAAATAATAAGTACATTCTTCTCTAACATAATAACATGGGTTGATAGTGCTTTTTGTCTGTTTTTCTGTTTTGTTTTGTTTCGTTTGTTTGTTTGTTTTTTCACAAATATTCAATGTGTTGCAGAAGAAAAAGCAAGCAGCTAACGGTACCTCGTTTGTTAGAAACTTCTCATCTTTACGTAAAGGATCTATCACTGACCAGATTATAATGATTACAATGTCGACAAACAAGAACACAAAGATCATTCCAAACAAGTGGATGTCTTTAATCACCTGCAAAATAAAGCCGGAACAAGGATTATTTAATAAAAGTAGCTATGTACACTATATTGATTTTTTGGAGTGCAAACAAGAAATGTAAGTTGCTAAAAATTTTATCACAACAATAACTATCGAAATTGTTGTGCCGTTCTGGAACGACTGAATTTTAAGCCATTATTCAAAGGGTTACTGATTTTCATCGTTTCAAACATAGTAATAGTACAAATACAGTTTTCACACTAGACTAGCTTTCCAAGATAATATCATACCAAGAGAGTATACTCTCTTGATAATACTGATCAAAGATAATCAAGTACGCTTGTTTTCCAAAATATAATCTTATAAGATTCCATTGAAGCTCGTTATTCAACTCTCTGTGTGAGTCACACCAAAAAGCATCTGATCTTGTGACTATCGCCATTTGAGCGACATAATCTGTTTCTGCTACGCCTCGTGAGATGATTTCGCTTACACGTCTTCGCACTCTGATCTTTCTAGTGATTCTGTGAACTCGCCACGTTTTTGAAAACATCGATCCAAAAGCGATTGTAAACCCAATGTCCAAGGTGATTACTTTGGCCTGCAATACAAAGAAGAAAGTGTTTGAAAAGGACAGTACTGACCAGTGGTGTAAGTTTACAGCTGTTATTAGGCTGTAAGGAAGTGATTCTTCTTATCTACTCTGTATGAATTACCGTGATAGTGCTGTTTTCATCTCTAGCTTTTTTTTTTTCGAATTTGCCAGAAATCGTCCGCAATACTACTGACCAGTGATCATGATTATTAAAGGCAAATGTAATTTTAAGTTTAAGGCTGTAAGGAAGTGATTCTTCTTGTGTATTGTGTATGACCCACAGTTAACTATAAGCAAGGTGGTTGTGTTAGTGCTGGTTTTTCTTGTCGTAGCATTGCTGTTTTTTTTTTTCTTCCGTCACGAGTTATGCAGGCGTAAGCTCCAGTTCTTGAATTTGCAGGAAATCGTCCGCAGCGGTTGTCACATGATTTTCGGCCATACAACGCTGATTATACAATTCACTTTCCATGTTATTATATTTGTTTCATGCAATCTGCGACTTTTTCTCCACAATATGATATATAGAAACTTGTATTTTGTTTCATTCATGGCATTCAGTATTAATTTTGCCACATTTAAAGCCACCTGCAAGTGGTGTTCGTTTGGGAAAACTGATGAATATATTTTTTAAAAGGTTATTTACTTTACATATAAAGCTGGTGAGTCTTTCTCCATCCACAGAGAAAAGAATGACTGAGATATAGGCTAGAGTACAACCAACAATTATCGCATTGTTGATATTAGGGCTTGACATCTTAATGTACCTGGAAAAGCAGAAAAAAGAAAAAAGATTGTTTAGCTGGTGTCTGTAAGATTCAGCAACAAAGGCATGGCTTCTGGCCATTAACTCAATGTTACGTAGCTCCTTTAACTAAAATTACTTGCGGGTTGCTAAGGCAGAAATTTATATGGAGTAAATAAAGTGTTGCTATTGTTGCTAGTGTAAAACTGTTTTTACCCGAGTTTGTTATACATACACTTTTTTTTGTCAAACAAAGGGGGTTAAACACTGCATAAAATGTAGGCCTTCTCACCTCTCATTTCTATTGACAACATTGAAGTACAAAAATCCAAAGCAGAGAGATATCCCCATGCTGGCTAGAATACAGATGCTGATGAAGTTCCCCCGAGACAGCTGGATTAACCTGTTCTTATAGATAATGTGATCACGAGGGGATTTGCCATCTGTTTAATATGAAACAAGATTGTTAAGACTTATCAACCAGAGATTGGATGTAGAAATCATATTTCTGTCTTATTCTAGGCCTTTATTGGCCTCAAACAGATGTTCAAAGTCATTTTACATTCAAGGACTCTATTAATTGGCATTAATTACAGTCATCTCTATCTAAGCTGGACCACTTCAGGTACCAACTGTTCATCTCAATTTGGTTTCCACCTTGTAAAGAGTCAAGGGTACCTAACAGGAATAACAATCTTCGGAATGTAAAACAAAAGGTACGTACAGTAAATTCACATCAATCTCAGTAGTTTATTATGAGCTGAAACTGGAACACGACTTATAAAATAGTAAAGTAAACTCATTTGTTTGAGCAAAAGTTTTAAAAATGCTTGTAAAAACTGTACTGCATAAAATAAAACAATATATACTTCTCCATTGAAATTCCATGTCATCATAATAGGTTAGATTGTCCGGTTTTGTAGCATCATGAAAAGCTATCAGGTCTAAGTCACTTCCTGAAAAAAATACGAAAAATTAGTTAGTCTTTCTTTCAGTTTCTTAGATTCCCAAACATTGTAAAAATTCATGGTTGATGTGACCACCTGGCAAAATTGACAATATAACTTTCATTTACTTATGGGCAAGGAACAAAATAAACTAAAAAAATGTATATTATGGCGTGACAATGCAGTTGTTACCTATGAGTTGAAAAACTTCAAACTTTCCAGTTCTATCTCCATTATTCTCCAGTTGAACTTCACCCTATGAAGTTAAATCAAATGCGACTTTTTTGATGGAACATTTTTTATTTGCTCCATTGGAGTGTCATTAGCGGTCCTTGCGCTAAGCTCTCGGATCGCAAATTATTAGGGAGCTTGAAGACGGCGACGCCGTGGACAAAGCCTAGTGAAAAGAGAATTTATGATTGTACTAAAGAATCTTGCAGTTATCAAAATGTATTCAGTGTATCTACCGGTTTCAGAACTAGCTCCAGCTGAATATGTAAAGAGAGCGGCCAACCCCCCAATAGAAAAAAAAAAACAAAAATTAGCCGTCGTGGTTACGTTGACAAAAGTATGTTGGTCATTTCACGTTGTTATTTCACAGCAAACGGCTAAGACATGTGCCAAGATTTTAAACGCACATGCAGAGCTATTGTTCTCCTCATTGAACCTTTTGTTTGGTGACGTTCTCGTTGCCTTTGCCGTCGTAGTTTGCTTAAGCTCCCTTATGACACTACGCGCGGGCGCAAACTGAATAAGCAATCTTCCCACAAAAAGACACTACATTTTCCCTTATTTCTAACCAAGCCGAGAACCTTACCGAGAGAATATCGGCTCTAGGTCTTGTTCAGGGCCTATTGACGTATAAAGTCTTGTTTTATATACTAACCGTTACACCTAGAAACCTCGCGCTAAGCAGACTGCCTTTGATAACTTCAGATGCATTGTCCTCTCTTAAATCCTTTATGTTCAAGAGCCTTGGATCTGACAGTTTGTCGATGGAAGAATTTAGCGCAATTGCAACTAACCAAGCAGCGTCAAAGCCAAAAGGCCCGTAGAGTGACGTTTTAACATTTGTTTCATTTGCGTACACTGCATAGGCCTTGGAAAACTGCTGAGGTGTCTGTTGTTAAAGAAAGCGAGGGACTGTGTTAGAGGGAACAACCAGGTACTTCCTCTCTACCCTAACATTAAGCTTCAAAGCAAGTATTTAGAAAAATTATAAAATAAACAAAACTCTACGTACCAAACCGGATATAGTGGACACGTTATCCTTGCTTATATAAAGATGGTCAATGGAAATGGAGTATTCCGCTGCCTCGGCCACTTGTTTTGGGGAGCAATCCAGGAAAGGGAACGTTCTGCTCCACCAACCTCGCGAATCAGGACTATGCACTACCCAGCCGTATTTCTTACCGTACAAGTTGTGCTTGTGAATCTACTGAAAAGAAACATAATTTAGTTGAAATGGGATAATGGCGCAGTGACCGAATGCTTTTCCCTTGAAACTGAGGTCATATACAATCTATTTAACAAAACATAATGAAACAAAGCAAACAAAGTATTGTACTTGTCTTACCAGACACATAACACTCGTCGTCTTCTGCAAGAAAGCGAACACAATTCTCGCATCGATGGCCTGGGAAAAATAAAAATGAACTGAACATGAAATGTTTAACCCATTCATGAAAAACAGCTTGGAGTGAACACGTAGAAAGTATGGCAGGGGTATCTTTACTGGATTGTACAGCATGACTATGATTAACTCCAGTTATTAAGAGCGTTGATCGTGGTTTACTACACAAGTTTAAGGGCTGTTAGCTGAACTACTGACTGTTTGTCATTCCTATTAAGCACAAAATCAGTTAAGCGCTGTTTCATAATCAGTATGGCTTCCGATGCCAATTCAAATTTTGATACCTTAATGTGCTTTAGTTGGTTGTCGGCATCATTTCTGTCTCTAAAGCTCCCGTAAGACAACACAGTGATGTTGTTCCTTTCGCACTCTTCCTTTAGGTCAGACGCGGCCTGTTACGTGGAAAGACACCAAAAATTTTGTTACCTTTTCAAAAACTCGTTATATCTGATAAAGACACGGCTAAACGTTACGTCCAATTTTCTAGGCCAAACTAGCCCCAAATCTCAATATTAGCGCAAGAATGAGTTGATCTACATCAGAAGACTTTGAAGACGTTCAATAAATTCGCAGTTCAGGTTTTATCAAGTCTAAAACACTCGGCTGCGCCTCGTGTTTTAAGCTTGATAAAACACTGCTGCTCATTTAAATTAAATATCGATTAAATATTACATAACTAACTATAACTACTAAGACGAATTACTACCTGATTTTACCCTGTGACTTCCAAAACCATAAATATCGAGAAGGCATAAAGCCGTCAAAGAACAACTGATTTTACCGGGTGACTTCATTTATCGTATATTTAGAAGTCTAAAGAGTGAGAAGAGTAAAAAAAAAAAAAGAAAACTAGGACCCGACAACATTTCCGGTAGACATCATTTCCGGCAATAACTACACTATTTTATTTACTACAAATTCTCGCGGGAAGAGCACTTTTATACAAGTACATATAAAGGGTGTTGACCATTTGCCGAAAAAAAAAACCGCTAAGGATGATCATTGAAAAATGAGAAGCATTTTTCCAAAAATACTGAAGATCAGCAAACCAACTGAAAAAGATGGCGCGTATAATTTATAATTCGCTTTCCAGTTATTGCATTCCCTTGATGGAATACTGGAAATGGGTAAAATGAACAAACAGTGCAGAATTTTCCAAAGAAAATTTCTGTTCTATTTGCTTTTCAAGCCAAACGAGTCAAAACCTCCACTGTCAAAACTGAAAAAACTTGTTATTCTCCAATTTGCACAGTGAGGGTAGGTAGTACAACTTTTTTGGTGTTCTACTGTGTTACAGGCACTAATTCTTAACTTCTGATCTCCAGCTGTCCATCATTAAGCGCAGCTTTTTTTAAAAAAATTTATATCATCAATTTCTTACTTTATAAGCCATGTGTCTTCTAAGGAAATTTTGTTATTATTTTTGTCAAGATTTTAGTAGTAAAATAAATCTTAAGGAATAAAACGTAACAAAATAATATATTTCTTGACACGTTTAATTTGCAATTTGCGAATGACATGAAGCTACAAACTAGTCTACGAGATAATCCCTTCACTTTATTATTAATTTATTAATCTTATTCATTAATCTTACCTTGATGTACATATCTCTACTATAAAAAAGTATCGATACTCGTTTCCATTTAAATTTCTTGGCAAGAGCCACAAAGGTAGATTTCGATGCAGATATGGATGAGATGGTGCGAAAGAAATAAGGATAGGTTTCCGAATCAGAAAGGTCTCCACTCTCTGCAGACGCCGAAATCTGTAAAATAGACAAAGACAAATTCGAAACAAAATTTACTTGAGCAAAAGTACAAAATATACGATCTAAAATTCTTGTAGTGGTTGTACCGGGGTACAACTTACTATTGAAATGCTGCCTGACAGGAAAGTAAGCGTGTTAATCGTTTAAAAGGTTTCTGTTTTCTCGTCGGTTAACCCTCGAACATAGAAGCAAATTCATACCCCACCACGGTACAAAGGGTGGGGGGGGGGGGGGGGGGGTAAGGTTTTAGTTCTATTAATGTTCAGCAAAATTATTTTGCATTGAGTAGAAAGCTCTTTGCTCACTCTACACGATGGCATAATATTTGTCGGCTGTGATGTCATATGACGTCATCTACCTGCCTCGCCCCTGCGCCTCGCACATCGAGTGCTAAACTCCGTGAGTATCTAAATAAGTTGCAACAAGCAGTTTTACCTGAATCATTTTCCAGTACTTTGCAGTGTCAGCTACAGAAAGTGCCACATTTGATCTTCCAGGTCCTAAAACCAGTGACGGTCTCCCTTCTCTAATGTAATCATAGAGGATTTTGTTGCCAAGACCGGTCTCTCCCTAGATCAGGAGACAAGTAAAGTAATTAGTTTGCCAGAACAATAAAATTCTCGTTAACTAACAGCTGGGTCCTACTAGTTTCATCGCCGACATTGTTTTTGTAAAAATTTAAGTTACTCCAAAGAAGATCACCCATGTAATTAAATGTTCTTTCGCAGTCTCCGATTTGTTTTGCCATCTCCAGCAGTTTTGCTTATCATATTTTGCGGAATATTAATATAGTTTCTACAAATTAAATAGATTAAATACTAAATATCATAATAGACCTCTTTGAGATACGGATGCAATATCCGATTAGCCCAATTCATCACTTATTAATTTCTTTGGGCTTCTCGGTGCTGAAACTCAATGACCACCAAAGAACAGCTGACTGCATGAGAGCTTACATGGGGTCGACAGTAATCGATGCCAGGTTAAGCAAAGTTCTAAGAAAACATGGCTCATAATGGAAAATAAAAATTAAAGCTTCCTAAGACTTCTAAGCTAAGTGACGCATACTTCGTAGTGTTTAGGTTGTTCAAAGCACGATTAAACTAATCCAGGTTTAAGATGAGTTTTAATTTCCATGTTTGGGAGGTTTTCGATTCATATTTTCTGTCCTTCAGTTTCGAAGTCAACTACTCTCAAACAACATAAAACATAAAATAATAACCCCTTTATGTAACAGAAAGTGAACTCTAGATCAACTTTAATCCTGGGTTAGTGTCAGCGTTAATCGGCTTTAGAACAATCCAGCTCAGGAGTGCAACTACTCCTCGTGAATTGGGCTACCACTGCGCGCCACCACACTTCTGACAACCCCAGCTATAAATTATGTAGACACAAGCTCACTACTTAGCCACTTGTGCATACTTTTTTCTCCAAGGAACGACTTTCAAACTTGGCCCATTGTTATCTTTACTTCAGTATTGAGCTGATGAATTTCGTACTGCGTAAATTTTAGAACGCGTGTTCAGATGTTTAGTCTGTGCTGAAAAAAAATATTTTGTAGGAAGCCTCGTTGTATAGCAACCAAATGAGACATGCCATATAACAGTGACAGCAAAACCAGCTCAAATTTTGCGCCTAGTCAAAATGCTATTTTTCACAACATGGAGCGCGAAAAGTTGAAGTGTCCAATAACAAGCTGTCCAATAATACGCGCGTGTGCGTGCTCTTTATTTGGTTCCTTCTTATAAATGAATAGCTCTTTTGATATTCCTGAAACTTTCAGAAACGGCTTACAGTTTTAACATACAGGTCATGAATCGTTAACAAAGGCTTCACTTTTTTTACTGTTCCTCAAATTTTGATATCGGTTACGATAAATAATTATTGGTAAAAGAAATTTCGCGCCGCCCAATTGTCTTTTCTCAGTCCTATTACCATATTTTTGCAGCTCAGATCTTATCACTCCCGGCTGCGCTATCAGCTTTTGTTACAAATGTAAGTAGTGCGATCAAGATCAGTCTCACCTTTGTGTTATTAGCCAACAGTCTCAGCTCATAAGATGGTAAAACGTGGGAGCTGTTGTTAATATACTCAAAAGCCATTTGCATTGCAGCAGTGATGCCAGCTCCCCACCAGGCACGCGTGCCGCTCAGAGGTGCCATGGAGCCGATGTATAGTGGTAGTTTAGAAGGCTGTACTTGGGCACGCACAGCGAGGAGGCAAAGAGGAAGAAGTTGCCATAGAATCATGTTCAGAAAACCTGTGTTTAAAATACCAAACAACACTCGAATGTAATTAAAGAGGCAAAATTCAAACACAAAATTCAGCATGTCATGATGAGAATTTGTACGGGGGTTCTTCCTTACAGGTTATGAAAAACTTTCTTCACAAGCTCTAGAGCACCGAGAAAACTCTAGCTGAACTAAGCGAGTCAACACAAGTAAGTAACAAAAAGATAATGTGTGATGCAAAATATAAAAGGCACATAAAATCAAATGTTACATTACCGCGTAAAAGCATCCAGTTAAAACATGTTCGTAAATGCCTCGATTTCCTTCCCTTGCACCCGCACCATTAAACGTTATTTTTTGTATTCACCGGTCGGTACATGAGCCTTTGTAGTACAGGTTACATTTACGTTTGAAGTTTTTGTGTTTTTCTCAAACTGTCCTATAGATTTGCATTTTGCCCAGACATTTTCATGACATGAATATAATATAATTCCCTTATTTGTCATTTTGTTTACTTTCAGTCAACCATATATCGTCAAAGTCTTTTCATAGCTGTCAATGGCCGATGCAAGGCATACTAATTAAACTATCTATATCATGGATTTTATACCATGGCTTACATTCATTGAAGAAAAATTTCCTATCGCCCTTTTTCAGTTACGTTTCCTCTTACGTCTTAAGGGAAGATAATTTTTTCGTATCGTGTAAAATAAGTCTATCCGTTTAACTACAAGCTGTATCAGAAACGATGCGTTCGTTTGCTTGAAGACAATAACACGATTGGCGACGGCAAGAGTTGTTTACAGTATGTACTGATTTTTCTTGTTTTATGTCAGATCAGTTACACATATATCTCTAAAAGTTTTTTAGTACACCGCTATAGTTTACTCGTGTATAGGGACTACTGCCATTGTCCTTTGGCGAGCTGGTTTCATTATTGAATGCACGGAGAATGTATGCAGCGCTTTAATTTTCGATAAGATATTAAAAATGTAGCAGTCATTATCATGAGTACATGTATGATTCATAGGACGTAGTAATTTTAGATTATCGTAAACGGTTTTACCCTTTTTGCATGTAGAATAAAAGATGTAATATTAAGTTTATACCTTAGGACGGCTTTAACGATTGCCTATGGCAAGATCTAATTCTTTTTGTTTTACATCAGTCTTATATATGCTGCTTAAATTGTGTTTTATAACTATTGGTGTAGGACCTATTACCTTTCTCATCAGGTGACATAATTTCTTCTTTTCCTCGAACGAAAACTGTTCAATTTTAATGCAAGACGCTAATATTCTGCAGCCATGAATATAATTCATAATGTGTATTTTTAACCTATAAACAAAATACTCAACGAACTCTGATTGGCTAAAGAAAAACATACCTCTATGGAAACAGAAAAACTGCCGAGGGCGTTTATTTCATAAAGAAATTGGTACTTTTTATCTTTGTTTCCATAACATTTTTGAAAAGGTAACACTTGCAGTGAGCAAACTCGAAATGTCTGTGGCAACACTCAGCAACGACAATGAATCTTTTTCCGTAGTAAATTATCAATAGATGATATTCGCCTTATCTTTGTACTGAATATTAAGTAATGCTTTGTGATGTGATTTTTTTTTGCGATGGAAAACCTCAAGCAATAGTTTACTAAGGTTAAAAACACTAAAGAGGTAACAAGAAAACAAAAGAACAATGATTGTTCCAAGTTACAAATGTACATCGTGAAAACATTAACAAAACGCTCCATTTTCAAACAATTTTGCTTGATAAAAAATGTACTGATTGCAGTGAACGATTTAGAGTGACGCCGGAGAAGTGAAGTGGATCAAAAATAACTTGGAGGCAAGCCTAGCCAAAATTCGGTGTTTTCAGAAAAGTAAACCAACCATTTGTTTATGCTGCTTTGCATTTAACGATTCGTGGAATGAGATGGCAACATGGAAGTGTGAAGTGTAAAATTCTGAGAGAAGCTAATGGCCGCCGGTAACTTTTAAGTGGTACTGTTTGTTATGCTGTACAAAAACGTTTACAATTTTTGATAACATTTCAGTCTTTATAAATGCTTAGTGTCTGCCTATTGATTTCAGAAGCATATGTTTCTGTCCAGATACATAAACAGCTTCCTGTGTCATTGCTTATAAAGACAGTTTGCATTTGGAGCTTTTCGATGTTAGAGCGGTTTTCACTTGTGTCGCAAATAATTCGCATTTTCTTTGGTTTCGCATTACTACGCTCAGTAATTGGTTTAAAAAATCTCGCGACACTAAAAACCAAATTGTTATGAAATGATTCTTATTATTTTCATTTTTAAGGTTCTTATTATTCTCAGTTAATTTATGTCCTGACGTCATTCAACACGTTACATATTCCGCATAAATTATGCCATGATTCTGCAAGTCATGCCACATGCCATTCGGCAAATTCGTTCCTCCTTTTACCCTCACCGGAGTTTTGGCGCTTCGGGCCAGCTACATGTATTTGCTTCGAGTTTTGATTGGTTCACTGGCTTGTCTGTGTTCTTTGTGATTGGCCAGAGTGACTACTTTGGTTTTGGTTTACGACACTCAATGCGGACAATCAATCGCTCTAAACTTGGGACTCTCTTCGCAGGAAAAGAGTCAGTATTATTCCAGAGGCGGATCTAGGGGGAGGAATTAGGGGGTGCGCACTCCCCCCACTCCACTCCACCCCCCCTCATATATGACCTGTGGCTTTCTGACAAAACTGGTATTCTGCACTGTATTCAATGTCACGTGCGGCATGTGACAGACAGCTGTTTCGGGATGGTCAAAGAGGTTCGTTTTCGAAGCTAAAAATGTTTGCCTTATGTAGTCAACAAAGAATGTATTGCCTAGCAAAATTGAAATTAACTGCGGTATTTGTTCAGCTACAAATTTTTTGATTTGCACGTGAGTTGGTCAAAACATTAATGGCGAGGAAACTGATTTGGAAGCTTTCTATAATATCAAGGACGGGAAGTGTTAGTGGCGCTTCAGATAATTTAATTCATGACATGGTGTTAATGTACTAGGAAAATATATTTTTGGCCTTAGTGCACGAATTCATAGCAGCTGTATGTGGTTTCTCGGTTATATAATTTTATACCTTTATTTTGCTTGTCGCTTGACTTAATCTATCTAACTTCGTCTCAGTACAAGCCGCTCTAGACGACAGAGAAAGTCATTTTCGTGGTTTTAGGTAGGGAATCAGAGATTATGTGAATTTAGCGCACGGGTTTCTGGCTATATGTCAGTACAGCAAAGAATTCAGCAAAAATTTCAGAAATTCCCGACCTACCTTTTCTGGGATATTATAACTCTTCACCGTACTCAGTATTTTAGAATGCGAGATCGCCAAAGCTTGAACCTGTGCCTGGCTATGAAGTCTTCCCCAAATAACACATTTGCGCAACCTGCAAAAACAATAAATTTGGCAGAATATGATAATTTTCAATAAGGTGAGATACAAATTGATCCTTTATTGATATTGGGGTGTCAGTCTTTTGTCACGCATCAAATAAAAACAAACGTCATTTTAGATTTTCCAATGCTGAAATATTGTGAAGCCGCACTAAAGAAGATTCCGGTCAAAGACAGAAAAAGTCCGCTTTGACGTACGGCAAAAAAAATAATTTTGTAAAAGGAAAACGAGCAGAAAAAAGGTACAGAAGCTTGTTTTAAGTTGTGTAAACTTGCGCCCGATATTTTGTTTTTCTTGACACATTGGAACCTCCACCTTTGATTATCTGGAGAGCTTTCCTTTAGTTTTCTTTTAATTTCAGGTTGTAATAACAGAGAAAAGGTGCTTTACGAGTTTTAATTATCGCGAATTTCATTCTTATTCCTCAAACTTTATTTCACTTTTAAAATTTTGTTTGTCAAGTCGCGTTTGAGTCTCACTTATTGAGAAGAATAACGAAATATTAGCTATTTCCCTTGTTCTTTGTATGAAATGCCAATTATTTTACAGTTCCTGAGTTTCGAAATATCTCATTTTTTAGTCTAACTTCCGCTTTTAAATTTCATTGTTCAAATGTCGATATTCCATTGTTTCTTAATAAATGGCTTTAATATGCCATCTTTTTTAACACCTTCGTTTTCACAAACAAGAAACGCAAAATTTTTTACGTCAAGTATTTTGTTCCTGTTCAGCTTCCCGACACTACAGTCGACTCCCGATAACTCGAACCTTCAAGGGAAATTGAAAATGGTTCGAGTTATCGGGAGTTCGAGTTATCGAGAGTTGAGAACAAATGAACGAAACTATGTAAAAAACGGTGTTCACTGTATTTGATTCATACCATGTACATTTCAACCAAATTTAATTGTATAGAAGTCGAGTAAAAATGGAACAATACATTTCTCCCGAAATTACTGTATAAATCAGAACGTAACGAAACGTGAAACAAAACAAAGCAGCAGGAGAAGTACAGGTACTGGGAACTTCGCAGGTTTTAAAGTGAACAATGTTGGGCTATTGCTACCGAGTTCATGTGATTTACTTTTTCGAGAAACACAGTGTAGTCATAATACGCCCTGACGCTTCTTAACTAATCTGTTACATATGTATGTATGTATCGATTATCCTTGAAAGTTTTCTAACTTTGGATTTGAAAGAATCGGTGTCAACCTAAACCAAAAATAGACTGAACACGTTTTGTGTAATGCACAAAAAGGCAAAGAATTATACACGGCTGCTTCAAAAAAAATTCAATGTTTTGGACTACAGTACACTGTTTGCTTTGACTTGTCACGTATTGACAAACATGGTTCGAGTTCTCGAGGGTAAAATTATATGGAAAATGACCTGAAGGGAAACGAAAATTGGTTCGAGTTAACGGGAGGTTCGAGTTATCGAGGGTTCGAGTTACCGAGGGTAAAATTACAGTAAATGTATGACGGAAATCCGGGGGAAATCGATTTTGGTTCGAGTTAGCGCGAGGTTCGAGTTATCGGGAGTCGACTGTAGTATTACTTTCTGTCAGCCATAAGTGAAAATCACTCCTGGTATTAATGGCGCGCTTTTATAAAGAACGTGGACAAAGCATATATATTTGCGTGTCATTTAAAATGTCCTACTCAAAATCAGGAATGGTTTATTGTTTAAGCTGTTTCGTTGCATTTAAGGGTTTTCCGAAGCTTTATGACCAGTTGCCAAGAACAAAGGGCTACTTTTGTGTTAAAAAATTTGGTGAATTCAGTTTTTGACTTGACTTGAACACTCGGTTCCACTTCCATATGTTTTGCAAAAAGCGTTTAATGATACAGTTGATATATTTGCACTCTTGTTTAAATTGTCTTCTCCTTTAGATACCTGTATGTGTACTTTTTTAGGTGACAAAATATCTTGAGCTCGCGGTTGAATTTGAAGTTAGCAAGTTACCCAAAAGCCACTTCAGTGCTACTGCGCGCGCTCAGTAAACAACAACACTTGCCTTGACTTGCCGGTTTGATGTAACATTTGCGTTGACCCGTGAAAATTTGATCTCGACCAAAGTGAACGCAAGCCATAGCAAGTCAAAGCAATTGCACACAAGTCCTGACCAAAGTGAGACGCAAGTAGACGCAAGTTTTCAACTTGCGTCTCCTAGCTTGTGTCTCCGTTTGGCCAGCCCGTTATATAGGCCCATTCAAAGACAAGTAATCCTTTAATTTTTTTTCCGCGAACCGCGTCGATTTGCGGAAAAAATAAGGACAAATGTATAAAACATAGCCGAACGCTTTCTAGCCTAGTTACATTCTTCAAACTTGGTGAATAAAAACGTTTGCCTGTTTACTTTACGATTCATGAGTTGTCCAGAATTCATGAATTTTTGAAAAAAATATTTGTCATCGGGATTCCCATACAAACACTGTAATTTCTAACTGCGTTGCCTGCCCGTCAAGATGGCGTCGAAAACCGTGATAAGGCTTATAGTGTATTTAATAAGCACATTCTTTAAGGTAATTGTATCTATCTCGCACTAATTTGCCACGCGAATCACTTGCAAGTTAAGGCGCCCTTAAATTTTATGGTGTGTTATCAGATGAAAGCGTACTTAAGGATTCTGAAACTGAATGCGATTCTTGGTGGAACCGACGGATAAAGTCACGACAAAGATGAATTTTATAAATTTTCGCGCAATGAAAAAATCCATGTTGACGGAGTCAAGCTGCTTCTCCTCCGTACCTGTTTTCTATACAAGCAACTGAACTAGAATAAAATGAGATTTACTGACCTGGAGCGAGGTATATCAGTGTATTTGAAATTCTCCTACGGTGTCAAGCCAAGCAGAAGATCGACAAACTCTCATTTGACAACCAGTTTAACAAAGAATCCCGTAGATAAGCCTCAGATAAGTACTAGTTAGTGAATTCGTGCACCGACAAAAGTCGCTGGCATTCAAATCTTGTGGTTATTTTCAACAAGAGTCGCACCTGAGGTTTCTTTGTTTTGTTTGTAAAATAGGAAATAACGGCCTCAAGTCCTCAATTCAATGGATGTTAAAAGACATTATCCAAAAATTCATTTTCAGGGGAAGATATCATTGCCATGAATGTGCTTTCTTTTCACGGGAATTAACTGTCGTTGAGAAATAAATCGCCAAGTGGAAAGCTCGATCGAGCAACACAATATTGAAAAATATGTCATTTTAAGATTCAGATTCATGATTCTACCTGCCAGGTGTTGCTGATTTAACACCGATCGAAATCAATCCATCTTTGCCAAGTCTTTACGTCATCAATCCCTACAAAATTACCCAAAGAAGGCAGGTCAAAAAGAAATCTTAGTTGTTAAAGATCGATATTTAAAAATCTTACTCGTGTGTCCTGATCAAAGAACATTAAAAACCGCTTTCAGTTCGAACCGATCGTTTTAACATTGTAGTTTTAATTATTTACAAACCACCACTAAAACCAGAAAGAACGCTTGTTTGCATTTCCGATGTATGTTTTGCGAATTCAATTCAAAAGATGTTTGATCTTTTCCCTTATATTACTTTGATGCCCTGTACTAAAGATTAGCATTTGTAACTGATGTAAAATTTCCGGCTGGACTTTTGGTTTCACACCGCACGAAAACAAAAAAAAATCGGATCTGTTGGTCCACGGGATTAGATTTAATTTCGGACAATTTTGGAAAATATAATTCTGCAGCGAGTTTGCAGCCCACACTTACACTATTTAGAGACTGGAAGCCTTTAAAATGATTCTCAGATTTTCTTTGTCACCATCAGGTCATTTCATCTCAGGTTTTCATTAAATTTAACTGATACAGTCGCAAAATTTGCATAAAGTTCAGATCAGAAATGTCAGGTGTGCGAAACAGAAACAACTTCCTTTGATTGGATATCGAAATTTCGTCAAAACAAGACAATTTTTAATTAAATATTGGCGACTAACATTATGTTACTTCCACGATTCATTAAAAGACGTAGAATGTAATCGATTTTGAGACCAGAACTAGAAGAAAATCCTCGAGATTTGTTCACTCCGGATATTTTAACCCAAAAGGGAGGCTCATTTATTGTTATCGAACTACTTTTGCACCGCTATATTCAATTTTAAGTTGCTTTTGTGCAATGTTCTTGTTTTTATATCCTGTTAAGTTTTGCCATCGATACAAACTAACGTTATGACAGATTAAGTTACGTGAATTATTTCGCTCCAATAAACTTCACTTCGTAAAACAAGTATCAGACTCTGTAGCGCCGCAGTTTAAACAAGAGATGACATATTTAATATCACATTTATCAAAGAGTGGCAGTTTATTAAATTGTCGCAGTGCAAGGAAGAACCGGACAACCGCCCGGCGAGCGAAAGCCTAAATGAATATAGTCAGTAGTGGAAAGTGTAGTTTACGATTTGTGACAAGAAAATACAACACTTTGATTGTCCGTCCTTGGATATCTCAAATTAGTTTTTCACATCAGGAGATAGGCACGGCGTGTAATATTATTACAGCTCATATTCTTGCGTTGAGCGTCCAAGGTGCAGTATTTGGCGTGTTGTCGTGACAATCTCACATGATCCTCTCTGTCAAATCTAATGTGAGAAACTACGAAAATAGCACTCTAAACGTAACTTGTAAAACTTATCTCGCACCCATCGCACTCGACTAAGTGCTTTTGTTTTTCGTTCACTAAGTTTCTCTCTCTAATTACCGCACACATATGAACTTCGTGTTACCATCTATATAACTTTAGAATATAGCCGCTGTATACACGCAATGGAATTCTAGCGGGCATTATTTTTTTAATAGAACATAGCTAAAAACTATAGAAGCCCGGTACCCCGGATGCAACTTTTGCTGCGTTACGAATTCAAAAACATGGCGGCAACAATCTTTTAAAGTTGTCATTTTATTTCCTTAATTATGGCCGCTAAAAACAGTTCACCTGAATTACGTTTCGGTGACTGGGAAGATGAAGACGTGGACGAGTTGTTGAGCAGTGAGTGCCAGGAAGGCGGCCGCTTTGCAAACTTGCCAGACACTGATTTAAACTGATTTAAATCGGGCTGCAAAGGTTTTTAAAAGTAAGTACAGCGATATAGAAATTCACTTTCGACTGCAAAACAGCATTAAAATGGATTTGATTGCTGTGAGGTTTCTTGGCGTAGTGTTTGTTCATTCAGATCAGCACGCGCGCGCAAGTGTGTGTGTTTTTTTTTTAATTATTTGCATTTCTATGCTATATTCTAAACCCACTAGAAGATGGTTTTCCTATGTCCTATAAGAAAATAATGCACTTTTGAGGTCTAGAAAAGCAGCTGAATGCCCTCGCCGAACGGCTAGGGTATCCACTAGCAGCTTTTCTAGACCTCAAGCGTGCATTATTTTCTTATAGAACATGGAAAACCATCTTCTAGTAGGTAAATATAACTTCACATTTGAGTTCGAGTACAAACAGAGTACAAGATTACGAATAGAACTTTCAACCCTAGTTTTCATGCTTTTGGTTATCACATTTTACACCAGTCTCGTACCAATAGTCCCCATTTCGACTAGGGAGGAGTGAGGGTTCTGGGAACGTATCTGGATTGAAACTGGAAAGTCGTACTACTACTCGATCTCGTCCTCGTTCTCGTTCTCCGATGTAAAGGTCACTAATATCAATAATACCGGGTTATGCTGCTCCGATCTCGCTATTGACAGCGACTGACCTTAACATGTTTGTCTCGTCCCCAGAACGTGATCCTATAACTTACCTTTGTACACGCAGCTGATGATCACAGCTGCACGCGACCAGCAGGAGCCTTGAAATTAATCTATCACGTTCCCGTGCCTTGACACAAACAATCTTTTCACTTGAAATTGGAAATTAATCAAAACAGCACGTTCTTTTCTACACATGCTGCGGATTCGCAGCGGATATTAAAAAATACAGACAGAAATAATCATTTTTATACTTAAATGTCTAGTTCTTGAAACAATTAAATCTCTTGGGGTTTTGGTGTTTTGCTTGTATCACGCTGAGTTTAGCACTTTTGACATTTCGCGACAGTCACTCTCGTTATAGTGGACACGCTCGGGACGCCGTAGTCTGAAATGTCATCCGTCCTCTCTTCCTTACCCCTCAGAGGAGGGGCGCGGGCGAGAAGGACGTCTGAATTCCCAGCGTTATAATGCCGTCCCGTGACGTCACGGACTTTTGCGAAAATGGTAAGTAACTTTTGATTGGTGCAGATTAAAAAGGCATTGCCCGCGCCTCTCCTCTGGAGGGTAAGGAAGAGAGGACGGATGATATTTCAGACTAGGGACGCCGTTTAGTGTCCGTTATAGCGAAAGTCCGTAATGGTGTGAAGAAAAAGACTGCTGTTAACATACGTTAAATGCTATAGACTATGACGACCTTATATGTACCAAGCTTTTAAGTTTTAAGACTACTTTTTAGCGGAGCTCCAGCGGCCTGAACGGCTGCATAGCGGAGCCCCATAACCATAGAAATAGAAAACTCATGCATGCGAATAGGAGAACCATGCACTTAATTTTTCATGGACATCATGGGTAGCGACATGGTTCGCGGACGCGTGCGCGCCAAGACGACGACGACGACGCGCAACATGGCGGCCATACTCCAGAAAAAGGTCGACCAAGACATGCCGACGTCAGCTTACATCTGATATTGGGCATCCATGTAATGATGAATTAACAGCTGTCAAAACAAGGTATCCGTGGACCAGTATCACATGATATGTCATGATATTGGAGGCTCAGATGTAAAGCGCAACGAGGTCACCTATTCACCTATTCACCATTGCCTGGCCGCTGACCTGCTGACTGGCCAGGTAATTGTTTTTCATTAGATCATGGGCTCGTCCCATTTTTTCTGTCTAGGGTTTAAGGAAATGTACAATTACTAACTCACGCTAAAATTATAGACTAGATTGTCCGATAATGCAAATACCTACTGTGACAGGATTTTGTCTGCGGATTGGAGTTGACGATTTATTTCGGCTATGGAATCTTTCTTGAGTAGTTGCGTAATAACTTCAATGACCGTATTTTCGATAAAAGTATTTTCACAAATTATTAAGAACACGCAAAAAATGTATGTGGAGCTTCGCTTTTAGGCTCGTATTTCTTTTTGTAAACCCGTCCTACCTTCTGCAAGTAAGTTGCTTTTACCTTATGATTAGTATTTACCCGAGTAACAGTCAGCCCGGAAAATCGAAGTCCAACCGTAGCCTGACTCCGAGCCCGGCCGAGGCCCCGGTGATGTGCATGTGTTCTTAGGCCAGAAACTTTACTTTACTTACTTTACACAGTGCTGCTCTCACTACTCAGAAGCATAAATGAATACTAGAATGTTTGGAGCAACCTGACAGAATGCTGGGGAATAATCTGCGATGGACTAGCTAACATCCTATCCAGAGGAGTAGCAATATTCTCCCACTTCATGCTACTGAGTCCGGAGTCAATTGCAACAAAGTGTACGTTTTATCTGCCATCATTTTATTATTTACGCATATGATGGTTTAAATGAAAATCAACAACTTGGTTTCTATTATTCTTAAGCTTGTTTTCTTTATTATGTGACGTGCAAATTTACATGTAATTTAAACAATTTAGTTTACGAAACTTTTTTTATGGAAACGTGATATAAAAGGGCCGAGCAATTCGTCACTTTTATAATTAGCGTGCCATTGACCTTTTAACTTATTTTTCGGCTCAACAAGTAGGTAGGTAGGTAGGTAGGTAGGTAGGTAGGTAGGTAGGTAGGTAGGTAGGTCGGTAGGTAGGTAGGTAGGTAGGTAGGTAAAACCTTTATACACAATGATAATTAAAGCGTGAAGCTTGTGGGGTCTTGTGAGTTACAATTTAAAGCATTCCTAAATTAAAGTTAAAGTAAGATATTAAAACTTAGACATGCATTCCTATTCGAGTTTCCTCAACAAGAATTAAAATTCGAGCTTGGGACTCACGAGGCACAATGTCAAAAGAGAATGTCATATCATAATTATGCATGCCTATTCCAAATAAACAGATACGTTTAGTTCTTGCCCCACTAACCCACTCAAGGGATGGCTGAGATGTCCGATTGATGTAAAAATTCCAAACTGGGGACGTAAATCAACAGAAATCCATGAATTGATTCTGATTGGCTGCTAATTGCACGTGAAAATTCAAAACCAAGCAACAAACAATTAAGAGTATTATATAAACAATAGCCTCCATTTGGCGCGAAAATATGCACGGATATTTGTCCACGGACATTATTTGTTCCGAAAAGCGAACAGTTTTCCGAGAGCGAAGCTCGAGGAAAACTGTGAGCGTCGAGCAACAGATAATGTCCAAGGACAAATATTCGTGCATATTTTTGAAGCCAAATGGATGCTATTGTGTTTATTATCCTTCAAATATTTTTTTTACAAGGCCGCATTTTGGGAGACCTTTTCTCAAAGCTTTTAAACGTCACAGTAAATCTGTCAGCGCTCAAAATATTATTAGTCTGCTCAAAGTATTTAGTTTTATTCATTTTAACAATTTATTCAGGATAAAAGCTAAACGTACGAACGTAAATCGCAGAGTTCCAAAACTGGGGAATATCACTTGGGAATATCATCCCATATCCCCCATCTCATATCCCCCAGTTTTGGCTGCATCACGTGACGTGTTTAGACCAATCGCGCGCGCGCAAAATATTTGATAGTTAACAATTATTCCATGAACACATAAGATTTTGTAATGTGAAACGCTGGAAAGTTAATTTTTAAAAAACTAAACGTTTCGGCAGTGCTGCCTTCATCAGTAGTAGTAAAAAAATGTGTCGTTGTTCAAGTTCACGTATGCGAAATTCAAATTGATACAATTTTGGAACTTGCGCGTGCGATGAAAGCGCGCGCGGGTAAAGCTCGCATACGAGTTATTTAAGTAAAACTGAAGTCTTGGTTCAGCCCGCTCGGTGCCAGGGTTTTGTAATTGAAGATGAGTCGCATTTCTTCTCGTCTTCTCTTTGCTTGGTCAGCAAGGTCTGATCTTAACACTGCGACCATCATATCGTTCAGGTTGTGGCCTGCTTTCGTAAAATGTTCAGGCACCGGCAGCTCAACTCTCTTCCGTATGACGTCCAGTCGGTGCTCTCTAAAGCGATCTCCAAGTCATACGGAAGAGAGTTGAGCTGCCGGTGCCTGAACATTTTACGAAAGCAGGCCACAACCTGAACGATATGATGGTCGCAGTGTTAAGATCAGACCTTGCTGACCAAGCAAAGAGAAGACGAGAAGAAATGCGACTCATCTTCAATTACAAAACCCTGGCACCGAGCGGGCTGAACCAAGACTTCAGTTTTACTTAAATAACTCGTATGCGAGTTTTACCCGCGCGCGCTTTCATCGCACGCGCAAGTTCCAAAATTGTATCAATTTGAATTTCGCATACGTGAACTTGAACAACGACACATTTTTTTACTACTACTGATGAAGGCAGCACTGCCGAAACGTTTAGTTTTTTAAAAATTAACTTTCCAGCGTTTCACATTACAAAATCTTATGTGTTCATTTAAATTAACGCTGCGCAGGACATTTTCGAATTATTCCATGAGCCCGCGTTGGATACGAGGTGGTAAATAGCCAACGAGGCGCGAAGCGCCGAGTTGGCTATAACCACTCGTATCCAACAAGGGCGAATGGAATAATTGTTTTATTAAATTCTTCTTTAGTATAAATCAACTGGACATTTCATTTTGATGTAAACGAAGTGATAGTATGAGGAGGCGAGAAAATTTGTGGCGCGGTGTTCACTTTTCGAGTTGAATGAAACACGCGAGGAAAGCGAGCGAGAGAGTTTTCTTCTGAAGATTTTCCTCGGAAAATCTCCTCGTAAATCGTCTTTTCATCCTGGAAAATTGTGACAACAATTAAGGTTTACGGGAAGATCCGAAGCAATAGCTTTTCTGGAAATTATACGCCTTGTGCAAGACAAGCGAAGCAAGTGTTTACATATTGTACTTGTTTACGGCTCCACGGCTGTCATCAAGACTACTACATTATGCTGAAACGAAATGAAGTTTATTGAAGTATGAAAGGACAAGATCAAGACTGAAAGGTAACAAACTTAACTGAAGTGCTGAGCCACATTTACGTCTAATACTGAATGAAACTGTGTCAGTTTTCTGGTCTTCCCGTAAATTATTTTCTGCTTTTCTTCTTCGTTTAGTCGCTCTTGTTGTACATTTACAAGTATTTTTAATTAAACATTTCGCATCAATCCTTTCAGTTTTACCTAGTTGAGTCAACTATGGCATTTTGTGGTATTTGTGTGGTTTTAGGGAAGGCACTGTCGATTATTTCTTGTATAAGCTTATAAACCTCGCCAAATTTGCCATTTTTCTGATGGAACTTCCGCTTCCCGCAGGAAAATTTTTAAACTGAGCGGCACTTGCCGCACTCGTTTTCCATATAAGGTCAAACGCAGGTATAATGGCTGATAACCGAGATCTAGTGAACCAATCAGAAAGCTAGAATTGCATTATCCGAGGTTGAGAATTTAATAATTTATAATATTCAACAAATTGTCACGATGCCCAAATATGGTCAAGACGTCCTTGATATCCGTCATCCGTACATAACAGATATCCTGCGAAATACGCAGGTTGCCAAGATTCGTCCGAAATCTTGTAAAGCGCTGCACAACCACAGTTTTTCTCGCAGCAAAAAGCGTTTCGTTGACAATTTGGTGAAAAATAAAACAATTATCTTGCTCAATCTTGCGAAATATCGTCTGATTTTTGCTAACTCAGCCTGGGGTGTTGTCGGCTAAGTATCAGGGGATATTCCGCGCGATTTTGCAGGATAGTTGTTAACTAAAGCATACGTTGGCCAAGCTTCTATGGAGTCGTGAGCATAAGATCAGATGACGTAACGGCCTAAATATAAGAGTATGCATGGGAATCTAACTACAATCGTAAATAGCAGCTCAAAGTAACGAAATGAAATTCAATAAAAATGACTTACTTTTCCTCTTCTGAGTTACGTTTTGAGGCCGTATCAATTAATTCCATCGAAATTAGGTTTCACTGTTTTCTTCTCCATATATTAATATATATGACGGAGAAAATAATGAAACTAATAAATTGTGAATTTCGGCATTCATGCAAAAGATTCATAAAGTCCCACAAACACAATATCACACGAATTGAGACACTGCCGGTATCTGCGACAATGTGGCCACACTTTAGGAATTTTCTTCGATTTTTATCGACATTTACGCTTCAGAGATGTCTGTAAAGTTTCGTCTTTATTATAGATCCTATAGAGAATCAAATCGTTCCTTTTTTAAGTCATAAGTGCTACTATGCACTTTGCCCACTTGCTAGGTTAATCCGTACTTGGTCAGTATCGGGGGTAACATTTTCAGTATTGCCGACGACACCACCATGTATCTTGCGAACACAAGGGCAGCAGGCTGTAATGACATTCCAGTAGCCTTTACGGTATTTCTTCATGGTGAGACCATACAGAACTGGATTGACGCAACTGTTAAAGAACACCAGCAAGACACTCACGTCCATCCACGTGGTGCCCTGTGTAGCATGGCCAAGGATGAACAGAAGGTACGTCACCTGGTTAGGCGTCCAGCACAGCATCAACGTCAACGTGGCAATGGCGGCAACCTTGGTGATCTTCTTGCGCAGGGCGTCGCCATGTTCACGTCCCACGTCGGACCCCGTCTTCATTTTGTAGATGATGTGCAGGTACAAACCGGCAATGATAGAGAACGGAATGATGCTTTTCATGAGAAATCCAACCACGCCGGTCACTTTCAAATTAGCGCCTTTGCCATAAGAGCACCGCTTACCCGCAGGATTCTCGGGATGAATGCGCACCGCTGGTGAAGAGCCCATGATGGTGACAATGGCCAGGATGTAGCAAGCCATAGCGCCCATTACAGCACGTTTGGTGCTGATTTTTTGCATGTACTGAGACGGTCTAACTACAGCATACCAGCGCTCGAACGTGAGAAGGACACATAGGTTCATAGACGCCAGACCAATCATAAAGAGGGCCATGCGACCATAAAGCACCTGGCAATACAGCCACAGGGCAGATGTGCCCTTTGGCTCGGGAATGGTTATGGAGAATGTGTACCCTGGGCATGGGAACAGGAATATTGCCGTTATTACATCTGTGAGGGCAAGAGCGAAGATGATAACTGTGTAGGGCTTCTTGAACAACTCTTTTCTCTGCCTGTAAAGGAACAGGCAGAGGATTGAGTTGCCGATAAATGCCACAACAGCTATGATCCAATAGGCAACTTGCTTCAGCATGCCAACAGTTACTTCTTGATTGGAACTTCGATCTGTTTGGTGACAGCGGAAGTGGCGTGTTGCTGGGATTAAGGACTGCTTCCAGACAGCAGTTATATCAAACGCTTTGGTGGTGTTGTTGTTGGTTGATTATCAACCGTCAAGAAATCTTTACGACCCAAGTTAAAACTAATCCGCGATTAGATTTACTCTTGATTTACTCCCTTTTGTTTCGTAAATATTAATTTACAGTGTTACCCTTGACTTTGGCAAGGTTTCGTCTTGTAGAGTAAGACTTCCTTCTAGATGAACTCTAACGCTTCCCTCTGTTGCCTCCAAGTTACGCTTTTTAGTATATTCAATGCAGTTGATTCAATCTGAAAGAAATGAATATCTATAAATCAGAATTTTTTAACCATTGAATCAAAAAGGGGTAATGTAAATATCACCATCACTTAACCAAACCAAAAATGATCAGCATCTTATGCCTCCCTATAAATATCATTATTTTATTATTTATTTACATTGCATTGCAGCTACCAGACGGACAACGAGATTTATGACAATGTATTTGCCAAGGTTTTCCTGTTCCATTATTCCGGTTTCATTATAATCCGTTATGTAATGATGTCCCTTTTGTAAAGGGTCCAGGCCATTTTCAACGGTCGATGCCATCATTGGTAACCAATCTTTTCGGAATAGAAGTTTAGGGCTATCTTTAAAACAGAGAATGGGGAATCGGGGAATGGGGAATGGGGAATGGGCTGGGGAATCTTTAAAAAGGGGAATGTTTAAAAGCGGGAATCTTTAGAATGGGGAATCTTTAAAAGCGGGAATCTTTAAAAGCGGGAAAATAGGTTATGTTGGACAGCATTTCGTGCGTTTTGAAGAGAGTTGTTAGGAAACAAGGCAGGTAAAAGTGAAGGACATTAGGTAGAATGTATCATTGAAATTAACCTAGAATCACAAAATTTGGTCCAAAATATACCACACGAATCTACAAGTGGTGGACCTTCAACCCAAACGACCATATTGAATGTAGATAGTCGAAGCACATAAATACAATTTCCCTTAATTTATTTATTTATTTATTTATTTATTTATTTATTTATTTATTTACTTATTTATTTATTTATTTATTTTGATGTTTTTTTTTTCACAATAAGCGGAATTCCTTATCAATTACTTATCAATTGCCTGATGTCTCCCTCGTGCTCCCACACGGCAAACATGTAAATCAGTTTTTTTGTTTTTTTGTTTTTTTTTTTAATGTGATGTAATCATTCTTAACTTGTAACTGATGTTTTTACCGTGTTTAAATAAAGTATGATGATGATGATGAATTCCAAGGCTCAAGGGGGGAAGGGGTGCGGACCCCCCATCGCAAACCCCCCCCCCCCCCCCCCCCAACAACACCACCACCACCAATTTGGGATTAAAAGATGCAAAATCCAGTATTTTATGGAGCATTTCTCGCGATCAGTTGGATAAAGCCGAGGTCAGTCGTTACAAATTACAGTGAATGTATGAGATCAAATAGCGCGTACCGTGACGCTTACGTCACACGGTCTCAAACACAGAGCCTTGTCTTCCTGTGATGAAACAATGAGAAATTATGCAGTGTCAAATTTTTTCCCTTTTCTGTAAGAACGCGATTGCATGCATGATTCATTAGCGTCCCGGCCATGAGCAGTCTGAGCAAGGAAGGAGCGGCGTGGTTTAGGAGCCGAAATGATTTACGAGGAAGAGAATTAAGTCAAGAAAGCCGTATTCCTCGTCAACAAGGTATAAAAACAAATACTTGTTAACGTTTTTAAACAATGGCGAAGAACTAGGGTGGAGAAAAATGTCCATTCTTTCAGGAGGCTCGTTTAGAGATTACAATTTGCTTGGGTTTCGACGCGTTCGACTCTGAATTGTTGGCAAAGCAAATTTGTCATTGAAGTAGAGCAAAAGGAACGAAGAGTGATATCCACCAAAAACAATTTATATAATAGTATTTAGTATCCGACGCTATCTGTATTTAAGGAATTGTTGTTAGCACTATTTCCGATTTCATGAGTTGTATTGTTAAAAAATTTCAGAGTTACTACGGACTAATAAATATTCATTAATTAAAATTCATTGAAGACTGATTAAAATTCAAGTTTCTTGATCAGTGTCTTGATCAGTTTTTGACTGACTAATCGAATGTGTCGTTCGTTCATTGGGTATCAACATACATGCACCTGACCGAATTGATGCAAGCTGATTGGGTCATCATCTCATGAATTATTAATGAGTTCACAGTTTCCCGTTCTCAAATTTCGAGTGTTTGTGTATCACAGCTGCAAATCGATTTAAAGTTCGAAATATTATTTATTTCACTTAAATTTTTTCTGATGCTAATTTCTAGAATTTGATTTTTGCATCAAGGCGGTAATTGACAATTTTTTCCTGTCCATTATCAGTCTGCTCAACAGTTACTGATCATTTTAACTGAGGACGAATTCGATTTCGATCACGATTTTAGAAGAATTTTTATTAAAATATCAATTTTTGTTGCTTTGTAACTAAGGCCCATTTCATAGGAGCCAAGTAACCGGGCTGGCTCGGTTACCGGGACGAATTTTGACGTCTGTTCATGAACTTGTATCGTTGGCGATTATCATAGCTTTGTGGCCTCATGTAACTTTACGTACTAATAAAGCTAATTCGAATACTTTTGAAGTGGAAATGCATACCAAGGCAAAATTATGCCATTTTGGCCGATGTCTTCGCAGAGCTAATTTGTCAAAAACGTTTCGTTCCGGTAATCGGGCTGAAGAGTTCATATAGTAAATTTTCATCCCGGTTGCTAAGATCTCGGTTGTAGAAACTGAGAACTTGGTAATCGGGCTGATCCGCCTTCTCAAATGAACACATCGAAATTTTTGCAAAGGAAATAGGAGTGAGGCGAGATCTCTAAGACGATGATTTTTTTTTCATTTCATGCTCTGTCTACATACATGCACAAAAATATTTGTTACACTTTTTAAGTAATTTGTAAATATATATCGATTGATGTATTAGTTTTCTAGTTATCCGTACTATTACAACAGTAAGAGTGTTTGTATATTAATAGACTGTCTACGAAAAACCTATGTCAAGATATCAGGTCTGTATTTTAGGGGGGTTTTCATGGTTTTCTAATACTATGTTTTTGCTATGAATATATTATTTGGCTCCCACGGCAAGGATATCGATCGATCGCTTTTTCCACTGGCACAAGCTGTTGCTAATTTTCTCGCGTTATGATCAAAGTCTTAGTGTTAAGATCAGACCTTGCTGACCAAGCAAAGAGAAGACGAGAAGAAATGCGACTCATCTTCAATTACAAAACCCTGGCACCGAGCGGGCTGAACCAAGACTTCAGTTTTACTTAAATAACTCGTATGCGAGTTTTACCCGCGCGCGCTTTCATCGCACGCGCAAGTTCCAAAATTGTATCAATTTGAATTTCGCATACGTGAACTTGAACAACGACACATTTTTTTACTACTACTGATGAAGGCAGCACTACCGAAACGTTTAGTTTTTAAAAATTAACTTTCCAGCGTTTCACATTACAAAATCTTATATGATCAAAGTCTTAACGAAACAAGCTGATTTCTTACCCACAATGTTATGACGGTTCAAAAACAATGATCACACGGAAAACATCCGACCTTGTTTTTTTTTTGTTCATGTTTCTCAATCGCCTACACTGTTTTGTCGGACATCAAGAAATTTCTAAATTGGCTGTGCGATATCGCACGAAACATCATTTTCTCCACATTGATCCACGCACTTGGATTAGCTTCAATTTAACTTTTATCAAAGCTGATTAGAGATTTAAAAATGTACTGAAGGAAAAAAAATCTAGTTGATTCTCTGTTAACGCAAATGATGGGAGAAACTGATTTATGAAGAAATTACTACAACGATAAGTTTATCGCCGTGAGAACTAACATACCTTCGATATTTGTTCCAGTGAATTCAAATGTGTCTCGGCTGCTAGAATCGGCCTTCAACAGACTTGAGTGTAATCCAGAAGGTCTGCAAACTTATTTTCAAATTCAGTTTATTTTCAAATTCAATCACCGCTTTGCCTCTGGATAAAAAAGTACATTAGCTTTTTGTTTTTGTTTATTTGAAAAATACCTTATATCTTTTGGAAAGATCATAAAAGGCAGCCGAACCAATACAGCACAATGTAAAACATTTATTTTAAAGCCTGCATGCGGTAGAAACCATTAAATGCACTTTGAGGAAACAATAGGACATATATCAAAAACTCACCCGATTCAGAAAACGAAATGTCAATTGTGGCCTATTGTTTGCAGCGCTTTTAACAAATGGTTAAAGGGTGGTAAGGAATATCGATTACTGGCGTTCAAAACGCAACGAACGATTGCGCTTTTCGCTGCCGTCTATTGTAATCGTAGCGACTTTCGTATGGGACATATTTGACGAAAGAAAACAACTATTTTTAAAATCTGAAATTCAATATTTTATAGACAGTGGCGTACACAAGTTCGTGTTGTTGACGGCAATAACGCCAAAACCTTTTCCTGCACCATCGAGATTTGCCCCCCCCCCCCCCCCCCCCCTCCAAAAAAAAAAAAACGAAAAATAGGAAAAAATATATAAAATAAAAAAAATAGATAGTATGAAATGGATTTATTACACAATTCATTGTTGGTAAGTTGATCTTTTCTCAACTTCAGACTGTCAAGCATCTTCACAGAGTATTCTAGCCCGAATCTGTAAAATTTGATAGCACCATAGCATTTATCTCCCCACAGTGAGCACCTACTTTCTTTCTCTGAAGAACCTAGCTTTCTCTATTTTTTTTTTACTTATTCAATAATTGAAATTAATAATTAAATCGTTGAAATTAAAAACACTAGCTATTCATAAAGGGCGATTTACACGGTGTGACTTTCTCGCATGCAACAAGCTTACGACAGGCCTACCACATGACTTAGTACCATTTACACGCGCGCGGGTCCGTCGCAAGGATGTGGTAGGTTGATTTAAACGGCGCGATTCGTGTTGTAGTCATAGCGTAAGCAAGTCGTATGTGATAATCGCAGGCAAAATCGTACCGTCTAAATCTCCCTTAAAATATCTCAACGTGTGTCCACGGGCTATAAGGGGAAGGTTTTCACTTACAATATTTATAAGCAAAGGCATAAGCGCATAAGAACGAATACACTTATTTGTTTTCTGGTGTCCTCGCCAGGAATCGTAGTGGCATAAGCACCCGTAAAAACATAAGCATAATAATAAGAAAGGTTAAGTCTGCATTTGAGCCTAGTGGCCCACCAGGCCGGAGCTTATACCGGTTTCAGGAGCTTGAAGCGACTAAGAACAAGAAAAGTGAAGCAAAAATTTAACCACAAGCGAAAACAGCGCCAGCAAAAGCCCATGAAAAAGCAACAAACAAGCAAGCTCATAACACAGCCACCAGCAGACGCAAAGGGCAGACACGAACAGTTTTGTTCCTTGTGTTTATGTTGTTGTTTTTACTAAAAAGAACACGAAGAAAGCATCACACTGATAGTCAACATTCTTTATCCGCCGAGTCATCCGCCATTTTGTTTCTTCCGTGTCTGTACACATATCGCATAGTCACAGTCAAGTCATAGTTATACGTCAAAACTTATATAGTCATAAACGAATACTTATTTGCGGCCCATTTTTAACTGTCAAAAAGAATCTCTAGAAACGAAACTTAAATTATCTACTTTTGTAATTTTGTTTTAATTTTCAAACAATTTCAATAACTCAGATCTTGAAAAAGAACTGGAGGCCTCGACAGATTAGATTGTTAGTTGTTGAAAACTTCATTTGTTGACAACTAAAATAAGTAAAAAGTCTTTGTTCGAGCCAAGTGGCCTATACAGCTGGACCTTATCCCGGTTTCTACAGCATTAAGCGACTTGGAGTATTTCTACTCCCCCCTGGATGGGATGCTAGCCCATCGCAAGATATGAGAGTAAAGTGTCTTGCCAAAGAACACAACACAATGACCCCGGCCAGGGCTCGAACCCAGGCCGTTCCATCCGGAAACCAACACGATAACCATTGGGCCACCGAGCCTCCCAACTCGAAGTCGACAAATGAAATGCGTCGACAACAATGAGTACTCGATAGATCATTTCCGCACACTTGACAACCTGGTAACTATCGTTCGCTGCACATGTCAAAGTATATATTTTGCCGCTGCCAATAAACATTCAGTGACGAAGGCTCAGTCCTCACGTACTAGGAAAAAGTAGTTTTCGACAACTGTTTGATACCGGCAAGTATTTCTCTAGTCTGTCAAGGCCCTAGGTTCAAGTTTTGTTCGGTAAAGCAGTTTTCCACTGACTGTCATTGAATTAAAATTAGAGTAATCACACCTAGCCAACCAAAACGAATGTTACAAATGCAATGAGCCAATCAAAACGAATGTTATAAATGCAATGAGCCAATCAAAACACGAGGGGGTAAACATGCAACCACTGCCATTCGCGGGAAAACGCGCGGGTAAGGCAAGGTGCTTCAAACTGGGTGAAAAGAAACATTTTTGTTTACTTTTAGATTGACCTAAGCACGATGTACGCGTTTTGTATGTTTAGTTGGTCTGAGCACGATGCACACCTTTATGAGCCAATCATTGAGCTCGAAAAGGTCACGTACAAAACCAAAGGAAGCAAGTCTAACACTCATGTCAGTCAATGAAAACTACTCTGCCCCCCCCCCCCCCCCCCCACAATATCGCCTCTACACTTAGTTTCTGCACGTCTTGCTTGTTGCCACTTTTTTATATAAAAAAATGTATTAAAAAGTTTCTATTCAGAAGGGTGAATTCCTTTTCTACACTTTCACTTTCTTTTCTTCGCCAGAAAAAAAATTTTATCGTACTAATTTTCAAATTTACTTGTTTAGGCGCCACAGGTAAAGCACCTTCAGTTAGTATGTTTGTTTACGATGCATAATTTCAAGCCTTACTCGATGTTTTTGAGGAAAACAATATTTCCTCTTTCAAATAATACAAAACAACGAGAAATATTTCGGAAATGGATCCATTGACCTCTGCTTTCCTAAGTAAATTCAATAGCTAATAATTTCTTCATAATATATATTTAAATATTGAATAATTTGTTATTTCGTAAACGATGGCCTAAATGAAAAATGTATATTGAATTGCAAAAATGAAGCCTAACTAATGATTAAAATTTCTTGAGAAAGAGCCTTTTTTTTCCTATTAACTGGCCACTGCATTTTGAAGATTTTGAGTTTCTTCTTCAGCGGTAGTGACGAATAGTGTTGTCAATCTTCGATTTCAACGTCTGTAAGGAAAGGAAAACATTTATGATTACACAAGGTACGACTTCAAGGTAAACAAGAAACGACAAAAGGTAAAAGACTAGATAACATTGGGCACACATTCGAACGGACGTCCTCGTTATTTACAAAACATATCATGACTTTTTTCTCCCTGAAAGAAAACAACCAACCTCAAGTTCTAACTTGTTGGGCGAAACAATCTCGTATGTAAGAGCTGCCAGATCAATAGTTGAACAATCCTCCTAGAAAAAGGAATTATTGCTTAAGACGACAATTTAGACAATAATCAATTAAAAGGAAAAAAATCAATCATAAATAAATACCACCGATACAACACGGCATAAAATAACAAAACTAAAGTGCTGGGCACGTGCAAACACCGTGAAATTTTGATCATAAGTACCCTCCCCTACCCCCACCCCTGAATGTTACAACATTAGTTCCCGCAAAGCCAAGCCGGGTACCTATACTATAAGCCTCCTACTAGAGAGCTTTTGTTTTTAATGGCGGTAATTATGCTCAGAGGTTCGTGACGTTAAGTGAACGACTGCAGAGAGTTTGAGCATTCGGTACTCTTGTGTACAATTGGAACCTTTATAAGACGCAGCATCCCTTCAAATAATAACGCAAAAAACCTCCAATAATAAGCTACGCACCACCACTATAAAAAAAGCCTTTAGAACAAATAAAAGCCTAGGGCGAGATTTTACGGTAACCACACAGCTACCATTTCGAGTCCTTTACCTTACTGGATTCTTGTTTGATGATAAGTGCATTCGTTGCAAGAAACGGAAATCCCGCAATGTTCTCGTACAAACAACTCCATCTCACTTTCCAACCGAGCCAAAACTTCCTTTGGTACAAATTAAGTATCCTCCTGCAAAAGGTAGCAAAGACGATTAATTCAATTACTGTTAAATTTCCTTTTCTGGCAAATGTTTCGCATCAATTCAAAGTTGAATTTAGCTATTAGACAAGCAAAAAAGGTAAAAAGACAAAATACCAACTTACTAACTGGCCTATAAATAAGTAAAGTTACGGCGTAAATGGCTCAATAAGTTTCTACAATCTCAGTAAAATAGGGCATTTCCGAGTTACCCTTTGCCTCTGTTTCAAAACGAATCTACGTGCGAAACCATTCATATGAAAATGTGTTCCACGTTCGCGACCATTTTTATGCAAATCAAAGTCATCTTCATTTTAAATGGTTTCGCACGTAGACTCGTCTTGAAACTGAGGCAAAGGGCAACTCGGAAATGGCCTATTTAAAAGTAAAAGGGAATCTTGTCTGAAGCTCTAATCTTCTCTAAGCTCCAAACTATACCTTATTGTTCTATCTAAATAACGGGTCCTGGGCTTTTCAGTCGATACCTCTGTATCTGGTTCGAATACAATGTCTGGGTCGTGCGGAAGGCCGGAATATTAGACACAATTAGTAGTAGGTATATATTTTCGTTATATTCACGCAATGCTGCCATTTTAAAACGTACGACCACGCAATGACGTCATATTCTGCAATCAAGTCGTGAGAAAACAAAGAAACATGGTAACGCGCGGGATAAACGCGCAAAGAATCATAGACTTCAAACTTCTAAAGCAGTTTTTAGCAATCCGGCACAAAGTAATGATACTGAAGGAAACTGTTTCTTTGCCAAGTTTCATCTTAAATTATGGTCATTTTAACTACTTAACGTGTGACCACACTTCCTTACCCCTTTTTAAGTTGGCTACTGGCAAAATGCACTTAGAAACCAGTTGTGTAGTACTTTTTTCAAAATTGAATGAGGGATAAGATGTTATTCCAGTAGCGGAAAGGAAAAACTGATGACCAAACGTGAACGTGCTTTGTTCGCCATCTAAAGCCAAAATAACTTCCTAACGTGTTTCAGGGATTTGTAGCCTGTTCCAGGTGTTGTGGAGCAGCGCAAAATTCGGGATTAGCGTGACGAACGGCGAGCAGTGAAATGCCGAGGGGACTTTTCTGGCCTTCTCCCCACACCTCTCCCCTCATTTCTTTTTCGCGCTGCTCCCCGACTAATCGAACGCTTGGAACAGGCTATGCAATTTGATGAGTATTCAACAAAATCAAACCATTGTTGCTGGGTTTCCTGTCCTCTAGGTATTATTGCGTTCGACGATAGGAGAACGCATCCTAATCTTGTGGTGACCTGTGGTCCCGTGGTTGTCCTGTGAACGCGCAAGCGAAAGTCGTTCTATGTCGGTATGTATGTCGGTATGTCGGTATGTATGTCGGTATGTCGGTATGTCTCATGCGAGAAGACATTAGAAGGCAATTAATTGCGTTACGTCAACGTCAACAATGACAACAGCCGCAAAGACAGCGCGCGCAAAAAGAATTCTATTAAGCGGATAACGATAGGCTGTAAACAATTCTTGCGCTCAACGGTAGCAATACGCATCCTAATCTTGTGGTGGCGTGTTCTTCAATGGCAAGCATGGCGAACGCACTGCATAATCTATGATTACTCCTAGTTTTAGGCCGAAAATAGACGGCTTATTACAAACCTGTCAGTCAAAAGGATAACTACACAGGAGTCCTCTTCGGTAATGCTCATATGGTCAACATAGACATCATCAACTTGATCCAAACTCTGGCAGATCAAATACGTGGAAGCCAAATTAATCACCTACTCATCTGCTACTCTCTAGCGTAATTGATGTACAAAGCTTTACACCAACAATTACTCAGACAAATCAATTCCAAAATGCTTCTCTAAATAGCTGTCAGGGCATGTAGTACTGTAGTTTTAAGTTAGTATGTTGCATGATTTAAAAATAGGCAGTCTATGACTACATGTGCCTAGTGATATGAATAACATGGTGCCTTGGGCTTTACGAGCCACTAGGCACAAAAAGTGGTTGGCTGATGCTTGTAAGGCTTTTGCTTACATTTCGCATGATTTAATTGCTCTTAATTGTTTTGTTTACTTCGAGCGCTAATTGGCCTCTAATTGAGCTTCCGACTATGACGTGTTAATTAGACGCGCTCATTACCAATTACGAATTACGGACACACACGCGTGCACGATAACATAGTGCCTTGGGCTCTAACATTGGGCTCTAACATTTAGACTTCGAGCCCGAGTTTTCTATGAGCAGTTTTCAACGGGGAGCAATTGTTTTTATTATATGGCTACTATAGTACGCGCGCTCTGATTGGCTGCTGAGTGGGCAAGATTTTCTTGTAATGACCGGGCATTATGAAAATTTTTCTCGGCTCGACGGCTCTTTTGAGTTGTGAGTAAAGACTGCGAGAAAAAAAAGAAAAATTGTCTCATTTTCAAATAAACTGTTTCTTGTGGTTTCGATCGCATCGCCAGGTTCCTTTCGATTTAGTGAACACGACCTCGTATGACCTCTTGTGCGCGCAAGCGGATGTTGAAAATTACTTCCGGTGTGTTTTTACCTTGATTTATATATTCTTTTTTTAGAAAAGCGCTAAATAGGCCATATAACCTCGTCCGTTCGGTCATTACAGGGAAATCTAAGAACTCGGCCTATCGCTCGGTCAATACGTCAAGGCCTCGGTCTGAGATTTCCCTGTAATGACCTCACTCTCGGTTAATAAGTGGTATTTATTATATGGCTACAATAGTACGAGCGCTCTGATTGGCTGCTGAGCGGGCAAGATTTTCGTGTAATGACCGGGCATTATGAAATTTTTCTCGGCACTTGAAAACACAGGTCAGTTTGTTTTGTGAAACTTAAAGTGGTTAAATTTGCCTTAGATCTTGGCGTAATGAAGACAAAAATTGCCTCAATGTCAAAAAAACCGTTTCTTTTGGTTTCGATCGCATGGCCGGGTTCGCTTCGGTTCAGTGAACATGACTTCTTGCGCGCGTAAGCGGATATTGAAAAACGTTTCCTTTTTTTCAGCGTTAAAAAGGCCATATAATAAATAACTTATTAACCTCGTCCATTCGGTCATTACAGGGAAATCTCAGACCTCTGCCTTGATGTATTGACCTCGCTATCGCTCGGTCAATACATCAAGGCCTCGGTCTGAGATTTCCCTGTAATGACCTCACTCTCGGTTAATAAGTAGTATTTAATGTAAAACAATTTAACCTAATTTCCCCTTTCAAGCCGAGCAGTTACAGTGCGATTGTGTTCGATCAGCCAAATAGCCAGCAGTGGGAGAGCCAATCAGATTCGCAGATTTCCAAAAGAACACTGAAACAAAATTATAATACAAGAAAAATATAAAAATATCTTTAAATTCTCACCTTCAGGATTCCATTGCCTTTAGCGTCATGTTCTGAAAACGGCTTCAGAGGCTTAAGATAGCAACAAAGACAGCAATTATTTTTCTAATGTCTTTAAACTAAAATTAAAAAATACATGCATTGATAGCAAACTTAGCACAAGTTACATTGCTTTTCCGTTGACACGACTGACAATGTACTTCCGTTCTTATCTTACGTTTTGTTTTACGTTTACGACTCATTTCGTCTTTCCGTTTATTTACATTTATTTTGGTCCAAACTGTTTTTTTGAGAAGTCATTCACTATTTGTTAGACACAACATGACTTCGCTTCATTGAAAGATATATTTTGTTTATCTGCAAGCCCCAATTCAATTAACCCCTGATACAAAACATTATAAGCAATACATCAACTTTCTCGTGTTGCTTTCTTTACCATATTCGGAGCTGTAAAGCGAGGGAGTCTCATCCGACAAGCGATGTCCTCGCCGTTCTGTTCAGCTGACCTGCAAAACAAAGCCAAATATAGTCATTTCTCCGACAGTTGCTGGATATAACCATAACAGCCAAAATGGCAGATTTTGTATCATGTGACCGTCTGACCGTCGGTCGGTCTGCCGGGGCGTTCGTCCGTCTGTCGGTCGGGAGGCCCATCCTTCCATCCGTTCAACAGTCAGTCGGTCGGTCGGTCAGTCAGTCAGTCAGTCAGTCAATCAGTCAGTCAGTCAATCAGTCAGTCAATCAGTCAGTCAGTCAGTCAGTCAATCAGTCAATCAGTCAGTGAGTCAGTGAATCAGTGAGTCAGTCAGTCAGTCAGTGGTGTGCTTGTATGTTAAAGAAAACATTTTACCTTCTCACTCCATCAAGTGTAAAGCTGACCATGTCGATAACTCCTCCTGCTGGATGTGTAAGCAGTCCAAGAAGTCCTTTTCCAATTCCTTTAAAGAACCCCTCAACACCCTCAGAACGAGCGCCTAGTAAACAAAAACAAACACAAACAACGTTTTTGGAACAGAAAACTGCGCAACATTTTCTTGAAAATGGTAACTGGGATAAAAACTTATTACAGCCGGCAGTTTCCCTATGATCTGAAGAGTATGCTATGTGATCAAGTTTGGTTGTAAAGTGTGATTGAGGTCATCTTCAAAACGTTACCTTCTACAGGCTTGACAACCACGCCAGCCACTCCAAAGAAGAGACCCTGAAATGAAATGCAATAAAATCAAATGGCACTCGAGAATGGAAACTTTTGTTAAACCATCAAATCATTAAATCTCCATGATAAAACATCAACAAAGTTACTTTACCATCAACAAACTCTTTCCTCCCATTACCAGTCCCTGACCGATGCCGTGAGGCTCTCTGTGCATGCGCAAGCGTCTCCGCTATAAAAAAAAAACAAGGGAAAATACGCACATATTGGTTTGAGTGACGTCCCGTGTGCATGCCGCCAGGGGATCAGAACAATATATGATATGATTTACAGCTGAATCGCTAAGCTATTGTTCGTTCGTTCGTTCGTTCGTTCGTTCGTTCGTTCGTTCGTTCGTTCGTTCGTTCGTTCGTTCGTTCGTTCGTTCGTTCGTTCGTTCGTTCGTTCGTTCGTTCGTTCGTTCGTTCGTTCGTTCGTTCGTTCGTTCGTTCGTTCGTTCGTTCGTTCGTTCGTTCGTTCGTTCGTTCGTTCGTTCGTTCGTTCGTTCGTTCGTTCGTTCGTTCGTTCGTTCGTTCGTTCGTTCGTTCGATCGATCGTTCGTTCGTTCGTTCGTTCGTTCGTTCGTTCGTTCGTTCGTTCGTTCGTTCGTTCGTTCGTTCGTTCGTTCGTTCATTCGTTCGTTCGCTCGTCCGTCCGTTTGTTTTTGTTCGTTTGTTTCCCTTAGATTACAGATGTTTAGTTTTAGGGGCTAAAAAAAGTAATAAAAAAGAACTTTAAATCAGAGGCAGTGCATGGTAAAATACATGGACTTGGCAAGATTGAATTATGTTAAATCCAAATGGAACAGAACCATTCTTCGACAAACGAAATGGCACGTGACCAATATGTACCATTTGACAGAGTTGACTTTGTCTTCACTGACAAACAAACCGCGCATTTCATCCAAGAGCATGACCTGCTTCAAATTTCCGATTATTTCATTGAAAACGAGAAACGAATTTACCTCTTGAGGTATTTCCTTTTTTTTCAAATAATGTAGGAGAAAAAGATCGTTTCATCTCGTTTCCTAAAACCGGTTTTACTAAGCCCTCCGCATTTCTCCTACTCAGGAACTTAATGCGCTATTGAGTTGTTAATTATAACTGCCAAGAGTGATTAATAGCTTTTGACTTTACCACAGTCGGTAGAGGAACCCTTTAGCGAGGTACATACCATCTGAAAATTTGAGTCAAATGTAAGCGTAGCTACGGCCTGTCCCAAGGAGCCAGTGATACGAGAAAACGCCCCAGCGGTGCCACCTTTAAGAAACAAAAACAGTTATAAGTTACCACTGACAAATACCATTTAATTCAGATAGGACACTTGTCATTAACAGGAAAAAAGATAGGCAGCTATCCATATATGTGACAGAGTGTATTAAGACATGCATCGTAGTTAAGACTTTATTCAGATACGGTATCAATTGATTTGCCCGCAGTGTATTTAACTATTTTAACAACTTACCAAAATGAAATGAAATTCTCTTACTAAGTTAATTATCTTTACAAGATTATACTTATAAGAAAAAAAAGGGGAGGAAAGCTTAGCGCTCAGGGGCAAGCTTTCCAGAGTGCAGAACCGCGTTATTCAGTAAAAACGTTGTTTGTCCACTTGGTACTAGTTCTAGGGAATCTACATCGAGAATTAAAAGTGAGGAAATTGAATAATTCACTAATGTTGTGAGAAAGGCTCAAGAAGATCTAAAATTATATGGTTAAAATAAATCCATAATTTATTACGTAAAAACATAACTGCCTTATATGACTGTGCCTTCTAATACAAGTATACCTATGACGTGTCCCAACAAACTCTTCACACCACGAGCTACTCCTTCAGCAAACTCGCCGGGTCCTACAATGATACCCTGAGAGAAAAATAGCGGAAAAAATGTTAACATAGTCATACTGTGCAAGACAGAGAGAAATAGTTTATATACAGTACTGCGCAAAGAACAGAGAGAAATAGTGGGGAAAAAAATTATATACATTACTGTGCAAAAGTAATGCAAAGGAATTTCGACAACTTCCGTACTTTCTTCCCGCAAAATTTCACAAAATTACGTCGAAATTTCGGAAGGATTCAAATCACCTCAAATCGAAAGTTCGGCGAAATTTCGCTTATCCACACACACATCAAAACTAGAAAACTTTTTCATCAGTTGCCCGCGATCGATTTGATGATCGAAGTGCCATTTTTAAACTTTACTCACAAAAAGCTCTCGCGTCTTAACTCAAAATCAAATGCATCATGTCCCACCTGGTAAGGCTCGTAGAAGAAATCCCTCACTCCCTCACCAATCCCATGAATCAGTCCGTACGGGTTACCAAGCACATCAAGGCCCAGCACAAGGACATATACTTGCCGAACACCCTGCAAGAAACACAAGAATTGAAACACCAAATCCTTTTTTTATTCATGCACTTTTTATGCCGAAACAAACACACTCGATTTTATTAAACAATTGGACTTCAATTCGACAAAAAGGAGAAAGGTAGCGGACTTAAATTTTTATTAATGAGAACGTCTAGGTGTATAATTATTATTAGTTTCTAAAGTGCATAGATAGTTAGCTAGAAACACGGCCCCTCAAGCAAGCCTGTTGCTTTGACTTATGTCGTGTTTCAATAAAGGATGTTGTTGCTGTTGTTTATTTCATATGTGTAGCTTGTGAGAATTTGCCAGTCTGCTTGGCAATGGAATGGCATTCACTGCTAGCAGTTGACTACTTTAAAATACGTAATGTACATTTCGGCAGCATGATCCATATGGATTGTGCTGGAGTGCAGAGTACATGTTGTTGGTACCGTACGGATGGAAAGATGTTATTAACAACAACAGCTTGGAAACAAGTCGTAAAAAGGTAATAACTGTTATGCCCTTTGCTATTTAGCGGCTTAAAGTATCTCGACTTGTTCAAAATCTAATGATTCTGTGAATAAAAGAAACTAAGAACTTAAAGGAAAACGGTAAAATAAACATGTACAATAATGATACAAGGTTTACCTGCATGGTATAATGTCGCGTGATCTGAGTAACAAGATTCTCTTGGGTCAAAAATACACTGACGCGTTCAAAATATGCCATCCTGTAAGAACAAATGGAACGCTGTTTACAAAGGCAAAGCAAAGCACCGGGAAGTGGGTACGAGCTTTGAGAGGTGTCTGCTTCAAAAAGGACAGGCAGACACTATAAAAAGCCATGATGACTTCAGTGTTCTTACTTTAACTGAGCATCGTTGATGTCTGTTAGTGTTGCCCCGATGGAATCAACAAAGAAGTCCAAAAGGTCCTGAGCAAAAGCCTGGTCTTCATCTTCTTCGTCAAACGAAGACACCAGTGAAAAGCTGAGATTTATCTAACGAAGAACAACACCGGAATTAGTACGTCAACCGACACTGAATACATGTTCAACACTCGGCTACCAGCATGAAGTAGACGAAACATCAAGAAAAGGGGAGTGGTAATGTGTTACGATAGGCAATTAAAAAAATAGCATACCTTGAGTGGAGACAAATGAAAGTACTCCAGGAAAACTTTCTGTGTCTCCAGTGCAGCCTGCAGTCAAAACATTCCCTGGCATGTTAGACATATTTACCCGGTAAACTATGGTTAATTGATCACAAAAAGTTGACGGTTTAGGTCGTGGACCACTATCACTGACGTACAAGCGCAGTAAAACGTAACATACCTTGACCGCCTCTGTTTCCTTCAACGGCACGGCGACTCGTTTCATGTCTTCTTCAAAATAGTTTTCCTAAAATGAAATCAAAATTATATACTAATCATTTGCATTTTTATTTTGTTTTTATTGTTGAAACAAGACGCACAAGCAGTCAAGGAACAAATAAACTGTACTGACAACTGTAACGACAAAAAACATCGTGGCACTACTAAAAAAAGGTTGAGCACAATCAAAATTTAGGTACACATATTTCAGAAAGTCTACACTCCATAATGTGCTTTCATCTAGATAAGATCACTTAAAGCATCAGTCAACAAATCCGTGCATCATCTCTCCAATACAGATTGATTCTGGGAAATCGATGGAGGCATCTAAAGAGTAAATTCCTGGAGTAATTTTTCAAATCGTATTGAGGTCGTAAGCGAAAGCAACTCTTTTACCCCTCTTTTTAGGCACGCTAGTTACCCGAAGTTTAAATCGGGTGAATGGATTTGCAGCTTATCCACATTTTTAATAAATGAAAGCAGGCAGGCAGGAAGGAAGGAAAAAGGAAGCGTTAGTAATTGTTACATAAAACTAATTAGGGCTTGAAATAAAATAGCGTGCGTTGCAGCCCAACGTGTCACATAATCCTGGGTATATACCGGCTGTTTAGACTGTCTACGATACGCAGGCTAGAAATAAAAGTAATGTTAATATAACACAATGCAATACAATTTAGCTTTTCTCCGAATCATGATTAAAGCTTGCCTCATGTAAGCCCCAATAGAGCCATGAGCGAAGTCTAACTTGAGATTTCGTTAAAATAAAAGCCCCTTGTGTCTTCCCGAAATGTCAAATGTGGCCAAAACCACGACATAATACCTCTTCCAAAAGTTCTTTCTGTTGGCTGAAAAGGCTAGCCATGGATATAATAAATCCCTTGTCAATTTTGACATTCATCTCCTGTACCAACGCCTTTGCATATCTGAGAGAAAAAAAAACAAAGGAGCGATTGCAGTATACCCGGCCCACTTATTTACATATGTCGGAACGCTTTAAGAACGAGGCATAACACAATAGGCACTTTTGTTATTCAATGAGATGCAAAACAGTGGGCCGGGTATTCTACAATCTAGCCAAAACAAAATGAAGACAATCCAACAAAAAGCCTGTTGTGAAGCTAAGTTTATTCATTTCTTAATGGTCAGGCTTAGTTGAGCCCACGCATATTTTGTCCAGGTTCTCAGTTTCATTGGGGCTTAAGCGGTCCGCGTACCAAGATCTCAATTAGTACAGTTCGAACAAGATTAATTACCAATGCCCGTCCGTCCGTATGAAAGGATGACGATTGTCCGCACGAAATCACGGACTGTCAATCGTAAATGACGGCCCACATATTGAGGTCATCATGGTCATTGGTTTGTGACGATTTATTTGCTCTGTTGGTATCCCCTGGTTTGTGTTTACGTGTAGCATGGAAGTCTTTTCATTTTCCACGGACCAAGAACCCAAACATGTCTTCAATTTAGGCACTGAGCTAAGTTCCTTTGGCTTTATAAGTCAGGCTGGTGTTCATCTTAGAAGAATACAGTCCTTTAAGAGAAAGACTTGCGGTGCCTACCGTAATCCCACAACACTTCTATGCTACAAGTATCCTGTGTAATTAACACATTCTAGAAAGCAATAATAAAATGTGCTAGTTTGCACTCACTTTATGTGATACATGCCCTCTTTTGGAACTTGGTGGTAAATCACTGACACCTCGATAAAAGGCTTGAACCCTGAAAGGAGGGAGTTTGTACAGTTTGAACAATGGCGTCGAAAAGCAACATTATAATTCATTGTGAATAGAAGACATACATTAAGTTCTTTGAGGACTGGCACAATTGTTCTGCAAATCCGCACTGAAATTTTATAGCGGGCCGGAGTTACTAACTCACACAAACGGAATCACAAGTCTTGTACTATATAATGTTAATGTGACCAATCTCTCCAGAACCATGTGGATTAACAAATAAAAATCATTGGCGCTGTTTCGTTCTGTTATAAAACACGCACGAAAAACAGGAGAACACGAAATAAGTGTAGGGTGAAACACGAGCCGCAGTCAAGTGTTTCTTCCTTCCTTTTAAGTGCTCTCCTCGCCTCCTTGAGTGCTTACAACAGACAAACAGGGTAGAGACGTTGGCTTCAAACACGTTATTCTTAGAATGCAGGCGCAAAGTGGCGTCCTTAATTTTGTGGTAGAGCTGTACTGTTTTAATCGTGAACTTTACTTCCCTTTAATTTATCAGCACGTATGTCAAATAACTACGTACCAGACCTCTGAATGACGGAGGCAGGGAGTGGAGAAGGATAAAGGGCAACAGGAAAAACAGTACCAATCTGCTGATTATCAATCTGAAAGTAAATGAACAGTTTTGAATTACTTCGGTGACGAGGAGGGTTAAAACTAAAAATAAGTATGCATTGAAGCTAACACTGATAGTAAACATAAGAACCCTGAGTTTCTTAGTAATATATCAAGCACGAGAGAGAGTGTGTGTTTTATTTCATACCGAGAGGAGAGTTGCAAATTCGACGCGCAGCGGAGTATTTTTGACTGCAAACTTTGAGGTGTTTGGAAATATGATGAAACACTCTCTCGAGTGTTTGATATATAACGCTACTGCGGAGAAAACGACGAAATAAAGTCGTACAAATCAATACTAATTAACATCACATATCAAAACCACCGTCATGGTTTCTTTACATTTTTTTTTTACTTCTGAGTTTAAGAAGGATGCCGACAAACCCAGTAAGCAGCCACAATGCGGCAGTTTTAGTCATCCGTGGTTACGCTGTAGCCAAGCTCTCACTGTATACAAGCTCAGCGAAGATAAACCTTTCTTACCTGAATACGGTGCATTTTACAATGTAAGCTGTGGTAATTGTCCGAACTTGTGTAGTTTAACCACAGGGCGGGCTCAAACAGTCTTTGAATGGCACCTCTATAAGGACGAGTCATACTCATCGTGTTGAAGTTAACCTGTAGAAAGATAATAAACGTGCTGTGCTACACGATATTTTCAGTTATTCTTCTGATGTTAAAAATTAAAAATCACATAAATCAGTACAGTAATAGTTTCTAACGTAGAAAAACACCAAACAAGTAACAATAAGCCGAAAAAAAAACAAGAATGGTTACGACTAGGAAACATTCAGGCGAATCATGAGCGACAAGCCGTACAGACCGATACATTCTGTTTCTTTTAAAACATATGTTAGTATATTCCTTGACAAATTATTTATAGAAAATGGGTCCATATTTTTATTTTTCGCTTTCCTAGCGTAAATTGTCAAGTTAACTTGTTGCAAAAGGCATATTAGCATTTTGACACTCGAATCAAGCTGTTCTCTGACCTCCTTGTCTTCCAAAGTGACTTCCCCAGCATTATTTCTCCACGCATCTTCTAACCAAGTTGACCATTCTAGATTGAGAGTCTTCCATCTTCCAGGGGATCTCTCCACCTGCCACACTGACGACGAGCTGTACAACAATTTACAATTAAGGATGAGATAGGGAACACTTTCCGAGTTACAAAAAGATGAGTGAAAGTTTGGGAGAACGAGAAATGTTGGGCAGCACAACCCGTAGAAGAATGATTCCACAGCCTTTCCAAGTTCTCCTAACCTTACACAAGCGTTACACAACTTGATAGAAACGGAGGTTAAGATAACGTCTGCGTCGAGCCAAGTGGCCCATACTACCGTACCTTCCTGGTTTCTATAGCATTAGAGTAAGCGACTTAGAGCATTTCTACACCCCCCCCCCCCCCCCCCTTGTCCCCTCTTGATGGAATACCCCAAGAACACAACACAATGATCCCGGCGGCGGCCAGGGCTCGAACCCGGACCGCCCGATCTGAAGTCCAGCACACTAACCATTTGCCACCGCAACCGTTAGATCTCTCACCTCACTAAACCGCGTACCAAATCAAAAGAGCAGCTAAGAGAGTTGCTAAATGATTGGATACCAAGAGACCTGTAACATGCAACACTCGAAAACACATACCTGGACAAGGTAATGTATGCTACTTCATCGGGTTTGCTGTTCACCAGCGACAAACCTACTCCATCCAGTGACATGAACACCTCCATGTTAACAACCTCATAGTCACAACACTAGAGTTAAAAAAACGATAACAATGAACTCTCAACTGCCCACTTAGAACTACATTTTAACAATGACCTTTTTTTAAAGGCAAGATGTGCAGTATTATCTAAAGAGCATACAATAGTTTGGGTTGTAAACGTTTCGCGAGGCTCGTGTCCAGTTTTTAAAGGGGCAGTGCCATGGGCTGCGCATACGTCGTTTTTCGATCGAAACTTGAAAAGTTTTGGTGGAATTTTCAAGATTGTGCAGTTGCCAAATTCAAGATGGCGTCCAGAGGTAGCGGTGGTTACGGAAGGAAAAGCAACAACTCTGGTTGAAAGCGGATATTTAGCAATGTAATAGGAGCCCAGAAGGAGTGCAAGAGATACCACAAATGCATTTACCGAGAAAGTTAAGTGCAAAAGTGCGCACGCGCAGCTCATGACACTGTCCCTTCACCAAAGGAAAGGATCTCACCAAACAACAGATGTTCTTACTCAGTTATAACCCTTTGGGAACTTCGAAATGCGACAACTGCATGAAAAATCAGCAATGGCAGTGATCCGGTTATCTCAGCTCAAAAACCTAACAATTTCAGCTCCCTGATCTGACAAATTAATACCAAAACTAGTTCCAAAGCACTACGTGGTGCTTGGGAGCTTGAGTTGACAGTGTTGAGCCACCAAGTCTAAACTGCCCTATGATGGTCACGAAGCTTCTGTGTTTGTTGGAGATGTACATGAGTTAAGACTTCGACATCTGAGTAAATATTGTTTGCTGAGAACAAATCATGACCTGTAGCAATTTTAATACAGAAACTTTATAACTTGCACAAATCTTTTACCAACCTTACGAGCAAGGCAAGCAAGGTTCTCATCATCGGCAAATATCAGCACTCTCTGAAGGCCATCCATTACGGATACCCAGTATATTGTTTTCCTGACTCTGTGGTACATCGGCCCATCAACACTGTCGAACGCATCCTGCTCCATTCTCTCGGGTACAGCATAGGATGATCCGCAATGCAATCCGCATGTAGCATCTCTGTCTTCGAACTGCTTCCGGTCATCTTTGACTGGCGGAGAACTCTCATCTAACTCCACTCGAATTTCACCAAAATCATCCTGTGATTACAGTAAAGTCATGACTGGTTTTAGTTTCGACCCTAATTAGATGAAAGAATGCCTATTTTGATTATACCCAACTGGTCCGCCTCCTGCCAGTTTGGGATTAGTAGCCATGTTATTTTCATTTAAAATATTTGTTCCTCTCTTTCAGTGGCATGGCTGTAAACTGGCAATCTCGAAGTTAAGTGTATGGCTACCATAAACAACATTTACATTACATTTTACATTTCTACATGTGGCGTCCTCGGGCCCTTCTGTTTCTGTTAAGATGCAAGTATACCTCTCAAGGAATATCAGTTAACTAGTTATGCGCGAGTCTATATACAAGAGAGCCAAGTTAGTCTTCGTCGTGATTCAAGAGTTTCCTGTTGAAAGTTAAAGTTAATTTAACAATTATCCTGCGAAATCGCGCGGAATATCACCTGATACTTACCCGACGAGGCCGCAGGCCGAGTTGGCTAAAATCAGTCGATATTCCTCAAGATTGAGCAGAATAATTGTTTTATTATCCAACGAATTGACAAAAAGGGGTTTTGCAGCGAGAAAGACTGCGATTGTGTAGCGCTTTGCAAGATTTTGGACGAATCTTGGTAACCTACGTATATGTGTAATTTTCCACTGGCTGAGCGACACGAAATAAGTGGAAAATGTTTTTCTCACACAGGGCTGGGACCTGGGAAAGGGTCATGTGACCTTTGGCGGGCAGTTGTTTTTGTTGCGTCCGCCATTACTGACCTTTTCCCACTCACCCGCCCAAAAAATTTTAAGGTTACTTCCCACCTTCGCGGGTGCCCTTCAGGAAAAAAATTCGTACGTGCGCCAGTTTCAATAAAACCTAAACAAACTATATATTAGTAGAAAGCTTAATAAATGTAGTTTTTGAGAAAAATATAATTTAAGTGTCTTTTTCTTTTGGGAAGTGTCAGCAGCCGGTAAACCGCGAAACGACCGAGAGTTGTTCTCGTGAATTAATCAACAACAACAACAACAAGGTTTATTTGAACTGCAAATTACTAGTAACAACTTAAATCGGGTATCGAATGCCGCGGCACGAGCAAAATGGCTGCACAGTCTTATTCACCAGGCATCAATCAACAAAACGGTGTCAGGCTTTTTCGATATTCTGATTGGATGCCAAGATATCCTAGTCCAAAGTTGGAGAAGCTAAAAATATACGAGATGCGTTGCGCAAATGGTCGCCACGGGAAAAATATTTCAAATACGATAATTTCCTGACACCGTTTTGTTTGTTAATATCTGTGGAATGCTTTGGCCAAATTTTACGAAAATCCGTGAAATCTATACATACCCTATTAATTCGCTCAAAGTCGACACATTCGACGAGATATCAAACGCGAGATTTTCGCTCAAAAAGGTTTGTAAACAACTCTCGCCGCCCCAGGAGATTATGTCGCCTCTTGAAACCGCAAGCCAATGGCGTAACAGGACCTCCTGGCGTCAACTACAATGGGTTAGAATTTCCCGGTAAAAGTGTTGCATTACAGTCACGTTTTCTATCTTTTGACCGGCAAGACAACAGAAAAGCAATCCTGGCAATGGGTTAAGTTGCCAAAGGCAAGGGGAAATCCCGCGGCAAGAAACGAAACTCGATTGAGCTCATCCAAATTGACAATACTCTGGTATTTCGTGTCGATCGTTTCGAATTCTCCGTCATCAGTTTCGTCTGATGCTTTGATTTTTAAGCGACTTGCTCCAACGGAAGAAGACAGAGAACCAGCTGAATTAGACCGCTCGCGTTCGATTCATCGGTCGATGTCGACAAAGAGCCTTTGTGGCTTTCTGCGAGGCTTTTTTCCCTTTCTTCCGCAAAACCTTTCCTTTTCGTCTTCTTTGGCCCTGGTTTTTTCGTTGATTTTATCCAAGGACTCCTTTCTGTTTTAGATTTCTCCATGAAACTCGAACGCGCAATGCACAAAGAAAATTGGTGGTTTTCACTGTCATGCAATAAAAAAATAAAATCGAAACCATTCAACGACAGAAGCCATGAATTTCAGATATTATAGAAGGTAAATAGATAAACGATTTGTCCAAATCTCAGGTCTGTGCGGTGCACCGTTTGCGAGTTATTTGCCGAAACTTTCCACGCAAATTTATAAAGCTCAGTATGGAGGCGCCATATTTGTGTCCTTCCGAGGGGCACAAACATGGCCGCCGTGAGTCAGAGAAACCATCTGGAACTTAATTTTCCTATTAATAGCGACTACTTTTGGCTCATGATCTATTACACTTTCACATAAACAGCACTTAGTACATTGGGAATGTTCGATCTGCAAAAATGGAAAGGAAAGGCCTTTTTTGAATCAAAACAACTTTGTCACGGCACTCAGCTTGATATCACATACCGCGGAGAACTCGAATATTCAAAATGCTCTGTTTTTAAAACGAAGGGCACAACCAAGCTGGAAATTTGCGAAAAGATATATTTTTAGTTTATCTTACACCTAGTGATATCAAAAGTTTAGCAGGCCTATTAAATTTTGATTTCAGAATTTTATGACGTAACATGAACCCGCGAAATTTCCCCCAAGACGTCATCTACTTATGAGATTATGACACGTTCATTATTTATTAACTTTTATTTGAAAACATATTTTGTTAAATAACGTCGGCGAGTTTTGGGATTTTTAATTTTTTTTTTCTGTAAATGTTAGATAATATGATAAACTTCAATTTAGGCAAATAAAAAAAAAATGATTTTTTTTCACTGTCGAAGGTGAGAAGTAACCTTAAGTTGGTGCTGTATCTTTTGTTAGCTTTGCCATTGTCTAATTTTCCTCACAATGCATGGTGTACATGTAAGGGTTTGTTGAGTTTGTAATAAAGGTCAGGTTGTGGCGGTCAGCCTGGCATGGCTACCAGTGGTGTGTGAGAACATAGGATATCTGTTATGTACGGATGACGGATAACAATTATTTTCTGACCATACATGAGCATTGCACGAATTTGATAAATAATAAAATTCGTTACCTTGTCAACTGGAGCTTCAATCGGCTTATCTATTCCCCTATACGGTTTCCAGAGGAGTTTTCTGACACCTCGAGGATCATCCCAAGTGTAGAGGATCATTTGCTTGGAATCTAAAACCGTAACCTGTCCAGAGTCCCTGCAAAACATAAGCACAAAGTAAGAAGGAAAGGAACTTGAAGAGCAGTCATGAATACAATGAATTTAGTTCCAAGTAAATTCATACATTTTTTGTGCCAAGAGTGAAACCTGAAAATGCAAACAAAACCTGACAAGACATGTTGCCACGCATTCTCTTTTCACGAAGTAGAAAGTAGTTGACTACACTCTTTTTTTACAAGAACGCGTAAAATTTGGCTTTGCCTCAGGATGTTCTTATTATAGCCCGTAAATGTCTTAAATTTTGAGGTAACTCTCAGCCTCAACGTTCTCATAAAAATAGCTCTTATAAAAGAAAGAGTGTATTTGTTCCTACATGATACGAAGGATGCTATCAAGCCCCGAAAAATAACAACTTCAAAGCAACATGCTTAGGTGTTGAGGTCATTTACATTTGAAACAAAATCTTCCAAAATATTATCGAACATCTATAGTATCTCGGTATGTCGAATGACTACTACATTGGGATGTCAAATCACTAAGATTCAAGCATCCCAAGTAACCAATATAAACATCATAGCTTGTTGGAGCTCACGAGTTCAATGAAAACAATAAGCCTTTCGTTATGTCGAAACTTTAATCTTAAAGTGCATCGCTGCCTGGAAATCTCACTGTTAAAGACAGCATTACTTACTTTTGATGAAACCGGATTGGAATATTGTCGCACAGGTTTTCAATCCTGATCGTTGCAATTCCAGGGGAGTAGGGTGATACGACTACAGTCGTTACAGAGTCTTCCACCTCGCCGTGGATGTCCACCGTGAGAGCCTGTAGCTCGGGAATCCGCAGAACTGTTGTGTGTGACGAGTTGAAATTGAACGGCTTTGAGATTACGTTTGACATGGTTGGCTTCAAAACAATGCAACTGGACTTGTCGTTGGGCCAAAACGGTTTGCTCTACATATGAATTAACAAAGCTGTTATTTTGGATTTGTACTAGGAATTGTATGATGACATAATGGTATTTTAATCGTGCGCTAGGCACCAGATCGAGCGGTCCGAGTTTGAGCCCTGGGCAGGGTCATTGTGTTGTGTTCTTGGGCAAGACACTTCACTCTCATAGTGCCTTTCTCCAGGCAGGTGTATAAATGGGTACCAGCGAATTTACTGCTGGGGTAGCCCAGCGATGAACTAGCATCCCAACGGGGGAAGGGGGGGGGGGGGGGGGGGTAGAAATACTACTAACACGGGGAAAGCCCGGGCCTGACGGGCCACTAGGATCGAATGCAGACTTAACCTTACCTAGGAGTTGAAAAAAGCCCAACCAACAGTATAGTCCTCGCATATGATCACAACACAAGGATACTGCCGGAGAGTAGCTAGACTCAGACAATTCTGATGTCTGATGAAATAAAGGTTTACTTACTTACTATTCCGAACTGTTTGCTTTCACACCTCACAAACTCCATTGTCCAAAGCTTGCAAGACCTTTTTTTTACTATTTTCTTCTGCGAGTATTCATTTTCTTTTGACTTTGGACTATTTTGCTTTCTAAGAAAATTGCACGGATCCATGGTAAATTTAATTACTCACCTCTCCTGGCTCCACAACAAACCACAAAGCATTTTTGACCTTGTTTTCAATAAAGGACACCGAGATCTAGAAAACAAGTATCACAAAGGATGTTAGTTTGAACAAAACAAATTGATTGGCGACTACTACTTTAAGCTTCATTATGTCTAGAAAAAAAGTCAATTAAACATAAAAACAAAGAAGGAATGTGTACTTTATACCTCGGTATTGTTGATAATGACGTATTTCGGAGTGAGCGTCACAATCTTCGTCAGTCCGGTTCTTGACATTTCAATTTGCAGGATAAACTGGAGAAAAAGTTACGCGATAAAAGAAATTAAGAGAAGATGGAATTCGAGATGAGACCAGCTGTCTTGACACCTGTCATCTTACCTCATACTTCGTGGACTCGCTTGCCTTGCACGTCACTTTTCCAGAATCTCCGACAGCATCTAAAGAAAACTTGCTCGACCAAGAATGTCCCGGTAGTCTGAGCTTGGCCTACAAAAACAAGTAAACAAAAAAACAGGCCAACAAACAAGTAAATAATATTGGATAGAACAATAAATACCAAAGGATAGCATGAGGGGCGGTGGTTATTTGAGGGCAGTGCTCGTTAAAAAAAATCATAAATTTTTGAATGATAATGAATGGGATGGAGAAATGGAATCTAGCCACTTCGAACTGAAAAACATGCTGGAGAATACACTTGTGAGACCGCTTTAGTTTGAGTTGTACTGTACTTGTTCTTTCTTGATGCTTCGATGAATAAATGCAGCGCTTAATCGAGTAGTTCCGTAGGTCACTATTATAAGCAATATTGTCAACTGTTAGTGCATCAGCCCGGGAAACAAGGGCGTTAAAGTTTTCGATTATATTTTCCAACCATAGCGCAAGTAGCGAGTACTCGACTAGTACTTGTTTCAGGCACAGTATCAGGTCCAAATAGAATACACAAAATTGTTTGAACTCAAATATCCATCCGAAAATAAGCCCCATCCCCACTAGGGAGGGTGGCGGGAGGCGCGGTGGCCTAATGGTTAGTGTGCTACGTCGGGGTTCGAGCCCTGGCCGGGGCAGTGCGTTGTGTTCTAGGCAAGATACTTTACTCTCATAGTTCCTCTCTCCGCCCAGGTGTATAAATGGGTACCGAATGTATAATGAGGTAACCCTGCGATGGGTTACCCCCTGGCATCCCAGAGGGGGGGGGGGGGAATAGAAATACTCCAGTTGCTTCATGCTACGGAAACCAGTATAAGCTCCAGCCTGATGGGTCCCTAGGCTTGTACGCAGACTTTACCTATCTACCACCCCCTTTATAAGCCCTCCTTGAAAGCAGGCCCATCTGAAAGGTACGCTGAACAAATATAATCCCAGAGATTATTACGGAATTTTACGGTTTGTACGGCATCTGCACGACAACTTACCTTTCGGTAAGACTTTCCGGTGAAATTGAAAAGAAGCGGGTGCTTTTCCACAGCTGACTGGTGATAAACTAGCTTAGTTTTTGACACCTGTGTTACACAAAGTTTAAAAAATGACAGACTTAATATACTCTCCAATACAACTGAAATTCAATAAAAGCGTACAAACCACTCTACATAGAGTGGTTTTTAACTGACAGTTTAGTTTTCGTTTGTTGAGATCTCAAATTGGCTAAAAACAGCCGTCTAATGTTTACAACTTTGATTTAAAGTTAAGCGAGGCGTTATGCACGTTATGTTCAAAGCGCGTCGGTTCGAATGTTCACAAGTTTGAATAAAAAGTTCAGCGAGGTTTTATGTTTAACGCGCGTCGGTCCCCTTCCGTCCCGCCAGTTGATCTGTTGTTGCATTAGGAGACTATTTCATTTACCCACCCTTTGAAGAGTTGATTTTGTCACCACCTAGTCATCAACGAAGATTTTGAATTTCGCGCTCGGAAATTTGCTAAGCGTCGGTTCTTTCAGACCTTTGTTCTGGTAACAAAAGACGCTCATTGCTGCAAACAATTGAAATGCCCATAAAAGGGAAGGTGAAATCGTGCCACTGACCACCAAAACTAGAGGCAAAGTTTGATATGACGCAATGAGGGCAAACAAGTTAATTTTCATCAATCAGGAACTGGACAAAAACCAGCATAATCCGTAAACTGATGCGCGTTTTCCCGCCCTGACGGTGTTTACATGTTTAGTTTCAGTTCTGATTGGTTCACAGCATTATTCACGTCAGTTGTTATTGGCAAGAGTGAATACTTTGATTTCAATCTTACGAAAAACTACTCCAGTTGTCTGAAAAATGACTGATATGGCATATTTACATCCTTTGATATCTTTTACTTACTCTGTACTCAACGTGTAAACCTGTTTTGTTGATAAGCCAGTACGGAGAGTAGATATACAGTTCTCTTGTTCCAGATTGATGCATTGTTACTACTCCTAGAGACTAACAAAGAAATAATTTGTTAAAGAAAAGGCATTTAAACGAGTCTCAAAACACTGAAGCCTTTTTCAGCTTTCTAAAGCTGAATGGCAATTGCACCTCAGACAACATACCAAACTTACCAGTTCTTTTGTCATTTCTTCCTGCGATTGCATTAGCAATTCTTGGGATTTGTCGCGTTCTTTCTTTACTGCCAAATGTCCAATCCAGTTGACTTCTTTGTAACCTGAAAGCTGCACCAGGGAGAAACAAAACAACAGTAATAAACACAAAGGCTATGTACCATGAAGGCTTAACGCCGAGACGACTTTCAAACAACGACTTTCGCTGCTACATTTGTTAACTTGGTTTATTGAGCTTTCATCGCTTAAGTGACTGACTAGCTGCCTACCTGCCTGCCTGACTGACTGACTGACTGACTGACTGACTGACTGTCTGTCTGTCTGTCTGTCTGTCTGTCTGTCTGTCTGTCTGTCTGTCTGTCTGACTGACTGACCGACAGGCCGGTCGGCCGGTCGGCCGACGTAACACTACAGTACCGTTATGGTTATTTGGCAGGAATCGCCTGGACACTGATTGACAAGAGGCACTTTATCCCCAGGAAGAATAACTTTATCTTCTCCAGCCTTATCCTGGTAAATAAAAAGAAATGTCAATACTAGCAGGTCGATAAAAATTAAAAAAATACGTTTGAATGAAAATATATTATAAAATATATAACAAAATAGCCACGTAGCTTCTATTACCACCTACTTGATAAGGATATTATACACAGCAAAACCATCAACGAAGTTTACTTACCTGGGTCGAGAGTACCAGCTCAAAAGGAAGTTTGTTATGCACCACTAGGGGAGGGTACAAATGAATCACGTGATGGGGAGAGTCATCACCAGATGGCAGTTTGTTCAAGTTATCTGCCTGGCACAGAGCCTAGATACGTGAAATGACAAGTCACAATGAAAACCATGCAGTTAAGGTGGCTATGGCAACCTTTTGATAATGATGTCAAACTTTTTAAATTCGTTCTAAAGGTTATGCGTCAACATTCTTGGCGTAGCTACGACAGACATAAGCCATGGGAAACAAAAAAACATATCCGGTTAAAAGCCCTCCCCTCCCCCCGGATATGAGTCCCACTCTGCTGGATGACAGTACTGAATAGGGCTAAATGTTGTTCATTTTGACTTTTTAATTTCAAAACGTATTTCGATCATCAACACTACCGTGTCTCGTTCCGAACATTTTTTTATTCCGCTTATAACCCCCCCCCCCCCTCCCCCGCGGACATAAGCCCCTCCGCTTATACGCCCACCCAAAACCCCTTACGAACTTGTACAAGCCCAGGGCTTCTAACCGTAAGATTAATCAGCAATTTATCAAAAATATCTTATAAAGGACACAAAAGTATTAAGTCTGTCCTCCTTCGTAAGTACAATATTTCGTTACAAACTAAATTTACAGTCTAACTAAGTTAGCCGTAGTAAAGACGAAAACATCGTGATAGTCTCAAAAACAGTAATTACGAGATACTATGGGCCTCACGTAAAACCAAAGTCTCGAACCACTAAGGAAAATTTTATTAAGCTCGGGAATTGAAACAGTTAACCATTTATAAAATGTTGGGAAATTTCACCAATACCAGGTATATTCGCTAAACGAGATGAGAAACATCCGAGGGAACTGTACGTGTACCTTGATGTAGAAAGCAGAGGAAGGCTGTGAATCCTTCGCTGAAGAACAAGCCAAGACACACGAGGGTTCGTTCTTGGTAAACGTGCTCCAGGATAGCGCCGAAGATGATATATTGTAACTAACGAGAAAAAGTTGTGAATTAAATTAAACAAGCTCTACCCAACGAGCAGCAGAACAGTATCTTGCAGTATTTTCTGCAGTATTTCACATATTCGCATATTTTCGCATAATTACACAAATGTTGTTCATGATGGCCAGTCAGCTGCAGAAAGCCTTTTGCCAACTTTGACACTCGTTAATATGTTTTGCTTTGATTAATGATTGGCCCTGACGGTTTATTACGCTGTTCAGCATAACTCAAGCAAAAAACTCGAATCTGATTGGTTATTAGCACGCTCTTTTTTTCACCACCTTGGAGCGCGAGCAGCTAAGGTGTCCAATAACTAAATTGGCGCGCTGCGTTTGCGCGTTATCTTATTCCTTCTTTGTGACTGAACCGAAAGACTTTTCTCGATCCCTACCCCCACCCCCTCGCACCTCTCGTTTTCCTCTGGCATCCAGTTCTCTCACGAATCTTTTACCGCGTTCAACGGTCACAGAAAACTACGAGAAAACAGGGGAATGTAAACAGTCTATCTCGAATTTTGTTATAGTAACGATAAGTTTGCCTTTCTAATGCCTTTCCAAACTGCGGTTGTGTACCAACCCAGCGTTCTAAATTTAGAAATCTTTCAAGGCCACACTCACTTGGCATCACTGGGTTTCACGTAAAGCTGTTCGTTGTATGCTTCATATAAAGGAACATTCTGCACATCAGACGGCCCTACAGTAAAGATTTTCACATAATGCTCTTCTGTCGACTCCGACGATTCTTTCCGCCGCACGAAAACGTCCACGGGAAGTTGAAGATGATTTTGAACCTGAAATAATAAGACACAAATAAAGCTTGTTTGCATGACCTAGTAACCGACTATTAGGCAAACTCGCAATCTGTTTGGCTGCGCAGGGGCGGTCTAATTATCGATAGTTCGCTCTGGGAGCGCGCGAAAGTAAAATTGCCAAGATCACAAACCAAAACTATAAAACCACTTTCACTAAACTTTTTGTTGAATAAATCGGTCTCTGGGTTATTCTGAAACAATTAGATGGCTCGCTTTCGGATTGTATCGAATTTTGATAGTTGACTATCAACCTATCAACCTCGAACTTGCCGTCTAAATGTTAAAGAGCATCACCAATTTAGCACGCCAAAGAGATCTCAACCTATAACCACTGTTATGAACGGACATTGGAAATTCTCTCAAAAGTGAACGGTTGGTTAGTGTTTAGGTGAGTACAATTTGAAAGAATTTTCAAATTTCATTAGTAGTAAGTAGTGTTAATCCTTAGCTTTTACACGATTACTCAGTTATTATATTACAGAAAAAAGTATGAACGCGCGCGCAATAATTTTCACCGCAATCCAAAGTAAAAATCAGTGATCAATTTACCTGCTTTCAGCCAATGACAATGAAGTAATTTTCACCGTAATCTGGTAAGGTTATTCATTTATCCATTAGCAAAAGACGCAAAATATATCTGACGCCTCACCTGCAATGGTGACCGAATTGTGACTGTCTTACGGCCATTTTTTATTTCCACTTGAACAACAAGGTACCACTTATGATTTGCCTGTAAATAACAACAAATAGTAAAGGCGAAAAGATAAGATTATTGCCAACATATAGATATTTTGAATCCAATTCTACAAACCTTGAAGCACAAGATTAATGCATTTTGTAGCTAGAGCCAACTGTTACCGAGAAGTAACTCTTGGGGAGATTTTTATACTAAAAATGCAATTGCATTAGCTAAGGGGATTAAATGACAAGGAACAAACAGGATGTACATTTTGCCAATAGTAATTCCACACGAAAATTTTTAAGTAATTCTTAGCTTGCAAGCAGAAGCCTGGAGGAATGTGTGCAAAAGCTGCATCTATCAATCGTGCAAAAATCCATGGTCTCAATTTACTGTGATAATTGACCGCTCGCAACTTGCGGACTGTCCAACACGATAACAATCTCGTTCCAAGAGCCCACGTTACCTTGACCTTGACCTTCCGGTCGGGAAACGCAACGGCTCTGGGGCGATTCAAAAACCGGAACCAGGAATTTCTGATTCCGGTTTGATTGTGCGCGTGCGTCGAAGAATTTGGATGAAATGAACAAGTTGTCAACAGCCAATCAGATTTGGCCGTCTTTTTAGCGGGCTTTCAGTTTAGCCCAGAGGTCTCGATCCCTGGCGCAGACTAGAAGGACCGCAGCCTCTGACGAGTTTGACCAGATAACCCCAGACCAGGGTCCCCAGACTAAGCACACTTACAATTTGCAATGTTATCTCTCTCTTGACATGAAAATTGACCAAAACTCAGCGTAGCAAAATTGACATAGAATGTAGTCCCCTTTCCCATCAGAAAAAGAAGCACTGGTAATTACCTCACGAAACAAGGAATCTTTCGGAGAAAGCTTACGCAAATACGATCCAGAGCGTGCAATGGAGATGGAAGAGGCATTGAAAAATCCATCAACCTATGAAAAAATAAAGATAATTACAAAAGGCACGGGAAGAATGAATTGTCAATCTTCAAAAACCATTCAAACAAGTGACGTCACGTGACATTGATATTACAAAATTTGACCGAATTTTTCAAATTTATCTTTGTGTAATCTGTTTCAAACTTGTGTACTGTAACGTACTCTCCTGTTTCCTAAAGGTTTGTCATCATCCGGGTTTTTTTTTTTCAAGTTTAATAAACAGCTATTTTGAGATTTACCTTTGATCTGAGGGAAATTTTGTACAACCCAAAAGTGGCCTAAATATCTTGTTTAAGGTGGCTGAACACAGTTTTTGCGTGCGCCCTACAGTGTTCATTGCGAGGCAGCGCGCGCACAATGATTACGGAAATGAAACATGGCGCCGATAGAGCAAAGATTTATTTGTTCCATGCCCGTCCTACATGTGGAATTATTCTTCTTAAAATGACACAGTGTGTTGTAGGTTTTAGTCTTTTGTTAGAATGGAATGTCAGAAAATCAAATACGGAAGTCGACCTTTTTTCTTATGTCTTGCTAATTTTGGGGACCCAGGGATCAACGTTTTGGGAAGAAATGCAAGTGCTGCACAGGTATCAAAAACTGTGTTCAGCCACCTTAAAAGAGTTAACTACTATAGGTATGAATCTTCCAGTGGAATGTGGAAACGTCCAAGATCTGATAATAGGGCTAGTATAGGAGACATAGAACTCACTGTCAGAGAGATAATATTGTCATCGTCCACAGCAACATCAGGTCCTGGAATTTCACCATCTTTGTCGTTACTTTCTGCATCATGATGTGGTGCAAAAATTCCACCAAATAGAGAGCCGATGTTGACAATAGTATGACCCACTTGAGTTTCTGAAAGACCTGAAGACATAAAAAAAAAAATCTCACAAGTGTCTACCTCCGGCTAATCATAAATGATTATTAGCAGGTCGTGTAAATATATTCTAGTACATATCACATCTGAGTAACGGCATCTGGACGCTCGAGCGTACGAATGAAAGGTTTTAAGTCGGGTTAACTCAATTTAGCATGGAGGTCGGGGTTTAACTTGGTTCCCGAGCAGTCCAAATTGCGCAATAGGCCGCTATGATAGATCGCTTAGGATTTGGTTTGGCCCTTGTGTTTTTTTTTTAACATTATATAAACAATGAAAATTTTTTCCCGTTATGTGTAGCCGACAATCTTGGTGAGATTTCTACCAATGAAGTTTTTGAAGAACCCATTTATTAGCCTTGCGTAGCGTTTGCCAAGAATTGATTTGTGTTGTCAGAGAGCCCTAACAATATGACTGCGTTTAGTCACACTGTAGCTTATTCAGTCATTATAGAAAAAAAATTTAATCTTTCACAAAATGAATCTTCAACTTGAACGGCATGGCGCCGTAGCACACGATTACCCAACTGTACGTTTAATCACTTACCAACAGAGGAATGAGGATCATGTTTCTCTTCTGGAGGTGGATGGGCACTCAACTTTTCTGCTTCGTTGCTTATCTTTGTAACAATGGTCTCATCCTCCGGTAACTGATCTAGGCTGCGACTTGAAGAGTGTTGAGGTGGCATTACAGTCTTCCCATCAGTCCCTTCGGCTGAATCTAGAGAATACACCTTCTTTAAACATTTTTTCTTGCCTGTTTGTTCGCCAATTTGGAAGGAGAGCGGATTCTGCAGAGACACCTTCCGCTGTCTGATTGCATCCAGAGATACCGGCTCCGAAGCAGCTCGTTTTTTTCGTATTTTGTACAGTTTTTCCCTGAGGTGGTTAAAAAGAGGCTCAGACAAGATACGCTTTAGATCCCGTTGTGGACTTTTTTGCGTTTTGGTGGGTAAGTCTAGAGCGACATCTGCAAGACTGTGTTGTCTCACAGCAGGCTGTTTTGGAATCCTCTGCCGAATCAGTAGTTGATCACCATCTGAGACCTGGTGACAAGAAAACAAAGCAACTGAATACACAAGACAAGACAAAAGTACACAGCACAAAATTACCACAATAAAAATTACCGCAATAAAAAATAAAATGCACAAATGCATTAAACGTATAAGTCAAACATACAGCTAAATTAATAAACCGTATTTTACTCGATTAAGCGCCGCAGCGCTCTTCAAATTTGTAGCGTTTTATTCCGGGGCGGCGCTTCTTTTCTTGTAACATTTGTAAACGATAACAAGGGGAGGAGCAATGAAATTTAGCAACTACAAACTGAAAAGCATTGTAAGTGCTGCATTGTTGTGAATGAATGTGGCGCTTATTCGAGGGTAGCGCTAATCAGCTCTCATGCTCGATGCTTAATCGGGGGCGGCGCTTAATCGAGTAAATACGGTATTAACACAAACTAAAAATCTATAAAGGACCAAAAAAGTTTCATTAAAGAATGTAAGTGTGTTCAACTGATACCATTTGTTACTGAATGACGTACCTGATGTTTGGCGCTTACAGTCACCGCTGAATGAATACCAAGCTAAAAAAAAAGACGACCAAATCAATAACAAATACCTGAAATACTGACAAATTGCACAACGTAAAACAAGATAATAAAAACCATTATTTTCGTCTCCCGGCCAGGGGCGGATCCAGGAATTTTTTAAAGGGGGGGTTGTACACTATTGTAGTAACCTTTAATGCAAAAAACAATTTTATTCAATTATTTTTCAGGAAGAATAAAAAAAAAATAACTAAAAAATTTTGCCCAAAGCGGGGGTTGCAACCCCCCATCACCCCTCCCCTGGATCCGCCTCTGCCGGCATTGTCCTTGCGGTGTTTGTTCTCATTGCATTTGACACTGTCGTTGTTGTTGTCAGTGAGGCGAGAGTCCCGATCCATGTAAATATTTCGGTGGATTTCGTGAATGTAGTTAGAGCGATCGTTAAACAAAACCCAAAGTTATCACCGTGGCCAGTCACAAAGGACACACACAATCCAGTAAACCAATTAATTCCCTGAGTGAAAACATGCACCCGGCGTGAAGCACGGGAATCGTATGCGAGCAAGTCACAATTGATTTTGGTTTTAATCCTTAACTACTTTTAACACTCAAGTGAAAATCACCGTAATGCGACTAGTAGGTCAGTAACGCAAACAAACTCTAGTTAAAGGACTTAAAACTCTGGTCTTTGTGTCAGCAACAAACCCTACTTGACCAAACAATGTAAAGCATAATACTGACGAAACTGGGTCAGATATATGAAACGTAAGAAATTTTTAAAATTGTTGCAAGGCGAATTGCGAGTCTTAGAAAATGCGCCCTATAAAATGTCAATATTATTATTACTTGCTTAGTCCAGCTTTTCACATGTTACCTCATTATGAATGACAAATGTTGGCCCTGGAACCGTTCTAAGCTTCTTGCTTCTATCCACTGTCCATAGCTATGCAACACAAATAAAGCAAACACAAATACCGCTGTTGATGTTTGAAATTGACGTTCAAAACATCAGCCTTAGAGCAACAAAAAGCCTGAATACTTCAGTGATAATGTGGCATTCAGTATGAGATCGGTGATTTTTTTTAATCTGAAATGAAGATGACTTACGCCTCATAAAAAATACCGCGTACATTTGTATAAAAAAGACACATGAACTAACATTTCAAACTTAAATTATGGAATAACCATTTCATGCATGGAAGCATAATGAATTAAAAAAATAAAAGGCTAAGAACTAAAATTAAAATTAGAAAAAAAACGTTTAGTAATCGAATTTAAAACTTCGGCAACCGCGTGACGCTTCTTTATCGAAAAACTCTTTCAATACCTGACTCAGTTGAGATAGGATTTGTATAGCTTTTGGGGTAACAGTGAGCTGCATGACGTCATGCGAATTGATGACCATATAAGTGGCTTGCGACTGTCTATCACGGTCTGTAGCGTCGACTTCATCCCGAGGTGCATCTACAGCGTCTAAACCATGCTCGCTTTTGGCGTCGGAGGTGGGGTCTGTAAATGCCCTCTGCGTGGACTGGACAAAGGTGGTCAGAGCCCCTTCATAGTCAAGATCTTCTTCATCGTCTGATGTGGTCCCAGTTGGATAACGCCGTTTTTGTCTCTTTCCAGGCCTGCAATGACAGATCAGTTATTTCCCCTTTAAAGTATTACAGCGTTAGTGCTCCTGCCTGTAGCCACAGATTGTGTTCGCCAAGGCCTGGCCAAAAGGAGGCACAAGAAGCCGCAAGTTCAACTTGCGTACAGACTTACGTTGAGTGGCCAAACAGACTCGTAAGTCATCTAGCAACTGTACGCAAATTGTCAAAAAAACATTTTAATGCCACCACGTGCGCGGCAAAGAACAAGGCTTCCGCCAGACATTGATCAACTTTCGCCGACGCGCGACTTCCCGACCAAAGTGAACACAAGTCACCGCAGGTCAACGAACTGCACGCAAGTCATAGCCAAACGAAGAAGTTTTCGGCTTTCGCATATTCGGGACTCCGTTTGGCCAAGCCTTTACCTAAAGGAACGCTTTCCTCATTTTCAGGAGAGTAGATTTAAATCTCACTGAGAAACGAATTTTTTGCGGGTTCTCTATGGGTCAACGAACAACCGAAAAAAAAACCTAAGCCAATAATTTATCTAGACACATATTCAGCGAAGAGACGAACTAACGGCTAACCCAAAGGTCAAACCGTCATTTTTCTTCTTTTCACAAAGACCACTCTGAGAACACGCAAATAACTGGCAAGTCAATATGTGGCTCCCGACACGACTGAACCGTACATACAACAAACTCAAGTTAAACACTGTAGGACCTACATAAACAGTAATAGTTAAGCGCAGTTGTTCCATGTTTCAAAAGTTACAACTGCTAACGTTCTTGCTCTTTGTCAAATGGTTGAGTGAACAGGTAAAACAAATCCTCGCATCCCAATTGTCACTTTACGATGTTCCACGACATTAAATTAACACTTACCATCCTCGCCTTCCAGAACACCTTAACGACGACAATCGCCGATGTCGTCTAAATGAAGACCTTTTCTGAGCCAGCGAGCGCAAACCAGAGTCAGTAACATCTCCAGATCGCGAAGCGTCTGCTACGTCTCGAGGAGGACCATCGCACGATTCCACATCTTTTGGAGAGAAGCTTGATAAATACCCTTCTGCCAGGAAAAGCTACAGAGGAAACAGTCGCGGCTTTAGAAACAAGAAGAAACCTGGGGCGAGCCTCGCCATGGTTACCACAAACATCAGTTTTCTAAATTCCCTGACTTCTCCCTGATAGCAATTAAATTTCCATGACCAAATAAATACATAATGTCAGATAAAGTATCAGGCTCCAGCCACTCCCAACCCCTCCCCCCCCCCCCCCCTCCCTCCTCCCACCAAAATAAAGAAAGAGAAGCATTGCTGAGAACGCAGAAACCTGATGTTTCTTCCAGCTTCGGAGGTATTTAAAGAGACAACGTCAACCAGTGCCCTTTGCGAGCCTCTGTTGGTGTTTTTGATGTCGCACGAACATATCAGTCAAATCAAATCAAAAATGAGACATTTAAATCAGCTAAAGAAACAATTTTTAAATTCTGGAGATATTGGGTATTTAAAAAAGAACATGGAGTTTGATGAAAGTTATCCCTTCCGCAAAAGATCCGTATTACAGAAATTACTCAAAGCATAATGGTTGACGGTGACCCTTCAATCAGAGGTGTTATAATTTTAATTTCCCGTTACTTTCACCGAAAATGTCAACTTTCCCCGACTCAAAATAATTTTCACTGTCGTGAATTTTGGGTCGCCCACTACCTCTCGGAACGAGTTATTTCATTGGTTCTTAAAACAATAGATAACAGGTCATAACAATGCCCCTAGCCCTGAATAACAATAGAGGTGGTGATTACAGTGGGCGAATGAAAATAGAGGTTCTAGTGCCTTACTGTGAATTTTCCCTGACCTGTGGCGAGCCTGCTCGCGGTCCCACAGCGACTACGAGATGAAAGCCGCTTATTTGTGGTCCCGGGGGGGGTACTCCCATATATGGGCTATATAGGTATGTGCCGCGGGATAGGGTATGGTTTTTGAGGTTCTCGGTCCTTAAATAGGGTATCACTTTTGTTCCTTTTGGCATTGTGTTCCCAGTGTGTTCCTTAGATAGGGTAGCTAAATTCTATCAGCTCAAATAAACGCCCAGCTAAACGAAAACAAATTGTCTGTTAAAACTGAACTATCCGTCATTAAGTATTAACAAAGCGATTTTGAAAGATTTGAGCTTTGCCGTGCGCGGTTAGCCGTTATTTGGGTCGTCACGCAATGCTTCTCCTCCCCTTGAATAGGGTGTCAATTTTCAGGTTTGGGCCTTAGAAAGGGTATTAATTTTCGTTTTCTTTATCCTTAGATAGGGTCAGGGTTTGAGAACATTCGCGGCACACCCCTATCCGAAATTTAGGGGAGTACCCCCCCCCCCCCGGGTTTGTGGTAAACATGGTGTACAGAAAGTTTATTTGTAACTATTGTGAGAATAAGCTTTTACCTTAAGTTGTACTTCCCACATGGTTTTCTCGTCCTCGACCATGACAGGCTCCAGCAGCGGTTCCCAAGCGGCAAGACATTCATTGTAGTAAGAAATTTGCACAGCTACATCAGCTTCAACTTTGAGCTAATTTTCAAAAAAAAAATCAAATCCAAGTAAGTCTTAAGGATAAAAAACATTATGTACTGGGTAATGTTGTCTTGATACCATCAAAATGTTTTAAAAAAATAAGTTAAAACGAAACTTTTGCCAATCGCAGAAGAGAACATTACCGGGTTTGGACCTGAAAGAGGCCAACACAGACCAAAGTGCACCAGAATGCCGCGCTTCTAAAATGCAGTATGAAACCATTACAGTCTCTCTTTTCGCTTTTCTTTCGGCGCCCGCGCTACTAAACGCTCGCAGCTATCGCGTTCGCTCCCTTCCGCGTTCGTCCCACGGATTTTAAAAAAAAATGTGAGAGACTGCTCGCAATACAGGACGACTCGTGTCTACCCTTGTGCAGTCTCCTCCAGGCGACGGCATTTTCTACCCTCCCTCACCAATCATGCCGGAAGTCACGCACGCAAGCGCGTGCCCTTCTTGGACATTCTCTTGCTTTCTGTATGAACTGACTTTGTGTCGACTCGCCTGCAAAGTTAGATGACTTGCCTCATTTGACTTGCCTCATCCTCGAGTTTCGCTTTTGTTGTTTCTGCTATTACATATATTATATAACATCACATTACCTGCGCAGCCCAATCAGATACTTTTGCGGCAACGAAAGAGCGAACCAACAGCAAAGGAACATGGGCGCCTTCAATCTCATTTACCAACACCACTTGAACTTCTTTTGTTGTTAAACTCAGCTGATGGCGGAAAACATTAACATGCATGAATAACTTTCACACTGTCATATATTAACATCTGCGACAGCTAAGATGATCCTTTGCTTATCGATAGAAATACATATGTGAATAAAGATGTGCCTCAATTAAAATTTGACTTAGGTAGGTAAGGTAGGTTAAGTCTGTGTTAGAGCCTAGTAGCCCGATTTCCCGAGCATATCCCGATTTCCGTGGCATTAAGCGACTATAGTCCATCGCAGGGTTACCCCAGCAGTAAATTCGCCGGTACTCATTTATACACCTGGGTGGAGAGAGGCACTATGAGAGTAAAGTGTCTTGCCCAAGAACATAACGCAGTGCCCCGGCCAGGGCTCGAATCCGGACCGTTTTCCGGAGCGTTAACCGTTGGGCCACTGCACGCCTCTAAAAGAGAGATCTCAACGTGCTTAAAAATCACGAGAGAAAGTAAAAGCATATTCCAAGCTTGAGAATAGAAGCCCTTACTTTAACATATTTTACCTTATCACCAGTTGATTTTCTTGTCACCAACTTGGGTTTAGAATCTTCAGTTGCTATAAAACGAAATATCAGCGACATGTGTATTTAGTTTATAAACACACGAACGTCGTATTGGCTTTTTACATTGGCGTGGCTGTGAAAAATGATCATAGTGCACGATTTGAACAAAGGTTTCAACCCTGCTCTCATAGTATCAACATTACCTTTTTTCTTGTACCAATACTCGGCCGAGGCTGGTTTGGTATCCCACAAGTCAGTTGGAGCAGCTATCACCTCTTGTCCTATTGTCTGAACGCTTTCGTCGACCTTCACAAGGTACAAAATATGTGATTTATTTTCCTGAATTCCAGGTGTGGATGATAATAGGTCGGGAGGACATCTAAGAGTCGCTACTCAAATATTAGTTGAAAATGCAACCGAAAAAATGGACCGCAGCATAGAATAAAGAGACCATACTTTTCACACTTCACCTCCTTCTACCGAGAAGGCAAACGGCGAATATTTTTTGGACAATCTCACGAAGATGCGAGGGGTAGGCTGTGATATACCAGTATCTTCACCCAGGAGAGTAGCATGTTACGAAACCGGTGTTATGCGTCGGTACGCTACCGGCTAACCAGTGGTTCACTTTTGTAGCACAGTACTCATAACTGTGTGAAGGTCCATTTACACAAGCCATTTTTGGTGCAATTTTAGTTCCAATTACCACTGCGCTTTTAGTCGCCTTCGAGATATCAGCAGCTTCAATTTAAATACGATATCCCCATAATTTCTATGAAATGTGAAAAAATGAACAGATGTTTGAACAAGGATGGTGTTGCTTTCGTCGTAAGTTCGAGAACTGCGACGATATTGAAGTGAAATCACTACGAATCGCACTGAAATCGCAGAAGCAGTTTTCCAAGTTGCAAACAATTAACAAAATCGCAGCGGAAAACGCAACAAAAATTGCACCAAAATCGCCTGTGTCAGTTGCAGATTTATGACAATGATAAGCTTGTTCTTACATACATCGAAAAAGCACTTTTTGCATTTAATACAGTTTGAACAGATGCGTGATGGCACGCTTTTTGATGCCCAGAATGCTGGAAATCGCCTTTCCGAGCTTCTAGATTTCAATTTTTTTCAGGGGGGAGCATGCTCCCAAAAACACAGCCGTCTATTCCTCCCTCAGCAGCCGCTTATGTAAATAATATTGAAACTCCTGCGGTCGAAAGGACAAACCAACCTTTTGCTGTCCAGTTAGCGCTGTAACTACATTACTGACAGTCGTTAGGAGTCCAGGAGAGAAGTCAAACACCATCTCTTCTAATGAAATAGCAATGTCCTGACCACCTTCACTAGAAGCTGGTGTTAAGTATTTGAACGTTAGAGAACAAGGATTCAAGACCTGAAAGGAAACGTTTGCTTGTTATTGATCGCCAAGACTGTATAAAATTACTTAAATTAATTACTTAACTGTCGCGACTTCCGCAATTTCAAAATAAAAATCGCGAAGATCCGCAAAAAAGTAGGGGGACCAGGGGTGGCGCAGTGGTGAGAGCGCTCGCCTCCCACCAATGTGGCCCGGGTTCCATACGTGGGTTGAGTTTGTTGTTGGTTCTCGTCCTTGCTCCTAGGGTTTTTCTCCGGGTTCTCCGGTTTTCCTCCCTCCACAAAAACCGACACTCTAAATTCCAATTCCATCTTAATGCACGTACACGTCTATACGAGCTCTTGAGCTCTTCTGTGTAACGTGGGTAAATAATTTACATTTTTTTAGTATCGCGATAATTAATTTACTTCCGTAAAATAAATATTATACACTGTCGTAGTGGATTTGTGCGAAAATCTCGTGAAAAAGGTGCATTTCACATTCAAAATCAAACGGACCGGCCGTCCAGCCAGTTCTGATTACAAAGGGCAAAAGTAAAGAAATGGCCTATTTTTTTTTCAAGATACAAAGACGGTGACAAAACTCCTCAAAGGGGACGACATGATGTCAGGTAAATATATTAAGGCCCACATTATGACCAGTAGATCTCTGTTTATGCAAATAACTGGGGAATGAAATGCTTTCAGCATACAACTCACAACGCAGTTCATAAAAAGTGATTTGTATCTTACCTTGTAAGATGTCCTCTTCACATCAGGAAACTGTGAAGCTTGCATTTGGAGATTTGTCAGATTTGCAGAAAGCATCTGTTTAACGTCTTCCAAGTTGTAATTAAACTCCACCTCCGCCTGAATTTACGAAAATGATAGTTTTAGTTGCTTTTGGGATTTTTTTGCTAATAGGAGAAAAAACGCATCACACAGTTCTTTTGCACACGTGCATATATCACCAAACACATGCAACATAGAGCGATATTTGAATTAGTAAGGTCATAACATCACATTCTAACATTTGCGGACATTTTAGTGAAAGAAGGTAGCTAACAACAATGCTTTATATCCTGGACCACATTCTCAGCCATTAAAAAATTTAATATACTAATTTATTTGTTTAGCTGCTTAGTCAGTGTGCTGCATCAGCAGGCAAGTAAACACTTTGTAAACAACTCGAAGCTGATAAAGATGAATTAATCGCCATATTAATATGAAAGCCGACATTTCAAGCATTAGGCCTTAATTAGTCCTTCATCATGACAAAATCACGGAGCGATAATGCTCGAAACGTGAGCTTCCCAAATTCGCTATGCCGATTGCTTTCATTTCAAATCCTAGTTAATTTATTTCTACTGACCTGGACAATTAGTGCCTCGCTATCTCTCTTGGTGGCATCTGAAAGTAAGACAATGTCAGGCTCCTTTACCACACCATGAACAGAAATCTTTATCTGGCTCCCTTGAGTAGGCGACGGTGCAGCATCTATCTGGCTAAACGTCCCAGTTGCCGTGATAACTTTCCTTTCAAGCTTATAAAACGGCCCATCCCTGTCTCCTTCAGCAGAATCAAGGGCTCGAATGGGGACAGCGTCGAGTGATGTTTGGCTGGCAGTTGTAACTTGACGCTGTTGCTGATGATGCAAGTCAGATGGTGGCGCGGTGAAGAACTCCAGTAAGGGTAGTACAAATGGAAAGTTTACAAAGATGGTAGCATTTTGTAAGGAGATGTCGACTGGGAACAAAGAACAAGAACTGTAAAATCATCATATATCAAACACGAGACGCAGTGTTTCAACAGATTCCCAAACACAGGCAAGAGAGTCGAAAATACGAGCGATGCGGAGCATTTGGACGAAATTCGAGGAGTTTGGTTATGCAATGAAACACGTTCTCCAGTGCTTAATATATCAGCTGAATCAAAACTATATCATGAGAAAACGGAGAAACAATATCGTAAAAATCTGTGTTCATTCAGGTGGCGTATCTAAACCACTGCCACAGATATGATTTCCGTTGTTGTAATAAGAAGTAAAAATATTTCATTTTTTTTTTCAAGGTCTGAAATTTTTTTCAAGCAACTCTTCCTTTGAACAATTTGTATTTTATTCTTTTTTACATTTATCAGGATATTTATAATAACGTGAAATAACGGCAGTCTGGGCTTTATAAAAAAATAGCAACTGTTGCTTCCATTTTCTTGAGAACACTAAACGTTTCTGCAACCTGATACAAACTTATTTTTGTAGTACTGTTTTCAAAAAGATAAACAGTTATAGCAAACCTTTCATCTCCCCTGAGGGCAACTGGCAGAAGAGTATGTCACACATTTCTTTGGAGGGAGATTTTGCAACACTGGCGTATGTCGCCATTTTTTTGTCGATTAATCTTTAAGCAAACATGAAAATAAAGCAAAATGTCAATTAATCTCAGTCACAATTAAGAAAAACACATGCCTAAAAACCCGAACTTCGTAAGGTGAAAATTTGTGAAAAACATTTGTTTCCAGCTAACCTTGGAAAGGCAGAAATTGTTCCTTTTCTAACGTCTTCGACCACACAGCCATTTAGCATACAGTGAATCTGAACAGAGCTGTCACTGGGCAAGACAACAGTGACAACACTTTTGTCAACTTCACACAGGCATAACCTTGTCGCTGGTTCGCAGAACGACGACTGGGAATCAAATGGATCCTGCAAAAAGTAAATTATTGAAAGAACCTCGCAGTGATCTTAAACAATATTTATATTACAAAAGACGACAATATCCACGGCGAAAAAGTGTTTTTTGGTGACACTCACGGTAGAGCCGTGTTTAAGATTCAGATGAACTGGAGTAAGAAATGTGTATGTATAGCCTATAAAATGGCAAAGCAAGTCGTGGTGAAGTGACACGGCGTATAACATAGTTGGTGCTCTGTCACTTAGTGTGCTGTGTTCGTGAAAAAAATTCACACTTCTATCACAAACACATGTATTGTTCAGTATCTTAACTGATAGCTTGGCAAACTTCCGTGGGACCAAGATGCTAAACATTAAAGAACGAGAAGTGTGCAACGTGGGCATTGTTAATGGCTAATAAAACACACCTACGAGACTTCGCTATGAAATTAAATGATGTATATCACTGAAAACAACATACCAATGGTCTCTCGTTACTGTACAGAGTAAGACTCGCTCCAACAAGATCAAATGAGAATACCATCTGATCCCACACCGTGTCAGCTTCTTCTTGAGGCGCACCGGGCTCTATGAAGAACGACCACTCGATAAATCATGTATAATTAACAATTTGACTACAAGCCTGAGTTTACCATGGGCGAAAATTGTGTCAATATTACGCAGTACAATTCACTTCTCCCGCGCAGGTTCCACTACCAACGAAGCGGTAAGAAACAGCTGCAGTGCTGAAGTTGCAGTATTAAAATTCACTCTTAAAGTAGACATTTCCAGAAACTTATAAAGCTATATCCGAGAGTTACTTTTTTACCACCATGATGATCACACAACAGACATTGTAATAAAAAAACAAAACATTCACACCTGAAGAAGTATGAGCTGTGTTGGTAGGTTCAATGCGTTCTGTTCGTTCCTCCGCCGTGCTTTGAGATGGTTTCTTTTCCTCTGAAAAAGCAACAAACAAACATGGAAGTTCACTTCACGTTTATCTTGTTGGTAGACAACAAATGAAGTTCTGAGGTCACTACAAAAGCCCAGGCCAAACGATGAGTGTTGATGAGAGTTGACTCGTCAGCTCTCATCACCAACTCGGGCCAAACGAAAACTAGAGTCGGCGAAAGTCCGTCAAGAGTGACTTCGAACGAGTGAACACTCTCATCGACTCTCATGAAAAATTTGGGAACGTTCAACGCCGGTGAGAGTGCATGAGAGTTTCAGGCCAAACGAGAGCGAGAGTTTGAACTGTCATCAACTCTCATCCTCGTTTAGCCCGGGCTTTAGTAGAATTACAGTAGACACCCGATCTTTCCAACCTCTAAGGAAAACGAAGTTGGTTCCAGAGGAGGGGGCAAAACAGCATTGTTTGACTGAGTGAAGCAAATCCAAGGGAATAGAATATTGATTCGAGTTATCGGGAGGTTTGGAAAATCAGCACTCTACTGTATAGCAAGCACGTGTTCTTACCTTCCATCACAACATAACTATCAGATTCTTTAAGATTTTCTTGAAAAAGTGTGGTGAGAACATGGTAATCTTGTTGTCCCAGATTCATCTACAGGGCAAAAATGAAATGAAAAAATGAAATGAAATCACACTCCATAGCTCCAAGCTTAACCTGTAAAGCATTGTGAAAACAAAAACACAACAGCACAACATTCAATTGAATGCATGACCAGACGAATAGGATAGAAACTTGATTAACGTGTCGATAACACATAGCCTGCCAAATCCCATACTAATTTGAAGGCAAAAAAAATAGATACTAAAAAACACAAATCGAAAATATTTAACTGAGTACAATATCAAATGATAATATAAAAATCTAATACTAATCATACTTATCTAATAATCTAATAATAGCTGGTCTGATAATGTAATAATTGAATGATAATTGCCAAAAAGTTGATATGAAAATGATAAGAAATACTTTAAGCGACAGATACTAAGGAATCACGGTGTTTAAAAGAGTGAAGCCATATTAACCCAGGCGATTTTGTCAACAGTTCATCATACAAACTGTTCTCCAGACAGAAAGCTCTAAATAACAGTTTGCAAATTACAGTGCTAAGAAGTCGTCAAGTAGTACTCCACACGGAGGATCAAACAGATACCAGATTAAGAGATAAAAAGTCTGATCTCGCTGACACATTTTCCTTCTTTTGTTTTCGTTTAGAGAACCATATTAAGGAAAATGGTCGCAGTAGAAAGGTAACAATACCTTAACAAAGTCCAAGGTGGCGGAACATTCTAAAATCGGGACGTCTCGGCAAGAAGGTAGCAGTGAACGTTTTATGTTCGCATCAAGTTTGATTGGCTCAATGAGATGCCGCTTGACAACAGCAGATGAACTCAAATCCATGACACCTCTACAACCAGACACGAGGAAGAACACACTGTCATTTTCTGAGTAACATTCCTTACTTGTTTTTAAAGTGAGATTTTCCGGGAGGGAATAGTTCTGAAAAGAACCGTCGAGGGTGACTGATGTTTCGACAATTAGCGCAAGTCATCTTCTGAATCGAGTAAAAGGCGTTTGTCAGTCGATAACGTTGTTGTAGTCTGGCCTTTAAAGCCTCCAAAGTATTCCAATAGAAGCTATTAACGATGTATTTTGGTTTTTCAACGGTAAATGGGACTAGCTTTATTCCCTTATCTTTAATTTTTCTAAAGGCTCCTTGGATGAGAAACACGTAAAAGGTCACGTAAAAGGTCCTACCTTGTTAGTTGCACCGATTGTAGGGACAGTTCCATGACATCAAACACAGTCTCTCTGTTGCCTTGTACATTTGGCAGTGGGAAAAGATCAAATTCATTTTGAAGATCCAGATGTCCCAGATCGACAAGAAGCATGTCTACTGAGTGAGAGTGGCGCGGAATTATAATGAGTGGAGCACTGATGGCAACTTGTAACCCAATGCGAGTTCCTTGGCTTTGTAGTGACTCTATCTGTAGAAATGACAATTTAAAATTCCATCCATTATAAATGAGTTGGCATACTTTGGCAGCTTAATCAGAGATTTCAATGAAGTGATAGACGTAAATACAGTAAACGGCACGTAACACAAGGGGGAACACAGCAAGTTTGAGGGCTGTAGATGCTAATGATAGCAAATAAGACAAAAATGAGGATAACAACGAGAATGAAAACAAGAAAGAGAGAAAGGAAGAAATGCAGGAAGATGATGAGGATAAAAGGGAGGACTAGGATGAAGACAAAGACAGCGATAAGGATGAAGATCACGAGTCAGAGAATGAGGATAAGGATGAAGATAAGGATGAGATGAGATTGAGGATGGCATAAGGATCAAGACGACGATGGGATGTGGATGAAATTGAAGAGAAGGACGGGATGAGGATGGAAAGGAAGATGGGGTGAGGATGAAGATGAAGACGAGGATAGGATAAGGATGAAGATGAGGATGGTATGAGAATAAAGATGAGAATGAGGTGAGAATGAGGTGAAAATAGCGATGCGAATGAAGGTGAGGATGGGATGAGAATAAAGATGAGGATGTGATGAGGATGAAGATGGGGGAGGATGAAGATGAAGACGAGGATAGGATAAGGATGAAGATGAGGATGGGATGGGATGAGAATAGCGATGAGGATGGGTGAGGATGAAGGTGACGATGGGATGAGGATGAAGATGGAGACGAGGATAAAATAATGATAAAGATGAGGATGGGATGAGAATATAGATGAGGATGAGGTGAGGATGAAGGTGCGGATGGGATGAGGATAAAGATGAGGATGGGATGAAGATGAAGAGGAGGATGGGATGAGGATGAAGATAAGGATGGGATGAAGATGAAGAGGAGGATCAGGATGGGATAAGGATGAAGATGACGATGAAATTATGACAAAGATTAGGATGGGGTGAGTATGAAGATGACGATGGGATGAAGAGGAGTACTGAAGGATGAGAATGAAGAGGATAGAGATTAATACAACATTTACCTGTTCAGTTGCTGCCCTTTGTGCAGTTGCCTTCACGTACTCAGTTGATTGAGGACTTGGTAAGGGCTCGACAAATTGCTTTTGAAAAATAAGAAATCAACATAATATTAAGTATCAAAAAATATGTTAAACATTTCTATGAAATGCATGGTTAAAAATTCAGCGATACAAATAATATCTCGATGACAGAAACGTTTTCTTCAAAGTAAGCAACACTCACCAACAATTCAGTAATGAAGCGATACAGAAAGACAATGTTTATCTTGCCAATGTTCAGCTCAAGGTTTCCGTCGGGTCTTGTGAGGTCTGCTGCGCTTGGTTCATTTACCTTTGGTAGGTCTGTATTGTTGAAATATTTAAACTGAAAGGGAAGATATTCAATCCAAATGAAGGTACCGTAAGTCACAACTTGAAGCCGTATTTTTTTTTTCTCTTTTTGCAAACTAAGACGATTACAAGAAACTAGTATAGCAACAGTATATGCATCCAGTATAGCAACACATCTAAGGCCTATACCTAAACACGAGTTAAGTCCAAAACTAACTAATGATCTTGAAGAGAAAATACGTTCTAGAAGTAACAAGTGAACGATAAGGAACAAGGTGTCTTCTTGTAAGCGTGGAGTTTTACTTTCAAATCTTCTTTCTTTTAATTAGTTCATTTTCAATGGTTAAGTTGTATCTAATCTTACCTCGAGGTCAAAGACATTTTCATTTTCCACAGAGATAATCTGACAACACCAACAAGAAAAGATACAAAACAATATATATGTACACACCTAAAACTAAAAACATTTCATAACATTGATCAGACAATGATTGGTTTTCTTCCGACAATGGCTGAAGAAAACACCGACAGTTATTGATCAATGTAGGGCAATACGTTTTAAATAAGGCAGTAGAAACAGACTTAATTTGATTTCAAATTTAAAAAATGGCCCAAGGAACGAAGTTCTACTTTGAGGGCATTTTTAAAGCCATATATATCTATACAGATATATCCTGATCTCAAAACTGACGCGTTTACTTTTAATTTTACTGCGGAATTTGTTATTTTCGTTTGGGCATATGGGCACTTCTGTATTTACTCGAATAAGCGCCCCCGTGCTTATCAAATGTTTCGCAACTCTCCTCTGTCGACTTTGGTGTCCAACAGATGAACCACGAGGCTCAACACTGACCAATGGTGCGATGAAAAGGGTCTACGTTCTGAATTGTGCCTTATACAAGTTAAAAACTACTTGTGCGAAATGCAAAAAGATCTAAATTTACCTCTTTAAAATAGTACTTTACCTTAGGATAATATGAATTGGCATTAAGATCGACGACTGAAAGATCATTCTGCCTGTAACAAAACAATAGAGAAGAATCTTAGTCAATCTTTTTCTTCTGCTCTTCTGATCTCCTTTTTTCCAGGGCCAGGACGACAAGCCAACACCCATTGCTTCCAGAGTGCACTTGAAAGTGGTTGTTTTAACTCCAGAATTTAAACTTTGACAATAAAATAATTACAAAAAATCACGCCACATCAAAACCTAATCGCTTTTAATTCCTTGCAATCCCTTCTCGCTTTCCAAAAGAAGGATAGAAACAGCTGTACAGTCTATTAACAATGTACCAATCAAACTCACCTGGACTTCAAAACAAGTCCACCTTCCCATAGAAGTAACTCTGCTGTTAGACCTACAGAACAGACGTTAGTCAAACTTGATGAAGTTCCTTTACAAAAAATAGTCATTTCATGTTGAAAGCATCGACTTTCTCTGAGACGATTTGTCTACATGGCTTGACATTACACTACAAATAGCCCCTACCATTGATGACCACGGGTGGTTAAAATAACTAGAAAAAATAATTTCATTACAATTAGTTCTACATTTAACAGTATGCTCATGTACCTTAGCTTCAATCACTGCAAGTAGCTTTTTGACCATGTAGGTTATTTCGAAAATTAAGTTCACACACCTTGGACCTTGATTTCAGCCAAATCCTTGTGGGAATGCCTCAAAAGAACATCCACTTCTGACAGCGCTGCCTCCACCTTGAGACTAACAGTGCTTTGTGCCTTCTGACCTGTTTCGGGGCTGCTCTGACTGTCTGAAGGTGGAACGCTTGATGTGTCACTGAGACTGAAATTTAAAAAAAAATGTTCCTATTAACGTGACCTTTGGTTTATCCAATAGTTTACTTTGAGTCAATAAATGTTGTTTTGAGTTGACAAGTCTTAAAGTGTACGACCATTCAACATGCAACATGTACAAGCATTGAGTTCTACTTTACGTGGTACTGCTCTTTTGGTGGTATTTCAAGAAGAAAAATTTTGGATTTCTTTTGCTCTTATCAATATGTGGACATGGACACAATTGGGAAAGATGCTTAACTAGGAAACTAAATTTGATAAAAGAGATCTAAGAAAGAAAAAAATTTAGCATCAAAGTTAAACGAGCCGCATTTTCTTAACACAACATGTGCAAACATTTCTCTATGTAATAATTACGAGGACGTAGTGTTACCTTGAAATAAGAGCAAGACCGTGCATTTGCAAATCCATCAATGCTTTTTGTAAGCAGTCCATTTTCAGCTTGGAAAAAGTCACCTTTATTTTTTGTTCTATGGTGCAGAACGTTGATTCAAATTCTGGACATCTGGGATCCACCTAAAGCAAAAACAACTATTATCGATGTTTTAAAAAGGATAAATGCCAGCGCTTGCCTCTACTGTAGTTTTACTTTCACGGAATCCCTTAACGTATCGTTAACATTTCGTATTACAGGTAGGGACCAGACCTTTTGCAGCCTATTTGTTATTGTTTTGTGTACATGCCAACTGCCCTCCCAAGCCTCGCTGCAGGTTCAAATCCTTTTTGTTCTTGCACATGCTAACGAGGCTTGGAGGGCAATTTGCATGAACTCAAAAGAATAACATATAAGCTGCAATAGGATTTTTACTACAAGCCAACGATGGTGAATAAGTACCAATTAAAATCAGTTTGTACATTATTGGTATCACAGAAAATTATTTGACAGTTGATACTCACCCTTTTGTATGAAACTGAAATAAGATCAGTATGCCGTGAAGACGTTAACAGTTCTACGGGTGATCCATTTGCATCTAAGCAAAAAAACAATCAATACAACTTACACACCAAGTAACACTTTAACAAAAAACACAAAATGAACTCTCCGTTAAAATTAACCTTTATTGTACGTAAAACATTCTAATAGTAGCGCTTCAAAACAGAACCGCCAGATATGCCTTGCACTTTCGCAAAACTGTATTCGGTTGACCTTTACCAATTAAACAGTTTTTTTCACAAATGACCCAAATAAAGTAGACGTCAGGAGTTGATTCGTATATTTCCCTAAACGTTCGAAGTCTAAACTTTAGCGTGTAGTAATATTCACTGATATGGCTGTCAAATTCACCCTCTTGGCACCGTATTTCTTTGCACCACTGTATGACTTTGACACTTACAAATTAAAATCTGTTTTGTTTAAAGGCAGACATAAATCAATTCGGATCAATCAGTGATATCACAAACGTTCTTCTAGAAAGTGTACCTAGTAAAGTTTACATGGAATATTAAGTGGATGTTTTTGCAACCTTTTCATTTCCACATTTGTTTCTCTGACAGGAAGCCACGATCCAAAGAGATTGTACCTGTATTAAGATGATCAAGTAGCTCAATTGCCCCAAGTTTTGCAGATACGTTAAGAATCCATGTTTCCATGGTAACAGTGGCGCTCATGTTCTTTGTCTCAAGAACCAAATACGGCCTAGAAACTCCATCGACAATTTTGGGCGAACTAATAAGAACCTGGAGGGGAAAAGCGGCCTGCTATTAGTTAGGACAGTACAGCAACAACAGATATATGCACGAAATGTAATCTAGCTCAGGAAAATACAATAAGCACAATTAACAAAACAAAAAACAACAAAAATAATCAAAATTGGTTCGGTTTAGGATTGGTTATGGAAAACAAACTTGAAAAAATATTAGGGTAGAAATTTCAAGATGCAAAGGTGTTATCCATGACATATCTACAAATAAAACAATTAGCGAAAATTAATACAAACTGTACCAACCTTGCTTACAGTAAAATAGCATTTAATATTTGGTACTTCTTCCACAGATTTGGCATCTGTCTTGTCTAAAGAAACTTAAAGACAAACACTCAGAAGTTTCGTTACATTGTTCAAAGCAAATCCCGCAGACTTCTGTTGGCTTATTTGAGTCAACAGCAAATCAAGAAGGAATCCCAAATTATAAGGAAAGGTAAAGCATGCGTTTGAGCGAAGTGGCCCAAATGGTAGGCGCCTAATTGCGGTAACCGAAACTTTCAGAGATCAACCAAATAGGTCATGTCACCTTATTCCCTTTTGTAAAAGAACTGGCTCAAAAAACATTATCGCATGTACTATTACATCTACCAAAAACAAAACTGCCTTCTACAAATGATGATTTAATGCGCAGTGTGGATGGGTCATGGTGGCGAACATGGAAATGGAAGGGTTCCTTTGAAATTTAGCACAACATCTCCGACCCTGCAGCACATGACATTCCTTTAGAAACGTTACTGCTATAAAAAGCGTTTTATTCCGCACGTTAGTAGAAACTCATACGTATTCTATTGGACATCCGCGAATCTGATTGGTTCTCCCATTGTTTTCTATTCGCTGATAGAATACAATCGCGCGCGCGTTGCTCTTTTAAAACACAATTATTCTTTATTTTTGTAAATTGTAAGTTTTGGACTGCAATCCTTTGGAGTTTCTTCTAAAACAATTAGACTACTCGTCCGCGTTTTCTATGGACGACAGTCAACTCGGCTGCGCCTCGTTGATTCCTTCATAGAAAACTCGTGCTCGTAGTCTAATGGTTAATTAAAGTTAAGGCGGTGGCAAACGAGGACACAATGTTGCGGACACATTGTTGCGGACTCAAATGTTTCCCTGTTTGCCCGCACGCGCAACATTTGTTGCGGACACAAAATTTGTGTCCGAGACACAAAATGTTTCTGATTTCTTTCAGAAACATTTTGTGTCCGCAACAAATGTTTCCCGGTTTGCGCAGCATAGAAACAATCATGAGCAACAATGTGTCCGCAACATTGTGTCCTCGTTTGCCACCACCTTTAAAGTTAAAGTTTGGGCAACTTTACATACCTGTTTCTGGCACTGCCTGTGTCTCCGGCAATTCCTGTTGTTGCATCGTATCCTCTTTAGGAACAGGTTGAAGTTCTGTTAGAACAAATGTTTAAGAGCCAAATCACTTAAATTATACGTTTACGGTGCAAAAAAAAAAATCAATGACTGCACTACTTTAGTAGGGTACTGTCTGGTGTACTTGGGACTGAGCTTAAAACGGTAACTATAGTATTGTGTGCCAACTGGCAAAACGCGGAAGAAAAGCCAGGCACTTTTAACTTCCAGTAATGGAATATTTCTAACATTTAGTAACATGCAGACGTAGAAATCTGTAAATTCCTGCTGGATGCTCATAGCCAATTTTCTTTTTCTTTTCTATCCTGTATTCATAGTGAAGAAAACATCTATTATTGGAAATTTAGCCTTAACTGAAGTACATCAACTGATGCCATATAAATACAGTTGAATCCGATAACTCGAATCTTCGTGAAGAATTGAAAAAGGTTCGAGTTGTCGGAGGCTTCGAGTTATCATGGGGATAAATAGTTCGAAACTTACCTGGAGAGAAATCAAAAAGGGTTCAAGTGAGCGGGAAGTTCGAGTTATTGAGGCTTCGAGTTCGGGTTTCAACGTTATTAGCTGTTTGGGTTTTTCCTTTGCAGAAAATCCAAAATGGCTGCACGGGGAAAGTCAACAGACCAAGTAACTAATACTCATACCAACGTTTTCCACTATAACATATATTTCTTGCACATGACACTGCAAGTTGCATCAAGACGATACTTGCCATGCTGGCCCTCCAACAAGTTATCATTCAAAACCGTCATCACCATCTGGAAGTCATTGACTCCTAAATTTATCTGTGTAATAAATGTAATAAAAAGATGGTTATATTTCTCATGCAAGAAGATACAACTCAAGGTGTTCAATGCAGACGCCATTGAAAAGCGTGGGGTACTCGTAACAAACATTATGGTGAAATAACACGAAAGGTACTTTGTAGATATTTGAAGACGCGCCATGCTGCCTTGGATGTGACGAGAAGCTATGGTGTTTGACCGTTACTGCTCTTTGCAACATGCATACTGTGCACCCATTTTGCACACCACAGTTACCATAAACCCAGCAAAAACACAAACACGAAAAACAGGCTAAATGCGTACCTTAAACAACTCCAAATTCCCCTCGACTTCAATTAAAGGAAGGTCACTCTTCTCTAAGTTCAGCCGTCTCTTTACGACCACATTCAACTCAACTGGTTCAATCAGATGGTCACTAAGGTGTTTCTCTACTTCAGAATTGCTAAATAGCAGAAAAGGTATACGAGTTAAGCATAGTGTCCTTAAAACGAACATGCTGTTAAGATTACCAGAGTGGGCGCAATTAATGTGGTTAAGGTTAAGTCTGCGTTCGAGTGGCCCATACAGCTGGTGCTTGGTAACATGAAGTGACTAGGAGTATTTCTGCTCCCACTGGATGGGGTGCTAATCCAGTGCAAGGTTATTCCCAGTGTTTAATTCACCGGTACCCATTTAAACACTTCGGTGAATAGTGGCAATGTCACAGTAAAGTGACACAACACAATGACCCCAGCCAGCCAGGGCTCGAACCCGGACCAGTCGATCCAGAGTGCAGCGCACTAACCATTAGGCCACCGTGCATGCCTCCCACTTTGTTTAAAATGGAATACTCATGAAGGTTTGGCATACCCTGAAACTTGAAATGAATTTAGTCTCACATCCATCCGGTCAATAAGGCCATATTGGGATGAGCTGACAATGGAATTACTGACATGTAACTGACCAAGGTCTGCAACGAGCTTCTCGCTTGATCTTGAATTGCAGGGGATGATAATTTGTGGTGCCTTCACAGAAATGTTCAATCCAATCTTTGCACCCTGTTTGTGGATGTACTGAACCTAAAAAGCAAACAACACCGGCTTAACGACCAGCACTAGGTTTTTAAATGTCGACAATAACGTAAATTACTCACTGCGTTTTTTATGAGCTGTCGAGATTTCTGCCAATAGGATGTGAGAGGGCCTGCATTTCTGAACTAAGCAAAGTGCGATGCCGGCAAAGTAGCCATGCCAGGTAGACCACTAGATAGGAAACAGACAAAGAGCTTCGCCAGTAACAGGAGAGCGTTGGCCAAGCAAGTTCAACCACGCCAGAGAAGTCAATAAGCAAGGAACAATCAAAAAGCTGTCAGTATCAGTGGTGTTTTATTCTCCTTGCATCTCAACCAGGCAAGAAAGGTGAATCAGCAGAGAACAACAAGAGGTTTGACCAACTTGGAGAGGTTTATAAGCAAAGAACAGCTCCAGCAGAAACCAGTGACGTTCGTTGCGAATCAACAACGAATACAAAAGCTTTCTGACTTTGTGTCTTAAAAGAAGGCTTAAAATTGGGTGTAATAATAACCTTGAATATTGAAGTTCATACACATCAATTAATCAATCATATACAGTTGCTACGACATAAAGACAACTACAGAAACGATATGGTACATTGCAGTACATTGTTAAATTAAATAGCACCCATCTCCTCATGGGTTCCTTATTTCTAAACCAATGGTTTCCAGCACTTTTAAGCTCTTATAATTTGATGGGTCAGTGCTACAAATCTTTAGCAGATGCTGTTACAATAATGATATCAACCAAATGTGCAGTCATTGCTGAACAAGTTGTGGTCATTTTCAAGACATTCCATAGCAACTGTTTAAAAGGAATGTGTTTCAATTAAACAACAACATTATTTCAAATAACAACGTTATTTCAAAAGTGAGGCCAAATGATTTGTTGGGCCATTCACACTTCTAGAGCCAACGAACTCAATCACTTACCTGGTTCAAAACAACTTTTTGTGTTACTTCTTGGGCATATGCAACTGTTTCTGGGCTAACAATAGCTTGGAGGAAATTCTAAAAAAAACACCAATTGCAAAAAGTAATTGCAAACAAAGTGTGTATAAATTTTGGCTGCAAGTTTTGACCACATCCAATAGAATGAGGTCAATCAGGCAAGCAAGAATGAGAGTAGTAAATACAATGTTGCACACTGCACGTGAGGATACAACCAAACACCTTAAAATATTGTTACTAAATTCTTTAAATAATAAAAATAGTAAGAATATCACACACCTGAAGATGGGCCATGAAATAGCCAAGGAACACAAATCGAAGCTTTCCGAGTTTTACATTGACAGAGAAATCAAGAGCTGTCGGATCCTGATCAGCAAAAGCACCTTGTAAAGACTTGTTAAAGATTGTTACCTCGAGGCAAAGTAAAAAAAACTTAGACATATGATACACACAACAAAATTACTGGATACCCATTGGACGAGAGCGGTACAAAATTCCCAAATAATACCCCGTTTGAGTGCTTACTGCTCTTCTTTCCGAAGGTAACACGAAGACTTCCGAAGGTTTTCAAAGTTGGCCGGAACACTTACGACAATTTCCGAAGTTGACACGAAGAAGTTTGAAAACGAATCGAAGAGTTCAAGCCTGCCGAATGGGCATGATTTGTAGTGCCAATATATGGTTAAGATAAAGGCTGGTACCTAATAATCATAAATTGCGCTTGACATCATATACGACCTTTTTTCCCATGTTGTGATACACAACAATGTCTAATATAAAACCAACTCACCTTGCAGTCAAAAACTGTGTTATCCGCCAAATCTAAAATCTTTAAAGGAAAAGAATGTATACAAATTGCATATGAATTTGTACAATTGTGTTCACAAGACTCTACCATTACTACAAAGCAATGTAACAAACTAAGAAACATTGCACAATTAGTATTAGTATCACCCAACTAGTGGACTAATGCAAATCCTGCATTTTGATTGGCTACGCTACTGGAGGACTATTCGGCTTCGCCTCATGGGCTATTGACCCGTAGCCCTTGCGGGCTACGGGTCTAATTGTTAATTAATCCTCATAGAGACAAGTTACTATAAGATCAAGCTGCCATAGTATTGAGTCTAATCTGAGGTAAACGAAACAACGCCAGAGAATTTGCTCTTACTTGCGGATATAATGTTTCCTCCGTGAGATCTTTGATGCGTAAGTCTTCCAACCTGACAGGCAAAAGAGATCATGATATTTAACAAAGGGCTTGCTTCGAATCAAGTTTTTAACAGATCATTGTGGCAGCGGCAATGGTAACGGCGCTAAACAAATGGTTTAATGAGCATAACAATGGCTCTGCAGGGGCGGTATAAATGTTGGTGCCACCAAATGCTGCGTTCAGGTGGTGGCAAACGAGGACACATTGTTGCGGACACAAATGTTTCCCTGTTTGCCCGCAGGCGAAACATTGGTTGCGGACACAAAATTTGTGTCCGAGACACAAAAATGTTTCTGATTTCTTTCAGAAATATTTTGTGTCCGCAACCCGTTTTCCCGTTTGTTCGCCCAAGAAAACATCCACAACAATGTGTCCTTGTTTGCCACCGCCTTACATCAAAACGTAACTCACAACGGTGAATTTTGTTAAAAGTTCCTTTGACTAATTGAATGCTGTCTTACATATTCACTTTACATATTCACGGAAAACCTATGGCAGTGATAGACAAACTGAATGAATCTACATTACCGCGAGGTTTTTAAAGTAAAATATATATTAGATTCATTTTTCGTTTTGTTTTGGTTTGTTTTTTTCTCGTTTTAATCGACGTTGTCCTTGCTTCTCCGTCGTGATTGCTTAAAGTTTCTAGAAGTGGCCGTTGTAGGAGGGTATCAGCATACATGTAGATCATCTGGGTCAGTACACGGCGGTCCAGATGAAGAAATCTGTCATGGTTATGATTGTTGTAGGGTTGCATCTACAGGGATGCCTCACCGTTCTAACCAAGGGAGGAAATCATTATTTCCATATTTCCATTCGTACTTACTTAGTTGTAATGTTTGTCTCAACAGCAAACACATCTATCTGAGCATCAAGCCCTACGAGGGAATAAACACAACCATTGGTACTTTAGCATATCTTAACTGAGAGACCACAGACAGAAACAGCTGTGGCTGACTTAAATACCTAACAAAAAAAGAAGGATTACCTTTTACAACCACCTTCCCGACATGGCGATCCACAGAACTAAGAATGACAGTTACTTCTTCCACTTGTGCAACAACCTTGAAGTTGAGGGCGTCTGAATCAGTGTGTGCTTTCTCGTCTGCCCTTTTGCTCTTCGTTAGCTCTGCCATGAGCAATTAAAATCAAATGCAATTAGAAGACACTTTTTGTTACTCAAGCGTGTATGCACTAGTTATTTTGTTGGTATGAAAACAATTGCCTGAAAACAAATTTCCCCTTGCAGAACGAGCTTTTAAGACGGAATCCGCCAGGACTTCGAGTAGTTATTGGACAAAATTATGTACCAAAATTATTTACACCTTATTGCAAGCTTTTGTGTTACTGCTTCAAATATCTTATCAAAAGAAATCTTTTCTAACAACACCAAACATCGAAAACCGATTTCGAAGTTCCGCTGAATTCCACTAAATCGCTTAAAAGACATGAGCTTTTGCCTATAGCTTGTGAACTTTGAATTTCATTTTCTCAGGCTCTGATAAGAAATTGTTGTACCAAAATTATTTACACCTTATTGCAAACTTTTGTGTTGCTGTTTCAAATATCTTATCAAAAGAAATCTTTTCTAACAATACCAAACACCGAAAACAAATTTCGAATTTCCCACTGAATTCCACTGAATCGCTTAAAGACGATTTTACAAAATGGCTGCACGTGAGAATTTGCCTATATCTTGTGAACTTTGAAATTCATTTTCTAAGACTCTGATAAGAAGTTGTTGTCGGTGTTATCAGGGATTATTACTTACATCTTTACCTTTTATTTAGGGTAGAAAATAACGCAATAGGATTTAAATTATTCTGATACTCGATTTTTGTCCAACTTAAATAAATATTACTCGACGTCCTGGTGGATTCCGTCTTAATTCGTTTTAAAACTGCTACGAATAATCAAAAGCACAAGTACAGGCTGAAAAATTTTGCCCGTATGATGTAAAATATCTCTTAGGATCACTGCCGGAATTTCCAGCACTGGCTATATTCTTTAGCAGTGAGGTCATTGACTTGTGTATGCGCTTAGAAAGTTCGCGTACACGCTTGTCAGTCTATGTTTCTCACGCATTTGTCAACGTCGCATGTTCATCCGTAATTCAATGAACACATACTAATTATCAACCAAAACAGAACGATCAGAAATGCTTCTTTAAATTTATCACCAAAGGTGGAGTCCTGACCAGATACATCGCTAGCAGTGACCCTTCCTTCATTATAGAGCGACTTTTAATTGAGTGTCGTAAAACCAAACCCGGTAACAGAACACAGACAATAAAAACTCGATGCAAATGCATGTAGCCGGCACGAAGCGCGGGAAAACGTGTGTGAGCGAGTCACGATTAGTGGGAGTTTTATTAGTGAAGTGAAGTGAATACTTTATTTATCCTCGGATTGTAGAGTAGCTTTAACAGCTAATGTCTCCGAGCATTTCATCAGCACAATTTGCAAAGACCAGTCCACAACACCGGGAACTTCGTGCCCTACACTTTACAATGAGTGTGTGGGTTCTTTAACGTCCCCTGCTGACCATAACAGTGAAGATGCAGGAGAGGGGCCCTACGGTTTATCGTCCTTATCCGAGAAGACTAGAATATCTAACCATATGCAGATGCCATTGCAAAGGCAGCATATTCTCTTCAGTTATTTTAAGACCCTGAGTGTTGGTCCGGTCTGGCTCCGGTCTGGGGCTCGAACCCGAGACCTCCCGCACGGTAGTCCGACGCTCTACCAACTGAGCTAACCGGTCGGCGGCCAATCACTGAGCGTAGTAAAGCAAGACCAGAGCAAACGCTAAGTAATTACACGAATCTTTCATAAATGTAATTACCATCTCCAAAAAACAGACAACAGCTTTTAAGGAGTCTCTAAAAACTAAATGTTCACATCATGTTGTAGGCAGTGTATTACCTTTCGGAGCAACAGAGCTGTCCAGTTGATCTTCTTCAGTAATTGTCTCCAGCAATCGTTGAGGGACAGTTGCCCACTCAGGTTCACCACCAGTGCTAGAAATAAATTCATTAATTAAGAAGTCCAAAGCCATCAACACCTACAATGTACCCGAAATAGGCCTGATAAATGATAACGTCATATGCTCAAAATGCAACACCAAGCCTCGTTTGCGCGAATTGTTCTCAACTCTCTGCGACTTTCAAGCAGTTTTCACGCGGCTGTTTTTTTTTTTTCAATCTTTGCTGCTTTGGGAATTCGTTCATGGCAACATTAACAAGTTTCCACTTCGAAAGCGAGGCTTGGTGGTGAAACTAACGAGGCTGACGTAGAAAAGCATAAGGGATATTGATAAGGTATCTGACTGGTATATTTCAAGTGTATATTTAAACGATTAAACGTTTTAGCTACTGCACCGTTTAGTTTGTCGGATGTGTCCACGTGTACCGGTGCACAAGGGAATAACCACTGTATTTTCTTTGTTTGAGACTCACTGGTTAGCTGTAATGTATTGTTTGGTCTTTTGTATCGGCTCTTGTGTACCGGTACACGAGAACAGAGCCAGTTTGTCTTAGCAGGTTAATAAGAGATGTTGACAGCAAAATATAAAACGTTGTTTCTTATATTTCTGGGTTCGTAAAAGCTAAATGTATCTTCCTAGACGATAAAGCACTTTCATGTGCGGAATGTACCTAACAAGCTTTTGAGGTTACCTTTGAAAAAGATTGAGAACAAACATTTGAAAGCTTGCTATGGCCTCCTGTTTAGCTGTCAGTTTCAAAGAGCTGAACTTCATTTCTATCAGCTGCTCAATGGAGTGAAATTTCACCTTAAACTCTGGGCCTGTGGGGTCGGCCTAAAAGATCCACACAAAAAGAAAAAGAAACGTTAACAAGGAAGTGCGTTATTCAGTAGTAAATGTACAATTGCCGTGACGACCTCAAGAATTAAACGAACGTGATATCAGTGAAAATAAAAACACCTGTCACAACAGAGCTAGACCCAACAGTAAAGGAGCAGTGACAGCGAAGTGTTTATGCAACAACAAGTGCACAAGGAAATAAAATTCGAAATATTACAAAAGTAACTTAAAATTTTAGTTAGTATTGTAAGTATTGGAAGCAGGCTTCAAACCATGAGTTAAGAGGAATCTCTTGTTAGCCCAGTATCTGACTAAAATTCTATTACATGAAAATTTTGCAGTAATGTTGCATGAATGGAATTTTAAAAACTAAGATGGGCTCAGGAAGATTTAAAATTATCTATAATGAAAACGAGTAAACTGAAAACTGAACACAGATCCAAGAAATTGAGACACAAACTAATGAAACAGAGCCAACAAAAGTCACAGGGGAGGCACACATGAAAAATTCCTTAAGTATAGAACTTTACTCTCACTTGTGAAAATACCCACTGCGTGGCTACTGACAAGCATTAAAGAATGCTCTTACTGTTCTCCAAAATTTACCTTCACGTAATTGATTGTAATCCAGTCATCTGTAGCGGAGGAGGTCAGAATGCAAAGGTTCGAGCCATCAATATCTGCATTTATAATTAGGACATGGAGTATTAAACGTTAATTGAGAAATTTGCAGTTCTTCTTCTCTTCCAAAATTGTAAAACAAATAGGTTTTATATATCTTTCTAAAATTCATTCACTGGAAATCATAACCGATAGAAATGAAATGTTCATTTGTCACGAGTGTGGGACAAACAAATCTGAGTCCTCGACGGGAATCGAACCCATGGCCTCCCAGATAGCGGTTGGGTGCTCTAACCACTGAGCTACGAGAGACTCGCTAGGCCATTTATTAGGTTCATATGTGACATGCGTCCTGTATACTGCTAGGCTCAGAAATGTCGAAAGCATCATATGTGTTATATAAATAATGAAAGTTGCTGTAGTTTGGAGACCTGATCTAACTTAGCATACATTTTTAGGCTATTTTATTATCCGTTTACTCCTTAGCTGAAGTTTCAATTTAGAAAATATATCAAACACTCGAGAGAGTGTTTCATCACATTTCCAAACACCTCGAATTTCGTCTAAAATACTCCGCTGCGCGTGAAATTTTCAAGTCGCTTCTATGTTTGGAAATTTGTCTCTTGTGTGTGATAATTGGTTCATAACTATTGATGAAATCATTTCATATTAAGTCAATTTTTTCGAAGTACATTGCCCTCAAAGCGAAAGAAACCTAAAAATAGTTAAGCTTACTAACACAGAAATATTTCCAAAAGGTGGTAATAAAAAGCAACAGGGGATGGTTAAATTGACTGTAGGGTATGCAACTTATCTATGAAAAACATAACATCTAAAGGAAGATATAACCTTAATTTGCGTGGAGAAATCAAACCGCAGCTATAAATATCGATTTTTTTTAAGACGCCCTGAAACAACTTGAAACGTGTAGCCTCAACTTTTCAAGTTGTATTCCATTTTCTATCCAAGCCATCCGCAGTCAAAGACGCTTGATAGCAGTTTCAGTGCTCTAATATAGCAATTGTTAAAAAAAAAATGTACCACTATTTTTTAGGTTTCCTATGACACAAATATATTTTTGGCTGTTCATAACATCCGCGGCACAGCCCCTTTAAAGAGAGATGTTAGTTAACAGGCAATTAAACCTGGCATCAATTTCCATAAAATATCGCTCCTAAACTATCACTAGAGAATCATTTTTATAATAAAAACTGCGAGTTACCTTTCCAGTGGTTATCCAGCATCTGAATAAACCCAATTGTAACTTTAGCATGAATGTCCCAAGAATGAACAATCAAATGTGTTCCAAGATCTCTTATCTCCAGAATCAGGTACGGATCATCACTTGTAGACTGTTCACTTGTCTTGTCCACTGTGATAAGAAGCTGAAAAAGACAACGCTTTTCAAGAAACACTTCCAAATACTCCTCCCTTTATTCCTTTACATATCTTAAGCTCTTCCACCATAAAGACATAACCAACTTTTATGATAGTTTTCCAACTTCCACAGACCAAAGCCTGTACAATCACAACTAATTTTCCTTTCACTAATCTCCCTCGAGTGGAGTTTTCATGAAGCCCTCTAAATCAAAAAGCTGAGTTATAAAGCAGATTTCGGTGGCCGTTAATGTTCGAATTAACAGAGTTCTAATGTGTATGTACCTTTTCAATTGTAAAATCCCCTGCTAATTTGATCCTGTCAACATCGCGGGCCTCCCTTATGACCGCTCGGTCATCTTCAGCACTGTAAAAATACAAATACAATGCAAACATTATATAGTTGAGAGGGTTACGTTAACATTGAAGCTTAAAATACTTCCTGACATCGTTAATTTATGAAAATTAGTGAACCTGACACCAAACTGTAAGAATAAGAATTTTGCATCTGAGTGATACTTGGCGATGCTAACTGACAAAGAGAATTATGGATGCTTCCCGATAGAAAGAAAAAGCCAACACGTGGGTGCAATAGTACACGCAAAGCTACCTAAACTTTTCCGACACACTGATCAATAAAAAGATTCAGATTTCAATGATGTCAATTGCGTACCAAATACTGCAATACATAAGAAAAATTTCCTAAGTTCTTTAACTGATGCTCCATTCACACCAAAGCTAAAACTTGTTTAAAGGCTGTTTAGTGAAACACAGTTCAAAATTGTTTCCTTCATAGAAGTTGCTAACTGGTGTTTGTCGACTTCAAATTTAGCACAATGAAAGCACGGATTGTAAGATACAGTCTTTCAGTTTTCTGTTACTGATTTTCATTTTGTTAAACCTGGTTTAATTAAACATGTTTTATTGGTGTGAATTGGGTATGAGCCTCCAGTGAAAAAAAGAAATTAAAGCAACATTATCTCCTGCTTCCCCCTAAATTTCCTTTTGATGGCTAATAATAATAACTAGTGAGGCCACACACCTTTCTTCCGGAAGATTCTCTTCTGTGTCATACCAAACATCTTCATCTATAATAAAGGAATGGTGAAATGTTCATAACAGCATTACAACTGAATGGAACGCTTTTAACAACAACTACCAAGTACACATCCGAAAGGGAAATTAATCACACGCACTGAGATATGTGTTTCGGCGTACTTTGTTTCGACCTCTCATTTTTGATTTATTGGTTGTTTGAAAGCGAAGTGTCTTTTTCTACAGTGGGCATAATCTACCTACCTTCTGTGCTGTGTAACCGTGTAACCATTGCATTAGTAAACAAGGCTTGGAGATCGCTTGCCTCCTCTAAAGAAAGAGTGGAGGAGCTGTGTTTCCATTCATTCTGTTAAGGGATAATGAGAATTGAAATAAGTGATAAATTGTGCTCCAATTTCATTTTAACTTGTGACAATTGTTCAGGTTTTATACAAATTTCTGCAGTGTTAAAGTGCTGTGTCTTAGTCAAGATAACATCAAACACATAATAAGCACAAAATATTTTGGACCTGGAATCTGACACACTCCGGATGTGCGACAACTGCAGACTGCAGACCTGCTTTCGATAATGGTAACAAATTCAAAAATAAACGGCACGCAATGCATGCAGAAGCGATGACGTTTCACAAGGGGTCTTTAATAATTGTCAGGACATTTGTAAAAAAAATTAAGGTAAATAAAAGTAGCTGACAACTTCTGTGCTGAGTGACTGTTTAACAAAAGTTGCGTTATCTTGGCGTGACATCCGATATACGATATACGATGCAAGATCAAACGCTGTCTTGAAATTGCTTCCACCTTTTGTTTTAAAAGAATGGAAAGATTTCTGTTTACTAAATCTCATAGAACGCATCAAATATAATTTGTCTCATTCGTTTAATATACTTTAAATTAGTCCTTTCTAACTGCCCAGGAGTATTTTGCTTTGAGTTCTAGGCGACAATTTCTTGTTGAGTTGACTTGATTTCTTTTCTCAGTCCTATTCGGTTCGGTCGACCGCAACAGACAACAGATCCCGTCCACTCGCACGACGAAATTAAGCGATGGCATGACGTCATCGCTTAAAAACTGAAAGTCATTCGGATACAGTTGTACACCACTTAGGTTTTGCGCATTGTACAGAAAACTTGTTGAAAGTCATAAATTAATCAAAAACTATTGTTACACTATAGCAAATTGATAAAGTCTACATTGGGATGCAGTAGAACTAGCCTTAATAAAAGCTATGTTCTGGCATATCCTGAAAACAAATCAAGGGCCATGTTATTCTACCTTCGAAAGGACATCCGCCCGCTTTTCCTCCAATAAGGAAGGTTGTTGCACGCCAAACGGCAGGTGATCTAAGAACTGTGAAAACATTTTTGTTCAGTGTTAATAGTGGTTATGCAAATGATTCGGAAACATAACAGCAAATCTACGGCTAAACGTACAAAGGCCGAGAAATTTTCCGAAAGCTTTCTTACCTTCATCAACTTCTGGAATTTTTCATCTGATAGCTTAAGATGCACGGATGGCAGAACTGATGATATTTTAAATCTAATTGACAAAAGCACAAAAATAAGCATTCTAGAAAATTTATCTAAAAATATTTTTTCAAAGAAAGTAAACCATATTTCTTGCTCAATAAATGTAAATGGCATTATATATATCTCTTATTAGGTATTTTAGTGTATGGTATCGCTGTATATTTTTACGACTCAAAATACAAATGACAAGTAAAAATTTACAGCGATACTACACACTAAAATGTCTAATAAGAGATTTATTATCCAACGTTTTCGTTTTCGCCAAAATTCTGACTTGCCAAGGTTTTTATCTTTTTCGCGGTCGGGGAATGAGACGAGTACAAATATCGCGTGATACTTGTACTCGTTTCGCGCGTTATTTGTACTCTTCGAAGCAGTGTTGGATAATAAAACGTTTTATTGTTGACATATGTTACCTCATACTTGACACGCACACAAAAAAAAGCCGTTTTACTCACTCTGGCAGTTCTGAGTTGTCAGAAGTAATGCTTTTCTGTAACTGGAGTTTTAAGGCAGTTGATGGAAGTATGTGGTAAGGTGAAGTTGACATGGTCTGCGCTGACTGCCAATTCAAACCTTTGAAAAAAGTTATTTCACAGAAATCAGTGAAGATCGCCGTGAACTGGTCACTAAATGGTGATTAGTGATGATCTCCATGAGTTTACCATGCAGTGTTTTATTACAACTATCCAACTGAGTGTATTTGTTTGATAATGAAGCAATAACTCTGAATTTGTTAGCCTGCGAGCACGCTCAGGGCTCCGGAGGCAGCGCGACTTGGGCAGCATGAGAGCGGGAAAGACACGATTCTTTCCCACTCACTCGCTGCCAAAATCGCGCTTCCCCCGAAGCCGAGAGCCTTCTCGCAGTCTATGAATTTGTGTAATTGATCAAGAGATATTCAACTATGTCAGCCTCAGCTACTTACTTTTGTCAAAAATCATAACTTGAACATCATCCAAAGTCATCTCGAACTTGTCATAGAACATTTCCTCTAACTCGTGATCCGACGCTTTCTGAAAGAGTCAGTAATGCGATAAATAAATCGATGTCCACAATAGTGGCTGCGTTTTCCTTGAAAACTGTGTGTGGGACATACTGGCTGTAATAAAAATATATTCTTGTGCATAGTTCTGTGGATAGTCCATGTCAACAGAGTGAAACATTGGGAGAAATCGAATGATTTGATCTCTGAAGGATAATCATTTCACCAAAAGCATTCTTGAAGAAGTTTAATTTCTTTTCATACAACTGACAGTAAATGTTACATAGTAAAGTCTGCATTCGAGCCTAGTGGCCCATTAGGCCGGAGCTTATCCCGGTTTCCGTAGCATGAAGCGACTAGGAGTATTTCTACCCCCTCCCCCCCTGGATGGGATGCTAGTCCACTGCAGGAGTACCCCCAGCAGTACATTCGCCGGTACCCATTTATACACCAGGGTTGAGAAGCACTATGAGAGTACAATGTCTTGCCCAAGAACACCACGCAGTGCCAACCAGCCAGGGCTACAGCCCGACCTCTCATTGCAGAGTCCAGCAGACTAAGCATTAAACATTACATGACACACAGGAATTCTGCTTCAGGGATAGCATATTCACATAATTTGCCTGATACATACCCGTACACTTGCGTCCCGAGAGGCCAAGTTACTGACCACTTTGAAATGACCCAAGTCAACTGCCAAAACACTTCCATCCCTAAAAGGAAAAAAAAACATACAAACACAACATCAATCAATGTCAATTTGCGAAACGCAATAAATAATAGGATCAAAACTGCTAAGGAATCTTATTTTTCGAAAGCTTTTGTGCAATTTGAGGGCAACTCTAAGAAAACGATTAATGAACTTACATCTCGCCGTAAAAGCAATGAGACTGTGAAAGAACTAAAAGTAAATGACGCTGTAATCAATAATTCTAGTGAAATTTCAGATACTTTTAATGACCATTTTTCAACAATCGGGCCCAGACTTGCCAATGAAATACCTCCAATAGGTCAAAATGATGATTCGAGCTACACTAACTTTATCACTTGTAACAACAAAACATTCCATTTCTGTCCAACTAGCAGTAATATTGTTTTTTCTCATCTAAACAAATTATCTAGATCTAAAGCAACAGGCCTTGATAACATTTCTGCTAGATTAATCCGTGAATGTGCTGATCTTATTTCGGTCTCTTTATCTGACCTCTTTAACAAGTCTTTGACTTCTGGTATATTTCCTGACGATTGGAAATGTGCTAGAGTTACTCCGTTGTTTAAGCAGGGTGAGCGATCTGATCTAAATAATTATCGACCAATTTCAGTCATTCCAGTAATTGCTAAGGTATTCGAGAGGATCGTGTATGACCAGCTATATAGCTTTCTAACGAAAGAGGACGTAATTTCTAAACAACAGTCGGGCTTTCGTTCATTGCATTCAACTGTTACTGCTCTATTAGAAGCTACCGATAGTTGGGCGTTTAATATCGATCGCGGAAATGTTAATGCTGTAGTTTTTCTCGATTTAAAAAAAGCGTTCGACACCGTTGATCACGAAATTCTTTTAACTAAAATGAACCTTTACGGAGTTCAAGGAGTAGCTCTTGACTGGTTCAACCCATATTTGTCTAGCCGCACACAACGATGTCTTGTTAATGGTTCTCTTTCTCAAACCTGTTCGCTAAAATGTGGGGTACCTCAAGGAACAATCCTAGGTCCTCTATTATTTCTTATTTACATTAATGACTTGCCCAACTGCCTATCAACATGTCAGCCTAGGATGTATGCTGATGGCACCCACATCACATATGCGGGAGCGGATCTGAGCTCTATACAGTCTAATCTAAATCACGATCTAAGTAATTTAAACAATTGGCTTACTTCTAATAAACTTACTTTAAACGCGACTAAAACTGAATTTATGTTGATTGGTTCCAGACAAAGATTAAGTACCCTTCCAAATACACTTGAGCTCTCGATTAATAATGTTCCAATAAATCGTGTCTCCTCAGTCAAATCGCTTGGTGTGTTGATCGACGAAAACCTAACTTGGCAAACCCATATTGATAAATTGTCTAAAAAGATTGCATCTGGGATTGGTGCCATAAAACGAGTTAGGCCTTTTGTTCCACCAGCTACACTGCTTTATATATACAGTGCTCTAATTCAACCTCATTTTGACTATTGCAATCTTGTCTGGGGTAATTGCGGTAAAACTTTGTCGGACAGGCTACAAAAGCTTCAGAACCGCGCCGCTCGCGTATTAACTTCCTCTAGTTATGATACTGATGCCAAAGGTCTAATACGACAACTAGGTTGGAAAGATTTGTGTACCCAACGTCAAATTCAGAAAGCCTTAATGGTATATAAATCTTTAAATGGCTTGGTTCCTGAATACCTATCATCTAAATTTCTAAAACGTAGCGGAATGCCCTATTCTTTAAGGGATTCCGAAAACAAACTGGTTGTACCGAATCCACGAACTAACTATATGAAAAATAGCTTTAGTTACAGTGGTGCAACTCTCTGGAACAGCCTACCCTGCAATCTCAGGATGATAAAATCCTATAATCAATTTAAAAGCAAAGTCAGACACGGCATTCATGGAAAACAGGATTAGTTTAATATTTAAATTAGTTTTTACTACATGTACTTCAATTTTTATTAATTAGTATTTAGCATGGATTGTTTATTAGTAGTTTATTAGTATTAATTTTTATTATAACTTTAAATAATAGTATATTACCTGATGATTTTTAACCGTGTATAAAGAAATGTTAAATAAATAAATAAATAAATAAAATAAATCAATATCTTAATTCTGTTTGGTTCGCAGAAAAAACTCCGCTCTACAGATAGTACAGTAAAATTTTATTGCTATGTCGTGAAAATCGATTACAGTCACTTACATCAATTGTTGCATTATGGCGTTTTAGTAGTCATTAATTTACTGATGTTATGGTAAATCTGTAGGATATCATCTGGTTACTGCCAACCCAATGGTGCAGCTAATTTCCAACAATCAAGACAGCTACGCGTTTTTTTCTGTTTCACTCCTTTGAGTTCATGAGAGTTAAGGCTCGTTCATTAATACATACCTTTGCAAAGTTCCATACTCAGGAATAACAACGAAAGGTGACCTAACATCCAAGTCAAGGTATGTAACCTTAAGGAAATAAGAAGGAAAAATTCGTATTTACTTCTATAGTGTATGTAAATTTTACTACTGCTTTTAAAAAAAAATAAGCGCAACCTGATTTGCAAACACAAGTTTGTGTTTATTTGTTCATCAATAATGTTATAAAAAGCTATATAACCTGTGGTTTAAAGTACCCCATTACTTTGGATGAAAAGATTAGGCAAACAAACTACATTCTCGTGCTCCGCCGTGCGATAGTTCTCAAAGCAGTTATCGACACGTTATAATAACAGGTTCTGACTTTATCTTCTCATTCTATTATAATTCTACACAAGTAACATGAATTCTCAGTGAGCGGCCCAAGCTACCGGTGCTAATAAGGATTTCGCTAATTCATTCTTTTTTGCTTTTATCGTTTTTCTTTTTTATATGACAATGTTATTGCAGTTAGGTATATATCTTATCAGTATAAGTCACTTGATCATTTCGATGATCTGCAGCAAGCAGTTGCATGTCTAATTTAACCTTTTACCTCGTGGTGAGTAACTGCATACTCTAGACCTGCTCTGGTCCACATTTTCAGTTCCTGGAGCTTGTTCGCCGCTGCCACTTCAATCCTAAATTTACAACATTATAAATTTGATAGAAAGTGTTATATATAATGGTCACTACAAAAAAAGCTACTAATTTAAATAGGATATTTATTCCTTTGCCTATGTTGATCAAGATGTTACATAAATCGTAAAAATAGGCTCTCGAAGGTAATCAAGGAAACAGAAAATAAGGAGTTTCAGAGGACACGCATCGAAAGAAGATAACCATGAATCTACCATTATCTTAATATCAAAAGGACAAGCCAATACACCTTATTCCGAAATGGCAGTAAATGCTTTATTCTTCTGTCTACATGATAATTGACCCTCATGGCCTCGTTTAACGCCAAAGATTCCTTTGAATTCTGCAGATGCGATCGAGGCCATGAGGGCCAATTAACATGACAACAAAAGAATAACGTATTTTCCGCCGTTTTGGAATAGGGCGAAGTCTCTACTCGTGTGTTCGGTGCAAAACGTTAGCCTGTGTGTTTATTTAGTTTGCGTCTGAATTTGACCAAGCACTAATAAAATACCCCTTTGGTATCTTTAACAATAGTAAACGTTTTACTGCGCAAATATATAAATACAAGAAAAAATTTCCAAAAATATTCTCGGCCTACTTACATAGCCTTCATTACTGTTAACAACACAATAACTAAGCAGAAAAAAAAGTACATTTACTTACTCTTGAAGCTTGGTGTTTTCTGGCATGTGGAAGAATGCGACAATTTTATCAATGGTTTGCTGTTAAAAAAAAGGTATAAAAAAGACATAGTCTTTGTCTTCCAGATAGTGTGCACTAACATGTAAAATGGTCTTGCGGCTCGACAGCAACAAGCAAACCAACTTAAAGGTTCTTCCAGTGGCAACGGAATAGTGGAAGTGTAAGCATAAGCTCTAGTTTTGGTCAATTTGCGTTAGATTTGACAGGTGAGGGGTTTGACATTTTCAGGTACAAAACTACAGACAAGCAGAAGTACAAATACAAAAGATGGCAGCCATAGTTTCATCCATAACTTACCGAATCATAGATTGCCTCAATGGGTTCGACCTTCAAGGACACTGCATAGTCTGCATTTAGTTCTAAGGGCTTAGTTTCCAGTGTACACTCTATCAAAGCTGTACCACGCCCTAAATTAAAAGAAAACAATGAACACTCGCCAATTTGAAGCAAAACACAACGAAAAAGACAGTAAATTTTTTCATGGAACATTGCCACTCACTGTCAAGAGAACTTTTAGATGAAACAAGACACGGCTTGTTTACTTTGTCTTCTTCTGAGGAGCCAAGCATCTTGAATCTGTTAATCTTTGAATGAAACCTATTAACCAAATTACTATGTTATTAAATCTGTTTCACATGCAATCCATCCATTGCCTTCGATATAATTATTTAGTGATTAAACGAACCTCGCAGAGGTGCTTTTCACATGTCGGTAATGAGTGCAAAGACCTCGCCTAACTAAGGAAGAGAGATTGTCGAGATATTGTCAATAAAAACTTTAACTGTACCAAAATTTTGACTACACTTAGAAAAAGGCCAAGATCTGGACAAGACCTTGACAATTATGCCTGTATGCGTATTTGAGAGAATCCACGTACTGTGCAACTTGCTTTACAAAAAAAAACGTCACCAGACAAGTTGACCAAACATAACCTAGTGTAAGTTCACCTTTGAAAAAAGAAAATTCGTTCAGCTTACTCACCGAAAAGCCCCCTGAGCTGGCCTGTGTTCTAAAGTTGCCTCAAATCCTTCTGTGTCAAGCTGAGCTATTTCACTGAAAAAAAAAATATCATGGTAACAAGCTAAAGACAATTTAACGCAAAAAGTAAATTGGTGCAATTACAGTAAGCATTTAACCTTGGTGTTAACTAGTTGTATGACTATAAGGAAAAAGTTGTTGCAAATAATCAACAAGGATATTATTACCCACCTTTTCGTTGTGTCACAGAGTACTACGGTACATCTGTCAAGGTTGAATCTTATTCTTGACTTTATGAACTGCAGTGAATTGAAAGAATTAAAAAGATATAAAAACAATATACATAAAGATCTGTAAGTGAAAACAAGCATTAGGTTGCTATACTTTGTCAGCACTATTTACTTCCACTGTCACACATTTTGTTCTAATGTCAAAGGCGATTTGTCACAATCTGTTACATGGAAGTCAATTTTGGCTTCTTTGAGATGTACAAAGTTTTCCTTTAAGAGAATGAAACCTCAACCTACGATTTTTTCCAATAAAAAATAAACACCAAGTGAAAGGTTTTTTTTTTTTCAATAAAAAATTTACATCAACTGAAAGTCAAATAATGTAAAATTTACAGGAACCAAATGCATGCGTGAGACTGTGAAGGATTATGTAATGTAAAATGTTTACATTACAGGAACCAAATGCATGCGTGAGACTGTGAAGGATTATATTTTACATTTAATATTACTGCCATTACAGAAACGCACGAAAAGATACAGAATGTAAATCTATCAGACGTTTTTACCGGAAGAAGTTTCCTGCCCATGATTTTAACATATAATTTTAAGAATGCTCGGGGTTTTTGGTTTTGTTTTTTAAATATGGCTGTATATAACATTATAACACTTATCGCCAGCTGATACCAGCTGATCTCAGATCACACTGACCGGCTTTTCAGTATAAATAAAGTTTTTAACTTATATAAGAAGCAGCTTTGTTTCTTTTCACCTCAGTAGGGTATTTTACTCGTACACTTTCATTGTAGTCGATAGCTTTATACAGCTTATCTTTTTCCTCAGCGGGAAGCGCTGCAACTGACAGTTTTGACCAAAGTTCTTCTTCTATACAAAGTACAAGACAATAAAAGTGAATATAATTTTTTTTACCCACGTAACAAAGAAGAAATGTCAACAACATTTACCTTGAGAAGGGGGTGGCAGCATCTTACCTTAATCTCCAGGGCAGGCATTATAAAAAGGTTAATGAAAGGTTTAAGTTTAACTCAATAGCAGTGCTCTTTTAATGTACTACAATGCAATTCACGTACCTTGCTTCTCTTTATTCAAAATTCCTTCATAGTCAGTTGAGCTTCCAGAACCAATACCAAGCCACAACCACCAGGGATTTGACTTGTGTTTTTTGCTTGGATTGAACCTTTGGCTCGGAGGAACCTGGTTAAAATTGGTTACATTACATTTAACGACAACTAAAAACAAGAAATATGAAAGTTAACTAAGTCATAAGTACATAGTCTGAGTACTCTCAGTTCTTACTTAGATCCCACTGAGACCAGACAACAAATAAGGTAATACTGAAAGACAGTTATGACTCATGTTTTTGTTGGCATACGTGATCTTCGTTATTATATTTTACGTGGAGCGTGTCTTCACGAGAGAGATCGCTTGACAAGAATAAATGAGTTAAAATAGTCCTTTTTTGGTTATAATAATTATCTCACTGCTTTACTATATACTAAAACAACTATTCACCTCAGGGTCAGTGGCTAGTGGTGGATATCCATCACTAGACACGTCCACTTCGGTGAATAGTTGTTAACTAACAATATTTCTTCATCACCATGGAAACTGTTATGTCAACACATACAATTGTTCCTTCAATATCAAAACATTTTTTATATGCTGTTTCAATGACAACACAAACCACAGTACCTAATTTCAAAGTATTATCAATAGTACTTAAAAAATTGCTTATAAAAAGTAAATAGACTACCTTTGTCTCGTTAGGAATGTTATATTACGGAAAATCAATCTGTGGTTATTTTAGTTCTTAAAATCACATTTATAGAACACATGGTTACTATATAGCAAAATATATGCGTAACCAGACAACAAACTGCTAATCACTTTTAATTATTTACTTAAAATAGCGTAAAGGAAAGGTAAGAACTTTTACAAAGTAAGGTTACCATGGCTATATTAAAATCATTTCATATACATAACCTGAATGTTGAAACAATGGCTACCACAAAAAGGCATTAACGGTGACTTTTTCAAAAGTTTAATTGCATGCTGGTTACTATGACAACCAACTCTTAACTATTACTTGCATAGTTTGCTTTGGGTATCCGTTTTCTTGCACCACTTTATAGATGTTTTCACAACAGTTTTAACTATAAACTAAACATTTTTAGTTAACCTTTGACAAACAACCCAGCAATATACTCGAAAGCTATTTTTTACTTATTACAAGATTACAGTACTTAGTCTTTTAATCCTAAGTTACAGCTACCTCTAATTCTGCATGTCTCCGTGCAATCAAAATACTTGGAATATCAAGTTTATCCTCCAGTGACTAAAAGAAAGAGGATTGAGAAATAATTAAACCAATTTCGAGAAATGAGACACTTCCTAAGGAGAGTAAGGAAGAAGAGTAAAGCAATTCCTTATACCTGGATGCTGCCTAACACATATGACTCTTCGTCTTCACTCAAGCCCCTTAACTTTCTTTTCCAAAGTTCTTTGTATAATTTATACTTTTTCCTACAAAGAGAAGGTGGACAATTGTTTGCATATCCTGAAACAAATCCTGGATAGTTCAGTGTAAAGCAAAAGTAACAAAAGGAGTTATCCCAAGTACACTTGTACGTTTGCATGAGATTGGTCAACAACAAAGTGGCCATTTGAATGAAAAAAAACACTTGAGATCAATCATAACCTGTGCAAAACATGACAAGACGCCAACATGTTTTGGTGCCATATTGAAAATTTAACGAGGTTAGTACTTTAAAATCCCTTCCATCCTAATAAATGTTGCTTTGATACTGAAATGACGTTCAAATCTTTCATGGCAACATTTACTGGACAAGGGGGTCGTTAAAAGGAACATGTTATAATAATCAACTCTTTAAGAATGAGCACGCTAAAAGACATGTTTCTATATACACACTGAACTAGCGTGAGCTGTTAAAATCATGATCGCAAGAGCAAAGAGAATTTACATCGCACTATATTATCCCTGTTTCTAACGAAAGTTTGGGAGACCCAAAAAAGCAGTGGTAAAAATTAACCACTCACATTCCAACAATATTTACGAGTCATTCTTGCAAACCTCCACTCATGGGGGGGAGTGTATAACTCGATAGAAACAGGACAAACGTTTTCTTTTTCTAATGTTAGAAAAAAAAGCTTTGCAGAATGTAAATAAGTTTACACCAAAACTTGTCTCAAGCTAAGTACATACAACTTTGTTAACCTCCTTCTATCTTGCCATTACATGACAACTAAAGATCTCCTCATGATTTCGTGCATTGGTTGAATTACACACAAATTTCTACTTTCAGGTAAGACCAAAATTTTGTAAGTATTAGATAATGATAACAATCACGAGTAACCTGTGTTCCTTTATACGACTCCAAGACCAGCATCTGATTTTCTCCTCACAAATAGCTGCGTATGCGTACTTCCACCTGCAAATTTCAATCAACCTTATTACAATGCACCATACATATAAGGCACATAGAGGAAAAACCTTTTAGATTGGTTTCAATCCTCTCAACTCAGATGCAAAATGTAAGCTATCATTTTCAGAGAATTTGACTCAATGAAACAACGGGTTGACATGTGTTAATATAGCTCTGGTTAATGCTTGGATGTAGAACAGTATTTCTCAAACTCATTAATAATTCATTAAGTTAAACAAACGAAATCAGAACCATTACGGTGGTTTCCAAATTTTATTTCTCCGTTTTTTCTGTAGTTTTAGTTTCAATTTCAAAAATACTCTGCTGCGCATCGTATTTTCAACTATCTTCTCAGTATTTGAAAATGTGTTCTCGAACTCTCATAAATCAAGTTAAAACAATTGAGAAGATATATCAAACACTCGAGACAGTGTTTCATCGGCTATGCAAACAACTTGAATTTAAAGAATACTCCGCTGCGCATCGTATTTGCAACTCTCTTCTCGGTGTTTGGATATCCCTCTTGTGTTTGATGTATTACATGAAACACTGTTTTGCGTTTTGACATATTACATAACTAATTGTGTTAGTTTACCATGCAGCTGGTTCCACTCTAACTGGCAATGTCGGTTGATATTTCTGGTACAATTGATTGACAGCCATCAACTCAAATGATTCAATCAAATCCATCACGTTTTGAAACTACAAACAATACGGAGAGAAAGAGATTAAGCTGCTTTGAACTAAAAAAATATCAGATTTCTTTTATATCGATCCATGAAATGTTACTCAAAACAGGTACGGGCACAGGCAGGTAAAGGTAGGTAGGTAAAGTCTGCATACAAGCCAAGTGGCCCATCAGGCCGGAGCTTATCCCAGTTTCTGTAGCATAAAGTGACTAGGAGTATTTCTACTCCCCCCTGGATGGGATGCTAGTCCATCGCAGGGCTACCCCCTGCAGTAAATTCGCCGGTACCCATTTATACACCTGGGTGGAGAGAGGCACTATGAGAGTTAAGTGTCTTGCCCAAGAACACAACGCAATGCCCCGGCCAGGGCTTGAACCTGGACCGCCCGATCCAGAGTCCAGCACACTAACCATTAATCCACTGCGCCTCCCACACAGTCACAAGCAGGCACATTTGTAAATGCTTTCAGAAACGATGCGAATCTTGTCAATGGCCCAGCTCGCCAAAAGCCCCCCTGTAGCTTCCAACGAATGTGCGGAGGGTAATGGGTTTTACTCCAATTCAGGACTCTTCGTCCCAAACTTGTAACAGCACAATTTACATCTTTCTCATATTTAAAAACATTTTGCGTCAAGCCAAAGGCATTACTAAAATCTATTTTTTGCAAAATCATGTACTACTTTCAGTGCATTCATGTGCAGAACAAAATTAAAAGGTCTGAAGGCATGTAAACAAGAACAGTCTTATAAATCAGGTTAAACTTAAGATTGCCACCAAAGCTGGCCTGATCAAATTAATTAAATGAAATAGTCCTGAAACAACTAATCTCTTGCGTCATTCCTGTACTTCCTTTCACTTACCTGGATCTGGGAGAATGCTAATGACAGCTCCTGCTGTAGCACCTCAATTAAAAGCTGAAAAATGAAAAATTAATGTGTATTATTTGTGTGGGGCATTACAAAGTGCGAGGCAGTAAGGCATGCGAGCCAATCCAGTAAGCCTAAACAGCACTTCAGTTAGCCTACAGTTAGCTTAAGTAGCTTGCGGATAGCCTGTTTATTGGGATTAGGGATTTCTGCCACGCATGCCTCGCTACCTTGCCTCGCATGCCTCGCTGCCTCGCATATTTGTAAGACTCATTTGTGTTAATATAGCAAATAATTAAGTGATCTTCAACTTGCCCGTTCTACAGTCTAGCCAGTCCAATGTGCGGATATTGTCATGACATTATCACTCTATGTTTGCCCTATTTAGGCCTTGTTGCACGAGGCACGTTTCCACATTGCAATGCAACAAAAGTTTCATTATAACACCCCATTTTCGCAACCCGCAAACACGAGTCTTGAGAAAAGCAAGGATGCATTTTGCATTTCAAGGGCTGTTTAATTTGAGTGATTTGGAGTTTTTTTAGCTTATAATAGACCTTTCAGGAAACGTCAAAAACGTTTAAAAATGAGGTTTTTCGGAAAAACTCCAGGTGTCAATGGGTTAAGCATCAAAAGAGATAATTAATTTGATCTAATCACCAACCATAGTACACTGGTAACTAAACTACTTTGATAGCCGACTGACATTAAAGATAAAATTATTATTGTTCACCTTTGGTGTATCAAGCACTATTTCTGATGACTGGTCCATAATCACATGACACTCTGCAGACAAAGGCTTCAAAACTATTGGACAAAATAATTAACACAATCATTTTAATAAACATGCTTCCTTAATGTATTTGAAAGTTGGTGTTATATACATGTACATGAGACATACTGAATTCATAATCAGATGGAGTGCTTCCTTTGCTTGAAACACCACGACTCATTTGATCCTGCAAAAATAAGTACATCATTTAAATTAAAAACAATTCTTCACAATTGTTACCATGCAGCTCAAAAACAGTTCAATCATAGTCAGTATTTAGAAACAGTTTCACGGGTTTGCATTGGCTGAGCTTTCTGATTGGTTACAAAAACAAGTGTGCAACATGTGATAGCCAATCAGAGCAGCATGTGGTCAGGGACAACACTTCACCTTGCTCCTCCACAAAGCCCAAATTTTTAATCACTAAGACCCCTTTATTTGTATTGGAGAAATAATTATTCACCTTCCAAGAATGCTGTGTTCCAAAAACCTGGCCTGCCTTCACATTCGTGTTCCAGTACACGGACAGGCAGTCAAGACTTACTATCTAGAGATTGACAAATTTTACACTATCAGCTGTTGGCAGTTTTAGTATTCAATACTTGCAGAAATGTTGTATTTCAAATATTATTTCAAAAATAGCAATAACAACTGAAGATAAAAAAAATGACCATTGTGTCATGATCATTAATGAACATAGATGTAAACATACGCATGATTTTTATACAAGAACCCAAGATTACTTATCGACATGTTGATGATTACCAACTCAAGACTACATACATGTAACACATCAGGTAGCCTAACTGGAATCATTCAACAAGTGACAAGGCATTTAACTTGCATACCAGTCACATGATCCTGAAGATACCCAAGATGCTAAATATCAAGATTCCCTACTTTGACTAACATCAAGGTTACCATGGTTCTAAGAAAATACTTTTCTGAATTTCCAACAAGGACAGAATGGCAACATTTCTTACAGCAGTCCTAACGTAAACAGAGTTTTGGATAAATTACATTTGATCTGAATGAAATCATTCATTTGTGGCTTGCAAATTTAACAGCACAGTCATACCACAATTTTAATGTATACCTTGTAAACGGTCTTAGTTGAGGCATCCACAACACACTCCTGCCACCATTCATTTGTTGTCTACAAAAATTGAGTACAACTTTTTAGGATCAACTTAAGGCTGGTGCATGGCCTAATGGTTGCTGTGTCAGACTCTATGACAAGTGGTCAAGTGGTCCAGGGTCACTGTGCTGTGTTTCAGTGCAGGATGCTTTACTCACAGTGATTCTCTTTGCATTGGAGCATAACTGGTTGGACAACCTCAAAAACGTTGGCAGATAACCTATGAAGAACTAGTATTCCATCCGGAGGGAGTTAAGCTGGGGGTTAAGCAGCTTGAATTTCTGAATCTCTTTCTTTTTTTCATTTCCAAAAAACTGAGGATAAAATATGCACTAAAAACAATGGAGTTATTCCAAACTTGAATCAGGGCATAAATAAAACTGGCAGCTGTTACAATTTTGAATAACTTGCAATGAAAGTCCTGGAGCTCACCTCAGCTGAGAGATTTTGAAGAGTAAAACCCACAGCAAATGGGCTATCTGGAGATGTTACCTGTCGGAAAAAATGCTGACAGTAAGTCTGACTATAAATTTTCTGTAAATTCTATGGTGAAATTCCTTGAAAATCGTTAAGGTAGAGACTGAGCAAAAAGCCAGGAATGGCCTGAAGAAGGAGGTGGGAATACTAGAGCACTTTTATAGTTCAGCAGCATGAATGTATGTTCTGAAATGAGTTGAGGGCCTAAGAAAGTTGTATTTTTAAATAAAACTAACTATTAAAACTTTTCATTTAAAAATAAGTAAGTTGTTTCAATAATTGAGTTGCTGTAATTTTGTATTTACAACTTGGTATGCAAGGCAGTCAAACAACACAACTGTCATCAGATAATTTACAACAACTTAATAAATTCAATGCTAATTATAGAGTGCTCAAATTAACCTAACTGCACAATGCAGCTGTTACTATACATACCTTATCTTCATAACGAAAGTGAATGTTCTTTACTGATATCTATGAAATAAAATTAATAAAGACAGAACATTGCCATGATATTCAACTTCATTTACAAAATCAGAGATTCACATCTATGTATAAGTGAGAATCAATTACCCATAATTTAGTATGTATTGTACTTGGTGTGCAGCAATTAACTTACCTTTAGGTTCTTTACAACTTGTGCCATAAGTTTGTCAACAAACGAATCTGAACCATCTGCAACATCTTTTGTTGCTTCTAAACAGAATGCAACAAATATTAAATACTGACCCTTATGGGTTGATGTTGGAACCTTACTATATTTATTAGAAATTTATAACGTTTTGTATGTTTGCATCTGTATATACTGCCGATTTTGCAAACTTGTATTTTTGGTTCTACATTTCTCAGTGTTTGATGCAAGGTGGAGACTTCAAGGAGTATAGTAAGGGTTCTAACAATGAAGACACAACAATCAATATTCACTGCAACATTGAGCACATTACCTGCAACCAGAAAAACTAGTTGCTTGACCACTTGAATTACCTATTTGATGATTGCAAATGTTGTCACTCGAGAGGAGTTTTAATTATTGTGTATCTTACCAATTCCTTAACAATAAAAATCAGAAACAGTTGTTCTCCTTTCCACATCCACAATGACAATCATTGAAATTTTCCTCTCTAGACCTGGACAGTGAATCATTAATTGCCAAACAATTGGAAAATCAAATGGTTTGGAAAGTTTCCAGTCCTGGAGTATCTTCAGCAGTACTCTCGTTTTCCAGTTATACCAGAATGTTGCAATTTTTCTTACCATTTGCACATGTACAATTGTCAATCTCACAGTCTGATTTGGGAACATCTAGGCACATTGTTGACGATAAACATGAACTATAAATAGCTGGCAATCTGATATAAAACAATTGTTCCCACCATTTAAGCTCATTGCTATTGTTTGTTTTTGATATGTTTCTTTTTTCCAGCGAATGATGTATTCCTGGCACTTGGAGGGTCACCTGGGTGAAGTTCTGTGTTCTCCCATTTGCATTCCACAATGCCCCAGGCACATTTCAGCGAATTATTTATTGCACCAACAACAACAGTTCCACACTCATACAAAGTTTCAGGAATGCCATTCCACTGTCATGGTGTGGTTGTTGTAATCACAAGAAATAGTTAATCACCTTAACTTAAAACAGAAGTCAGTGAATTTGTTTGGATACTGGATGCATAATTGGGTAGACAATTTGGCCCTTTCAACGTGAAACAATCTGGCAGCTGTATATTGTGCTTGCCAAACGTTCTGGATCAATAATAATAATAATATAATGTGTTCTTCCATTTTTCCCATTTGGATTTTGCAATGCCCCATGCACATTTCAGCAACTTATTTATTGAACCAACAACAGTTTCACAATCTTATACAGTTTCAGGTATACCGTTCCACACTAATGGTGCGGCCATTTTAATCACAAGAAACAATTCATCATCTTTTAAACAGAAGTCAGTGAATTTGTTTTAATAATGGATACACAACTGAGCAGACAAGTTGGCCTTGTCAACATGAACTTATCTGGCAGTTGCATTTTGTGCTTCCTGAATTTTCATGAGCTCACAAAAACAGTGGTGAGATAATGGGATGTGTGGGACATTAATTTGTGTGAGAACATTTGTAGTTTTACCCTTAGTGTACTGTGTACAGAGAAAGAGTTTTGGAGAGGTTTGCACTAAGAAATCATTGGTTAATCAAACAGAGTTACAACTAGGTGGTGGAGTTGTTACACAGTTAGCTTTTGCCCTATGGTGCTGTCATAGAGAAGAAAAATGCAAGGACTGCAGTTACTGTTTGTATTTTTAATTTATAATGTAATCATGTCATGTAATAGTAAACATTGTTGTTGTTACACTATTTTTCTGTAATCTTTAATTATCAGAAATCTTTCAGTAATAAATGATTAAACTAAAGTTTGTCTTATTCACAACTTTCTAGGCACTGTTAACATATTTAAACATTATTGTTGTTGTAAGAATAAGACAATTCCTTTTGCAATCCTGGCTAACCTTCAGGAGCACTGATGTCTGCTTCTCCCATTCTCTGTTCAATCTGAGCAAGTCGTTTTCTTTTGGCTGCAATTTCAGATGCTTTTGCCCTCTCAGGGTCATATTTTCGATCTATGGAGAGAAAAAAATACAGCAGAAAGGTCCACCTTTCTTAGAAACCAATGAAAAAATGGTGCAATTCTAAATACAGAAACAGATGGTCACCAGTTCTCAAATAAAAACATTTTCATATTTGAAGGGTAATTTGTTGTAAGTTATCTATATTTACTAAATGCCATCTTTATTGCCAATTAACAAGCAGGCTTGCTTCGCAACCTAGTGCAGATGCACCTTACCTCGTATCGGTCCTGCCATCAAATACACATCATGAACTATCATGTTGTATGGTTCAGAATACAGGTTGGTCCATGGAATTGTCAAAGAGATTTTACCTGCAATTTGAAAGAGTACTTGAATTGTAAACGTATATACTTTTACTTGTATTGTAGATGTAATTTTCCTAGAGGTGGCACATGTAATGCAAAGGAATAACTTGCAAATCATGTACTTAATGACATTTAACATAGTTATGAGCAAGTGTTTTTAGTATTTAGGGTTTTTGGCGAGTAAGAAGTTAACATGTAAAGTTGTTTTCCATGTCATCACTGTAAGCAATCAGGGGCTTTGATTGCTGGGGTCTTGTGCCAAGCAGCAGTCAACCCGTCTGCTCAGGCTTATGTTACAATATGTGCTGGTAGTTCCTTTTTGCCATTTAGCAGGGTGCTGTGGTTGTGCCTAGCCTGCCTCGAGCGCTCACTATGGGTCTCAGATGGGTTGAGTTCCTCTGTGGCAATGAAGCAATAGCAGTTCTTTGTATAATGAAGAGATGCACATTGCTGTTGTTGTAGTTTGTTTTTTTTTTTGTCAACTTGTCATGTCTACCTTTCTGCTCAATGCCAGTATGTCACCTTCTGCCAGCATGATCCATCTGGACAGGTCCCAATGGCTTCCCACTCCCAGCTGATGGGCAGACTTCGATATGGTTCTGTACACTACTTGTCTGAAGTGACTGTTCCCTCCACATCAAATATGCCTCTTCCTGGCTCATTGGTCAACTGCCTGCAGTTGCAGTGTCCACTTCATGGATTCAGGGTTCATTTAGTCCAGCATGCCCACCACCAGGCCTTTGATCTAACCAATCCAATAAGCCATACAATACTGTAGGTAACCAGCAGTTTTTTAGGATTCTTTGGATTTTTTGCATGCAGGTAAGTTCACAATCAACTCTGCATTCAAACCAACTATTCACTTGTCTGTCATGTGGAAAAGGGTGACATGATTTGTCCAGTAATGGCTATTGTTGACTACCTGCACAGGTTTGCACCATGGCTCTTGTTCCTATATTATGGCAGCAGTCTATTTCACCAGTGGTTCTCTTCAAAAGTGTATTATCTATTCAGCACTCAGCTGATTATTCAGGCTTTACTTATGGCACAGATTCCAGATTGGTGTGGCCACAACTGCAGCCTCCTATGGAATACTGGACCATCTGATAAAAACTCTAGCATGTTTTAGAAAACACCCTGTAAGAAAGCACGCACTAACAGCGGTACTTCTATAACTTGATACAAACACAGATATAGCATGAGCTGTACATGTGACACAGTGATGGCGCGAGCAAAGAGAATTTACATTTTGATGGTCAAAATAAACAAGTGATTCATGGAGTTTTCTAAAAGAAATATAAAACATGTTTTCCGTGTTACTATTGAGTTATAGAAACACTTGAGAAAGTTTGGGAGAACTCGAAAAAGCTGGGGAAACACTCACCTATCAGCTCATGTTCCCACAGCATTTCCTGTTCTCCCAAACTTCCACTCCTGTTTCTACAACTCAATAGAAACGTGGAACATGTTTTCTATTTCTTAAATAGGTAAGTTGTAGTTCAGGACCCCAGTTTGCAGGTTCTAATCAGTTACTGTAGTAAGACAATTTAAGAAAGGTTGCTGGTTATTCGCCTTCCATGCAGCCGCAATCTCCTCTCCTCCAAGTTGGGGACCAACTTGGAGATCAACTCAGCTTGGTGTGGGGGCTCATAGCACCTGATCTCCACTTCGCATATCAGTGTTACATCAGTTCACCATGAAGAGCTAGCATTGTTGTCATTTGTGAGATAATCAAGTAAGCATTTTTCTCCAAGAGGTTAGTTGTTGTCTTTATTGCCCATGTCACCATTGGGTATTGAGTATCACTTTATGTGTTAAACCTTATTTAATACCAATCTGACAATTTCACTAGATGATAACAAAGTCTCTATTTAAAGAAATAGATATAACTATAATATTATTCCATTTATTCATTTTTAGACCTTTATGAGCAGGCCTAAGGAGACATAACTATGAGCTGTAGTGGATGCATGCACAGAAGAGCTTACCAACATAGCCATGGGTCACCTCCACTGGAAGATGAAAACCATCCTTCAAAACAATAGGGAACACAATAAATTACCATACAGTTGAAACCAAATTATTAATAAGTGAATCATTGATGCCAAAATAATTGTTATTCTCATTGAAGTCACCCAACTTATAACCGAATGAAAGACTTGACACAGATATATCTCACTGATATTTTGGATCCTACGAATACATGTACAAGCAAAACAGCAGAAGTGTTCAAATCTCACAGAGTTTGGTGCCAAATTGGTTGGACGGAATGATGTCACAAATTTGCAGCCAGGTGGCTACCAATATTGACTTTTGCGACATTTGGAGGCAAAATTTCTGAGGTTTCAAGGCTCTTTGGCGAAAAACTTTGGCGAGTATCTAATTTTTATATGTACTTTTTAATGGTGGTGAGATAAAATATATGCTTTTTGAAGTGAACTTCTCCTTTAAGAATCTCATCAGTTTAATTAACTATTGTCAAATTAATAAAAAGAAATCAAAATGTTGAACTACGCAAACCATATATATGTTGTGGTTTAATTTTATATTTGGTTTATAAATCTTTAAACCAGTTTGAGTTGTATTTCCCTTTGTTTCAGATTATGATCTAATCAATATAACACAATGAAAAACAAAAATCAAACTAATTTGAAAAATTTTAAACCAAAGATAAAATTAAGCCTTAACATATACATATCATGTGTGGAAAACAGGGACATTCAGATCAGAACATTAGTTTCAGCTAATAAGATTTTTCCTTATTTTTCTTTTGTCTTTACAGTGGGAAGGAGTTGAATTATGGTTCCATTTGGACCTTGCCATCACCTCCTTTAATTTCTGTCAGTCTATAGGAAGGTCAGGCATTTTGTTAAGCTCCTAATGTGTCCTATGGGTGCTATCCTTGTTTAACCAACTGCCTTGTGTATATATATGGAGGATGGGTGGCTGGAATTTACAGGGGGGCGTCCACTGAGGTCAGCCAGGCCTCCATATGGAATCACGCTGTCCATGGCTGGAAATCCCCACAAAGCAGCCGTGAGCCCCCACACCCAAGCACCCATCACACTGACTAGGTCCTATTTATGTCAGTCTATAAGAAGGTCAGGCATTGTGTTAAGTTCCTAATGTGTCCTATGGGTGCTGCTCCTAATGTGTCCTATGGGTGTTATCCTTGTTAGACACTCACCAGTGCATCGTTTCTTAGTTCAAGATCTGTAAGAACAACATTTCCTAGACAGAAGGAGAAATAATATAAGCTTATGCCAAGCAACCACTGTTTTATTATCACTTTAGCACTGTTTGTAGTTCCCTACATGTACAACCTCCACAGCTGTGCTGCAAGACAGCTACGTACATTGTAGCATAATTTCCCTGAAACTTGGGTCATCTCTAACTATGAGCAATTTTGTTTCCCTCAAAGCTTTCAGAAATAGGAATTCCACTGCAATTTCTATTGCATAAAATATTTCCATTCAGTTGAATAGGAAATGTATGGTTCTTTTCCTCCTTAACCCAACTCCTCAAACAACTGCAAACATACCATAGCCTTAGCTTTTAGAAGTTTGTTGTTCTCTGGCTTAGATCCATGGCATTAACATTGACTTCTTAAATGACTACCATATTATTTTTGGCCTACCTCAAAAGAGAGCCAAAAGAATCTCAATTGGACCCTTTTAAACCATATTATTATAATTATTATACTTGGTAAACAGGTCATTTACGGCAACTGGCTTAAAAATCTTTTACCTTCCTTGCCTCAAGTCATCATAAAAATATAATATATTGAATCCACTGAGCAAGCTATTGCCTTAAAAAATGACCAAGGACTCACAATGAAAAGTGGAAGCCACTTATAAACTTTCTGTAATATAATGTAGAAGATTTGGAGATATATATTGTACTAGGTTGTAACACGTACTGTATTAAATTAGGTTGTAATGTGTAGCATAAGTAGTGTATAAGTTAAAAGTGTGTAACGTCAGTATTCGTGTGTAATACATAATGTAATGCAAAGTGATGTTAGCAATGTCAGCAATGTTATAAAATGTAATGTACTGTACTGTAAGTAACGTGGAGTATGAATATACAGTGTGTAAAGTAATAAAAAAATTAAAAAAAACTCCTCAAACAACAATGGTAAATATACAATCATAGATAGCACCAAAAACCCATGAGGCCAGGGGTTGACACATGAACTGGCAACTCCCTATGATTTGTATTGTACAAAGCATTTGTACATTCGTTTCCACTATTGAGCACCATATTTGGAAAATCATGAGAAAAAATTTACCAATCAAAATTGCACTATTTGGATTTTAATTAACAGTGCACGCTAACATGCACTAGATGACAGAATCTTGTTTTTGAACAAGCTTGGTTGAATCTGGTTTAAACTCTTCTGTTTCACCTGGATACACTTAATGAATTTCTTACTGGGCATGCCCCCCCAGCTTTTTTCCCAAATAGTAAAAACAGACCTGTATAAAATGTTGAAAATAAAATTTTATCTCCCAAGAGGTTTGAAAGAATAACATTTGTACTTCTTTTCATTTTTTAACGTTTTGATGCACAACAATATTAAACAGCCAAAAACTAAAACAAACCAGAAATCGTGACAACAATATGACAGACAGTTTAATAACTACGACCTTACTATGATGACCCTGAAAGGTGAAACATTTGCTGGTTTCAAGATACAGAGACAGTCGGTTTTCTACTTTTAATAGACGTTGCAAACATTCTACTCTCTTCAGTGTGCATTGGTTTACTGAGACAGTGTAGGAAGTAAATAATTCGCAATATGCATAAATCACAAATAGCTCTTGGAGAACGCTGGAAATAGCATTTTGAAGCCTCTAGATTTCACACACACACACACACACACACACACACTTATTTTACCCTTGCTATGGCACTGTATTAGCATCAAGCACTTTTACGATTGTGTGAAACCATTTATATTGTTTCTCTTAACTCTCCTAATGTCTATGTTGTGGTTCAATTTTATCCGTGGTTTAAATTTTATTTTCCTTTGTTTTTTGGTACGGTAATGTATGATAATGAGTTTACAACAAAGGAATATAACATTTAAACCAGGGATAAATTTGAACCACAACATCTACATTGTTTCTAATGAATTTATTGAAATAAATTCAAAGACAAACCCTTAACATGATTTAATTAAATAAAAGTAAACTGGAATCTAAGCTACCTAATTAAACAACAGCACGGTTCAACACAAGCATTCGAAGCGTTTTTAATTTTGTTAATATTCACCACGACAAAACTACAATGTAACGCAATACCACTCATAAGTCACGCTTTTTGCTTAATATATACGGTACATTGATTACTTTATACTTTAATAAGATACTCCTAAAACATTACATGAACAAAGTAAAATATAAACAACAGGCTGGAACAAACACTGCATTATTGTCATGTATATCTACTGCTACCTTAATAACCGACGATTTAATAAAAAACTGTCAGTTGAAGCTTTGTCCAAGACCGAATATTAAGCGTTCTTTGCGGACCACGGACCTGCATGAGAGTTTAATTTCCGCAATTGCTCCTCTCGACGATTAAATTACTAATATGTATTGAAGAAGGAGCAGATAAATATATATATGGTATTTACGTGTATATATTGTTGTCTTTCGTGTGTCATTTGTCATGATATAAGCTTAATCATGCGTTTTCTTACCTTTCAAAATGCCGAGATTGAGATTCGAGCTGTCCAGATCTTTGATGTATTTTCCAAGAACTCCATTTAGAATGGACGCAACGAGGGATTCGAACATCTTTCTGCTTGATAACTTATTTGCAGTGATGAAGCAATATTCCTTTCACAGACAAGCTCGATTGTTAAGCAGCATGGGAGCCGTAAGTATTGCCAAACAAGTTAGTTACAAATTATCACACAATTTCAGCTGAGGTTTGTGTTGACGTCGACAACGCGAAACGATGGTCTCGCTCAATCCTTCCATTTATCGAGGCGCTGAATATTTGCATTATCTGTACAAAGCCGAAAGGAAGGACAAGTATGCTGTGCAGACGTCAGTTTACTAGAAACTGCACTGCCCAACATCAAACGAATCACTGACAGCAAAACAACGCAGAAATATGAAATCGAACAGCGGGCGATTCCCGGAACAGTGCCTGCAAAAGACTGGGTCGAGTTATTTTGAATGACAGCGAGGCTTCGCGCCGGCTTCGCGCGAAGTTGATCGTATTTCGTTTTGTGTTGTTTTTGTTTGCTTGTTTGTTTGTTTTTTATTCCTCCACTTTGAAAGGTTGTAAAACCTGGCAACGTTTCAGGAACGCACCAAATTTTATCAAATTCGGCCAAACAAACACCCCAGTTTAGGGTCAAATTGCGATGGCGGCACCCCAGTTTAGGGTGAAATTGTGATTCCGACACCCCAGTTTAAATAAATTCGAATCCTACACTCCCAGATATTGTCAAGTGGCGATTCCGATACTCAACATTTACCGTAAATTCCAGATTCCGACAGGGTCTGTTAAGACCTTTCTGGAATATGCCTTCCACAAAGGAGGGGGGGGGGTGCGGAAAAAAATGGAATGTCCCATTTTATGAAGGAAGATTTTACTTTCTCAAGGTCGTTCGCTTGAAGGTAAGTCTAGAAGGAAGATACATGTCAAGGTCTTAAATGTTTGAAAGCCAGTTTAATTTTCATTTTCCATTGCCCCATATTTATAAACCTTGTGTAAAGAAGCACAAGAGACAAACCTGATTAAAAAATTTCTATACACTTTTTCATGCAGATTTACCAACCGTTTATTTTAAACCCAAAACTCTTCGTTTTGAAAGCCGGGTTTTTTCCCTATATTTTTAACAAAGCAACAGGATCCTTAACCGTCGTGTCACGATAGTCCAATTTCAAGGACTTTCTTCTTAGGCTCGATGGACTGGCATGGAGGGCTTGCATGAGCCCTCTCCTATTCCGCAAAAGCTTTAGGGTGAATATGTGGGAATGGAAAGCCTTATATTTCACTCGCACAAAATGAACACCACAACGCACCAAACTACAACTCCAGGGAGAGATAAGTTTATTTACATCAATTCCCATCAGCTTAGTCTGTACCAGAATGCACAGAATGGTAGCTTGTAAGACCCCAGTAACCGACGTCCAATCCAAGATGGCGGCTTGTCCGGAGCAGCCACCATCTTCGACATGTACGTCGAGCAAACGGAACCCGAGAAAGAGAATTACAGGATCACACAATGATAACATATATTATGAAAAGAACTGACAATTGCGAGACCTCGCAAGGGTTTCATACAAAATATCATAGTTTACCTAGATAATTTAATGACAACATCCTTCACCTAAATATCCCTAACAGTAACAAATACTAAATTCCTATTTTTTACATTTATCTCGTCACTACAATGCAATCATGTTGTCAGTTTGTCGGCATTGTTGTTGTCGTTAGTTTGACCAAAGCGAAATGAAACACATGAACTCGATTAACAAAATGAACTTTAAATTATAACATTCAGCGTTTATACTAATTTTTTTTCTGCTCGTTGGAGCACACGATCTGATAGAGAAAACACCGTATATTTAACCCTCACCCATTAAAGACCAGAACATATAACTACGCCTGGCTGTGTATAAACTTTATACATACAAAGTTTCTGAAAAACGGTACAGAAAAATAGAAAAATAGGCTGGTATGATTTGGTCATTATAAAAGTTTGAATTTTTCGTTTACAAATTGGCGCGTTAGAATCGTTACTGGACAAAATAGCGGTTTCTTTCCTACAACCGACGTGGTTCTACTTTTTACATATTTCGTTTTGAAAATAAGAATTCACCGAGAAATTCGTGGGCGGTCCGGTAAATCTGATAAACATTGAATATAGTGTTTTGTGGTTCTCTAGCGTCTAAGACTCTAACGCCCCAAAGCACATCTTGGCTAGGAAAGAAAAGTTTTCTACGTTCGGTAATATTTTCGTTCTGGCTATTTTTTCTTTGCTATCCAAGAATCAATTATGCTATCCGGTCAACCATTACGCGTATGAAATTATTGCTAACATTCTATTAATTACTTTGCTGATAGGAAAATTCCTAGTCTCTCGCACGATATAATTAATGTATTTTCATAATTATTAAATTCTGCAGTCAGCAGTCATTGACAAAGTACAATTCTTTTACGCCAAAACAAAATGAATTTAAATGAATTTTTTTCTGTTTTCTTTTTTCCTTCGTTTTGTGAGTTCATCACGACTGCAATTCCATAAATACTTATAATGATGAAACACCACCAAAACCTGATGGTTACTTCAATTATTTCTATCTAGCCTGCAAAACTGTATCTTCTCCACTCATGAAAGAACTGTTTGCGTACGAGAGGTCGCTTTTGAGCAGCTTCTTGTCTCCAAACAGCCTCTGTACACAGTACCCTTCAGAACGCCAAAATAATTTGTCCGCCTCAAGCGAGCCCGCGATGACTGCTCCTCCACACTGACGTCATAACATCTGGGAAGTTCGCGTCATTTTCAGAATGGAATTTCCAAAGCTGTACTTTGCACATCATACATGGCTGGGTTTAGTACGCGACCGCCGAGCAAGGAAAGCGTTGGTTTTGCAGACTACTTATTTATCGATTGCCCGTCAAGAACTAATGAAAAAAGGCTCTTTGTGTAACACGTACAAAAATTCAATTACAAAAGGACGGCCGCTAGAAAAACCGTCAGGACTTTCATTTAGGCGACTTCTTCGTCGTTCTTCGTTGTGCCAGCAGCGAAGCATGAACCGGTTTGAGCCGCTTGTTGTCAGGGGACGAGAGGGCGGAAAAAGTGGCCTTGACTGCTTCCTTGATTCTTGACACACTGCTGACTTGATGAAGTCTGTGCTGAGGAAGCTGGTAGCGGCTCACAACCCAAGAGTGTTGAAGAACCTAAAACGGGGAACAAAATGGAAGGTTAAGAATGGATTATGAAGGATAAAGGAAGCTTGTGAATATGTGCTAAGTTTCACACCGACAAATCGAAAAATATATTTAATAAATAAAAAAATTAAATCGACTTTGTTTAACGAGGGTTGCACGTAACGGTTTTGCGACTGACAAACCTGTGGCCCTCGAATTCCCCATCGAATTGGAATTTAGAAGTGTTGGTTTTTTTATGGAGGGAGGAAAAGCGGAGAGCCCGGAAAAAACTCTCGGAGCAAGGACAAGAACCAACAACCAACTCGACCCACATATGACGCCGGGTCCGGGAATCAATCCCTGGGCACACTGGTGGGAAACGAGTGCCCTCACCACTGCGCTATTCCTGCTCCCCATACTGTGGCGCAATAGCGGCAAACGAGTATCAATTCAAAAATTCTTATCTCTGTTCGATTACTTGAAGATATTAGAACGAAAGACAAAACCACCGACGATATGAGGAAGAAGTGAAGGCAAAATTACTGGAAATTTTGCCCCATGGGTGCACAATCACTGATGCTCGATGATCCAGCCTTGACACCAGTAGCCGGCAAAATATCTATGATTTATCAATTTGCGCTCACCTGTTTTGCTGTAAGTCTTAGTCTTGGATTAACGTGAAGCATTTGTCTCACCAAGTCCTACAACAACATTAAAAAAAACAACGTCAAAAGAGAAATGGAAAATAAGAATGGATACTTACACATTTCGTTGCCTTAAACTAAAAAAAATGGAAAACTCTGGAGTACGGTTTACGAGTGATTTGTTGATGGCAGGAAATCCAACTTAAGCACAAATTAAGGTTGATGTTCTCAGAAGTTTAAAACTCACAACAGAGTTGGGACAGGGTTAAGCGGAATGCGCTCAACACTTTCCGCATTCGCCTAGTTGAGGTCGGTATAGGCCAGGGCAATTAATTTAACCCTGAATTCTACAAAAATATATGAAATAATCAACAATAGCATAGAGGGTTTCGATGCTGATCTAACGATTATACGATGTAATGGTTACCTTAGCAACGTCTGATATAGTGTCCCAGGCTCCACCCACAAGCGAATACTTTCCTTCGCCTATTCTCGACAAGATGACCGACGCAGAATCTTCCGGGCCGACGGCAAATGGTGTTTGTCTACAAAACAAAAGATGAGAAGGGTTTAGTGACTCGAAAATCTTATCAAAAAAATTAATAGGACAGCACGTTTCCTTATACTACAATGTAAGCGTTAATTATTTTTAACTGACAGGAGAATTCCATAAGGGTATCTTATTTCTTTCCGTCTGGCGAGTGACCATTCAAATGAAAGCTACAAAGCAGTACTTTCATATTGTACTGTTTATTATACTGTACAAGGTGGTTTAGCATTTAGCTCTGTGGATTAAACCCTAGTGTGTGATCATTCAAATGAAAGCTACAGAGCAGTACTTTCATGTTGTACTGTCTATTATACAGTCGAAGCTCTCGTAAGCGGACACCCTCCGGGCGCGACAAAAGTGTCCGTAACTGGAGATGACCGCTTACGAGAATGTGAAAATACAGAGTTTGTACGGGAGTTTAATAAAACGGGGTTTTGACTAGGTGGCCGTAAGTAGAGCTGTCCGCTTACGAGAGTGTCTGGATTAAACCATAGTGTGTGACCATTCAAAAGAAAGCTATTGAGCAGTACTTTCATGTTGTACTGTTTATAATGTTTGTACAAGGTGATTCTTACTTTTACATCTGTGGATGAAACCCTAGCGTCTAACTATTCAAAAGAAAGCTATTGAGCAGTATTTTCATGTTGTACTGTTTATTACGTTGTTCAAAGCGATTCTAATTTTTAACTCTGTGGATGTTTGCCTATTTTTCCCTATAAGCATACACATAGGACACTCACCCTGCCAGCATGGTGTACAGAAGCACACCTAGACTCCAGATATCACACGCAGCATCATAACCCTGTTTCTTCAGAACCTCAGGTGCCACGAAATTAGCCGTGTAACATGGCGTCATTAGCAGGCCATTTGTCGCCCTGATTTGTTTAGCAAACCCAAAGTCGACTATTCTTAGAGACTCTGGGCTTCCACTGTCGTCCGCGTACATAATGTTGCTTGGTTTTAAGTCCCTGTGGACGACCTGTAAGAGATAATAATTTGATATAATTTAACATAAATTATCGTGACATTATTTTCGACACATGGTACAAAACTGTTTCACGTTCGTAGCTCGTAATCCGTCCAAATCGTTCACCATTTTAACCTCCTTGTTCCGTTTTGGTTTATTTTTAACTCTCGAGTATTTTTCTACATTAGTTTAACTATCATTTCGAGGTTTTGTTGGGCTTAAAAACAATTTTGTTTATCCCAAAGATACAACGATCCAATAAATCGTGCTACACCTCCGTCAGAGCTTACAGGTATCATGAAAATTTTCACCTACCCCTTCCTCATGGAGGTAAGCAAATGTGCTAGCCAGTGTAAACATTATCAAGGCAGCCTCCTTTTCTGAAAGACTCTTGTGTTTCAGTATTCTGTCCAGAAGTTCCCCGCCTTTCATTAGCTCCATTACCATAAACATGTTTTTGCCATCATCGTACACCTAGGTAGAAGAAGCATTTTGCTTTAGGATATTGCTTCAGTTACAAGGCAAAAGGATCCGAACCTTATTTCTTCTTAAAATTAATCTTGACACTGCTAGAGCAGATAGAACTGTTTTGAAACAAAGTCAAATTGTACATTCCCTTGACAAAACGGCCGTGCGAAATGGCGCCGTCATTTTCCACAAACACTTTATTTTGCTTTACGCTCAACGAACTATGAACTGCTCGTAGTCTAGGATAAAATTTGTAATTGCCACATTAAGCACAAAAGCAAACCTTGATGGCTCTATTAGATTTTGTAGTATAATTTGATGAAACCAAGACTGAACTTACATCCCTGAGATGAATGACATTCTGATGGCTTCCGTATCGTAAAAGGATCTGAAGAGAAGAAACAAATAGATGTTACTTGAGAAGAATCAAAATAGCCTTACCAAATTACAATATTTGCATTCTCCCAGAAATTGTACTAACAGTATGTTCCATATCTCTAAACAACGGCAGAAACTTGATGAAAAAGGGATAAAATTACATTTTTTTTTGTGTATTTTCCCATAGTATGCTAATCAGGGCTTTAAAGGTAATTGGCTGCCCTTGTGTGGCACCCGTCAGAGAGCAATGTCAGAGGCAGAAACATCTCCTCTTTATAGAGAAATGCATGAATTTTAGCCAGCAATTAACTATGATAAGGTAAACAAAATTTCTAAACTTGTGCAGCAACAGCGACATACCACAAACTTGAATAAAAACAGAATGTGTGATTTTGGTCCTTACCTCAATTTCTTCAGTGGGGTCTCTTTTACTCTTATCTACAATCTATAAAAATAAAAATAAAAAATGAACGAGTTTTGAAAAAAATTAAAACTGACACCCTAGCTCACACACGAGTGAATAGGCCACGACATATCACAACATGTATTCCAACATCCTTCCAATTCAACATAGTGTGCAACTTTTTTCTCAGAATACACACAGTGCATGTACACCCATGTGTTTTGAAAAATCTCTGACCACCTGTAGAAAATAACTTGAGAACAAGGACTTGCTTGCTTAACTCTCATACATCTTATCCTGAGTGGTTTGTGATTCCTTGAACGAGTAAATAAATAATTAGAAAATAATGACTTGTCCGTTTCATACCTTAACTGCATACTCCCCTCCTGACGCTTTGTGAATGCACTTTCTACATACTGAGTATGAACCTCTTCCAATTTCCTGCGCAGAAAAAAGAAGTGTTATAAAAAGACTGCGCACAACACTGTCCGCACCCTCCTTGCTTTGCTGTTCTAGTACTATCTGATGTTAACTTAAAATCCTCCAGTCATGATTAAGTTTTTGTTTAATTCTCATCACCCATGTGTTTGGCAATGAATACAAATGATAACTCTTGTGACATTTGTCAGTAAGAAGTGCTTGCCCCAAAGTGTTTGTACAGTGGAACAACGGCACCTAAAATCAGCTAATCATCTCAATACAATACCATGACTGTTTATTTACATCTTATGAATTTTCTCTGGTGCACTTCAGCACCATGTCAAGCCAATAAATTCACCCTTATTCGATGGTTTAACATAATATGCATGGATATTTGCGAGTTGCAAAGTATTTCTCCGAGCTCTGTAGAGGTGAGGAAAAATACTAGCAACGAGCAAAATGTCCGCTCCTATTATAAGTTAAACCATTGAACAAGGGATTGATTATTAAACTATAACGGACAACAACTCAAAGTTTGGGACATATTGTCCGCTCATTTTGTTGTTCCACTTTTCATCCATATTTTTGCCCTGTTCGACAGTGTGTAAACATTTCATATTTGGCATGTTTTTGTGACCTAATATGGTAAAATGGTGCAATAGTGGAGTAATAAAGATTTCTAAATCTTCACAAATTTGCATGACTCACATTTACACTATACATGTTCACCTGGGACCTTGCCTACTGAATTGTCTCCATCAAAATTAGCATGTAAAACATGTCCTTGCACAAATGTCTTATTTAATGTACTGACTCACCTGTTTAATTTCATATTCTTCAAGAATGGATGTTGTTCTAATTTGAAACCTGCTATGGACTGGCTGGAAATCAGAATGATAACAATTCCACATTAACAATGAACTAATTAATTAATTATTTATAATAATATCAAAATAGTAGTGTTTGGAAAAACTGTTTGATTGTAATTTATGCACCAGTCTGGTTTTGCATGCATTTATAACGAATTGAAAGATAAACAAAATTTACACTGGTCTGACAATAACTGAAGTACTGAACGTACTATACAATGAACAACGTTCACAACAAACACTAAATCAAGAGTTTCAACCAAACCTCTTCAGTCTTCATCAGTCTCTCATCAAAACCAATGAAGACAGAAGATAATCAGTCGAAACATCTTCATTAAGTTTTTTGTGAGATTGTGTATCATGTTCAGTACTTCAGTCAGTAAGACCAGTTTAAATTTTGTTTTGCCTATCCCAGACTGCAAATTCAGCAATTTTCACATAAATTGAAAGTTACTGTTTACATATTTCTTACTTTGTGGTCTGTCTCCATTTTGTCCGATCCATTAGATGTCACTTGTGATGACTCTTCCTGTTAACAGATATCAAGATTAAGGTTAAGTCTGCACTCAAGCCTAGTTGCCCATCAGGCTGGAGCTTATCCCAGTTCCAGTAGCATGAAGGGAATAGGAGTATTTGTACTCCACCACCCCCCGATGGGATGCCAGGCCATCGCAGGGTTACCCCCAGCATTAAATTCGTAATTATCCATTTATACACTTGGGTGGAGAGAGGCACTGTGAGAGTAAAGTGTCTTGCCCAAGAACACAACACGATGACTCTGGCTAGGGCTTGAACCCAGACCACTCGATCCAGAATCCAGCGCACTACCCATTAGGCCACCGCATCTCCCAACAGATAACATGCCTCTTTACAAAAAGCAAGTCACTTTCACTGTAACATCATTGTCAACTAAGTTTGAATTCTAAATCGTCTTGGGAGCTTTGAGGACTTAAACCAGACTTTACAGTGAAACAAACTCAACCGGGGCCACCCAACATTTTTTAGCCAATTACAAGACAAGCTCAGAACAAAAGAATTGGAGTTCGTTCATCAGCAGTTAAATTTGCCCCTTACTGTAATTGGTCCACTATTAATAAAGGAAGTCCAATTTCTTTGTTCTGAACTTGTCTTGTGATTGGCTAAAAAGATGTTGGTTGGCCCCGGTTGAGTTCGTTTCACTGTAACACTTTTTGCAAAGCAAAATAAATTATAACTTACTTGGGCAAGTAAAGGATCAACAAAACTGAATCCTCTGAAAAGCTGGTGACAGGTCGCACTTGGGGGAACAGCAGGAGAATCTACGTAAAGCAGTGTGAAATTCATTTAACAATTCAATGGAATGGATCCAATGAAAAGGCACCATTCCAGTCACATGAATGCGCCACAAATCCAAATACAGAAATAGGTATTCTGACACTTTGATACACAACAAAACTGATTGATTACATCAATTTACTGTTATGAAGATTAAAATTTTACGGCAAACTTTCTAGCAACTGTAAGACTTGAAGAAAAGTTATTCGAAGGGTTTATGCAGTCATGTTGTGTAACATTAAAACAAATGACAATCCTTTGTTCCAATCAACCTTCTGGAGAAAACAAATTACCCGTATTACAATCATACGTAAATACCTTGTGGTGTTTTAGAAGTAAATTCAGGATCAAAATAAAATGCATCATCTGCTCTTCCAGCAGCTGGCTTGAAAGGGGGTTTTAGTTCCCTTTTATATAATTTCTGTCATACACAAAACGATAAAACATATATTAGGAACAAAATCAGGAAATCCTGAGAAATGCAACTGAAAGGATCAAATAAATGAAAGTACGCCAGACAAAATAATAGTTTTGCAATGTACCTCCCAGTCAATGGATGAAAAGAACTCGTGTGCCTTGATGTTTTCAATGCCATTCTCACCAACACCTGAAAATAATTTCCAAACATTTAGAAACACACCTTGACTTGCCAATATCCAACCATCTTTCACTTTGTATTTGGTCAATAACCAACATTAGTTGACAGCCTCTTCACACTCACCTAATCTATTTGAAGGATTCCTTTTGAAAAGCATTCTCAGCAAACTTTGCGCATCTGGTGATAAGAACTGCGGCATACCAAGTTTGGCTCTGTTATTTGAAAGAATGTGATGAAAAGTTAATTTACTACTGTACCAGAAATCGTAATTATCTCACTTCAACACAGATACAAATTTAATACCTAAAATATTAAAATGTGATTGGCATTTCAATCACTTTGTACACTCCTCAAACAATGAACATTTTATATTTGTCATATTGCACAGTTCCAGAAAATATCCATATCTAGCAATGGAAGGGAGTTGCCCAATGAACCCCACCCCTCAGGAAATTCCAATTCAGCTTCATACATTGCTTTAAATATTCCCCCCTCCTCTCCCTCGCCCCCCTCCCCCCCCCCCCCCCCCTTCCTCATCCTCCTCTCTGGAATTTCCAATCCCTTCTGCAGGGAGAGAACGGATATTTTCTGGAACTACACATTGCGTTTTACAGTTGTACTCACTTTAAGATCATATTCATTGTATCCTTTCTGTCTTTGCCTTGAAATGGCAGAGCCCCTGTCAACATCTCATACTAAAATTGCAAAAAGGAATGCCAGGGTTAAGGGGTGCAAGTGTAATGACCGTGCATGATGAGCCAAGCAGGGCACTTTAAAATCACACATTATACAGTCGAACCTGAATTAAATGGTCATCCTCTACAAGCAAGCACTTCAAAGTCTCGCAAGTTAACCCCCTTATCAACTGTAAATTCAAGTTTATTTTCGGAATTTAGAGGTATAAATATCACAACCCATAGGCAAATTTACTGACCATGAGGACTCCATAGGACCACCAGTCTGCAGCTTGCGTGTGACCTCTTCTGTTGACCACCTGAAAGCAGAACAGAAGAAAACAAATTCTGTAACATAATGCATTTTCAGATCAATTGATTGTTTACTTATTTTGTTTGAGGCTATATAAACAGAGTTACAACATATAATTAATGTTATTAAAGAAATAGTGGCAACCATTTCCTGTTTATAAAGACTTATATAGCCCTGTAAGAGGAGTTAAGTATAGAAAAGTATGTCTCCCATTTGAGTCAGTCAAGTCGCAATATTTCAAATGATACACATTTTGCTGTTGGAATTTCATCCAGCAATTGCCATGATTAGCTTTAGTGCAGAAAGCAGGAGTTTGCTAGGCAGTTAAAACTGTTTCATTTTAGTGTTAATTCTCAACGGATGAAAATTTTGCTTGCAACATAAATTTCTCAATGATTTAAAATCAAAACAACATAAGTAAGTTAAGTATACAGAGCAGGAGTTTTCCAGGCATTTTAAGAAGGCACTTAATTTTTTTTTTTTTCAGTGCTAATTCTCAACAGATAAAAATTTCTCAATGATCTTAAAAAGCAGTCGTGAGTAACTTAAGTACATAGAGTAGGAGTGTTTTGTAGTTAGTAAAAGGTAATTTCAGCAAGAAACTCAAAAGTGTGACTACTTTTAATTTATTCACATTCTTTTGTGCAGATTTAATCCAATCAAAAATCAACTGGAAGCTGTCCTCGGTTTCTGATTGGATAATTAATGACTGCATGAAAGAATGTGCAATTAATTAAAAGTGGTCACACTTTGCAGTAAAACCATTTTAAATTCTTGATTGATTTAAAGCGATGTGACCAACTTGAACAATAATCACAAAGGGCAGGGCAGACTTTCTCAGGTATTTCAAAAACAATATTGAACTGTTTAATCTTTCAACCAATTAAAATCAACATGACTAACTTAAGTACACTGAGCAGGAGTTTCTCAGGAATTTTAAGAAGGCAGTTAAACTGTTTTAAGATCTCAACAGATCACAAGGCAGTGAAAACCTACATGTCTAACTTAAGTATACAGAGCAGGAGTTTCTCAGGAGTTTTAATAAAAATAATGTATTAATAATAACACTGCACATGGTTTTGTTCCTTAATTGTGTGCTAAGCACTAAGATCTTCACAGCAAAAAGCTAACTTAAAGCCATTTTGGAGCACGGACATGACGTCCAACCATACTATAAAATTAGTCGACAGACAATTTCACCATCTGGTCAGACAATGTCCAATAACTGAATGTTATTTCCAGCACTGCACTACGGTAACCACTAACTACACAAAAGGAAAGATGGAGGTTAAAGTTTACCTCTGGTGCCATGTATTCTACTGTTCCACAGAATGAATACGTCTTCTGGTCATATTCAGATTCCTTTGAAAGACCAAAATCTAAAATACAAGACAAAGAAATGTAAACAAACAATTCAGACATGTACCTTTGACAACATCTTGTTTAAGATTATTTCAAGCATTCAAGTTCCAATAGTGACCACAGTCTCCTGTTGTGTGGATCACACGTCTTAAATCATGCTCAAAAATCAACTTAATTGACTTGAAAAAGATTCATAGGAAAAACACAGTAACGGAGACTGGTCAAACACTGATCACCAGACCATGAAAATAATTTTGGCAGTTGCCTTCCAGAAATTTTCACCAGTACATGGTATTACTTAATTTATTAATTAAGTGCATTCTGTTTCAATTTTTTATCACGATTTTCATTTCATTGGCTTCCATTTCACATTTGGAGGTTTGAACCTTTAAAAAAATGAAATAACATGTTCAAGAAGGGTGACCCTATTCGGCAGAATGGCGGAATGATAGAATGGCACTTGTTTGATAGCGGTTGCTTGCAGTCAGCTTATATTTGCTGGTTAGTATTGCCCTAACCAACAAATAAAAGCTAACCACAAGCAAACTGGGGGAAGCTAGCTGCAAGGAAACCGGGGTGAAAATTAGTGTCATTCTGTCATTCAGCCAAGTAAGGTCACCCTTCAAGGGACATTATAGAGGACTAACCTGTAAGAGTGACATGACCACATGCATCTAGAAGAATACTGAAAAACGAAAGAGAGAATAAGTGATTAAATGTATGGCAATGCTTTGGCAAACTTTGCAACATAACACATCTCTCAATCCTGTTAGTCACATGGATCACATGCAATATCACACTCAAATTCAAATGGTAAGAGTTGATTGGCTATAATCCAGCATTCCATATATGGGAGGGGATGACTCAGGTCAAAAACCGACCAAGTTGAAACTAATAAAAAACATCTGATGGCAAAGTGAGGCTTGTGTCTATCAAAGACTGGAATTCCTTAATTAGCACCTTGCATGTTAAACTAGAATCTTGTAACTACAAATTACATCTGTAGTGAACGATATAACCACAGGTAGATGCAATCTTTACTAAGATTAATTATTGTGAGACCTTGAACACAATGCAACAACTTGACTGATAATGATGTGTAACCGTGATGTAGGTTACATTATTTTGTCTTACTCGCACAAGAGACACTGTAATGTCGTTCTGTCTACGTCACTATGCTTCTACTATTATGTTGTACAGTTCACACTGGTAACACAACATCAGACATGTTTTTATTTTTTTTTTTTATTGGCTTTATAAACATGATCTTGTCATAGTGTGAACCAGGTAACCAAATTACAACAATTAAAAAACTGGTGACCATGTGGTGCCGATAAAAGTACCAAACTTTGGTACGTCAATGACATAGTCAACCTGCAACATCTGTACTTGATCTCAGTTTACCTGGTGCTATGTAACTAGCTTGTTGGGTATTACAGTAGGAAAGGGTAGCGCATGGAAAAAAAACTCAGAAACAAGCATAGACATACTTTTCAGGTTTTAGATCTCTATAAATAATTCCTATTTTGTGAAGATGATCCAGGGCTAAAGCCAGCTCAGCCAGGTAGAATTTTACATCTTCTTCTGTGAACATTATCTGTTGAAGGAGGGTATGTATGCATGTAGCATCAAAACATGATCAAGATAAAAAGTATAAAACAGGCAAGTGCAAAATAAGGTAATAAGTACATGCTTATGTATTCAAATAAGCCAGCTTTGTTATACAGGTGTATAGGTCACCGGATTATGGCTTACCTCTTTTGATAGTCTCGTGAACAAATCTCCTCCTCTCAGAAAATCAAGGATCAGGTAGACTTTACCTTCTGTTTGGAAAGCTGGCAAATGACAGAAAACAATGTTATCCATTTCTGTCACATTTCATAATTGTTAGAGAAAAAAAAAATTGTAAGAAAGTACACACTAAAAACCCTGTACTTGTAGAAACAAAGAACTAGCACAAGATGTTGACATGTATTTAATGATGGTATAAGCAGAAACAATTGAAATTTAATTTATGAAAATCAACAGGTGATTTTCCTTTTTTCCTGCAGTGTTTTCTAAAAGAAATATAGAGCTATTCATCTGTGTTTTTATCCAGTTTATAGAAACAATCGTGAAAGTTTGGGAGAATTCCAAGAAGCTGTCCCACGGCATTTCTCATTCCCCCAAAACTTCCACTCATGTTTCTGTGACTTGATAGAAACAAACAATTTTTTTGTCAAAACCTGAAATTTTAAGATGCATCTTATATGTACAAAAAAGTCAGTTTTGGGTTTCAATAGTCTATACAAACACTTCAGAATGATAAGAACATCTTGAAAATTCTAAATGTACAAGAAGTTTTATTCCCACATCCCAAGATATTTTTAAATTTCCCAAATTAATTATTTAAACTCTGCATTTTTTGTACGTTCTTTGGAAAAAACATGTACCATGGGTACATATAAGCACGTTAATAATAACATACCCAAAATATACCCCGTTAACAACCATACTCTGCATTTGGTTAGCATAATCCTGATCCAGGTGAAAGCTTTGCATTTCAACACAGAAAGAGAATTTTCCCGCAAAACTTAAATATTCATAGTAAAAATCAAGAATTGCACCCAGCATTCAATCTTTGTATTCAGCCACAATTTTGTCTTAATTTTTACTCAAAGATCATTATCTGGATAATAATGGATTTAATATTCTTAACACACGTTTTACTTCAATCAAAGTGAAGTGCATATTGGTTTCGATAAAGCAAAATAAGTTATAATTGCACTCACCATAGTGAAGTTTTACAATGAACGGATGTTGAACATCCACCAGGATATCTCTCTCTTTTTTAGTTCTCAAGCGATCGCGAACTGTGGGTGAAAAAATGAGCAACAAACACAGGTATTCAAACCCCTTCAGAAAGGTCAACAAATTGAAATTACTGATATTATGCATAACAGAAAATCTGATTTGCAGTGAAAAGGATTTTCAAAGAAACAATGCTTATTGGCATTTAACAAGCTCAGTAATTCAATTTTCCCAATTGGACTCCGTTCGAGAGAGCAAAACCGAAGGCTATACAAATTCGAATAGAATATCCAATATCAAAGATGTACATTTCATCTCCCTCTCACGCAAACTTGTAGCTGGGATAGGAACAACACTTCGCGGAACGAGTTTTCATGTTCAAAAAAATACACTTTCACAGAAACTGAAAAGATTTAACAACGGAAACATACGGTAAAGTCAACATACGCAGCAAATTGCGTCTGAAGCTCACCTTTCAGCGTTGCTTTCTTGAGGACCTTCATGGCGTATAAATTTCCCGCATCGGCGTCCGTCAACTTGCGCACCAGAAATACCTGAAACAATTTAATAGCTTGTCATCTTTGCGAAAAGCGCTTTGCTGGTAGTTAACACAATGGTGAATGAGGTTCAAACTGCAGGACCATATACAAACAGCGGAGTGACGATAAATAATGATTAATACGTAAAATGGCCAGCGTAGGGTAGATTAAGGATGACAAATCGTAGCGCGAAGACGAGATCATTTCACCTTGAACAGGTAATATTTAGACTACAGCAGGAGACCAAATTGAAAATTACCTTTCCAAAGGAGCCTTGACCAAGCACTTTAAGCAGTTCAAACTGCGACGGGTCGGCCTTCTGAAAGCCCTTAGAATTAGCAAATTCTTCCGATACATCGATAAGAGAAGATGTCTCTTCGATGGGCTGTGAACAGGAAAGAGAACAGTGAGCTTGCATACAGCGGCATTCATCCCGACAGACTCAGCAAAGCTTATTTATATTTAGCGATAAAAATGCGCTTACTCCGTTTTTATTTTCGTCAGTCATTTCTTCGTCTGCAACCTATTTGAGAGTGGGAATTGTACCATATTAGATTTGCCCGTGTAATGAGCTTCGACCCCTGACAAAATCGAAATTGAAAATTCAAACTTCACTGCCAATTTGCCAGAGCATACAATCACCTCACTCTCCTCATGAACTTTCATTTTCTGCCAAGGGTCGGCTAAATACGCCAAAGGCATGTTGAATTCCTCGGCGCTTTCCAGCCAAAGCTGTCTTCTTGTATTCAAACTACCCTTACGTCTCAAAACACAGTCTGGTCTGGTTGTGTGTGAAATTCGACTTTCAGAACGAGGCTCAGCTAAGCCACGCCAAAAAATGCATTTCTCGTTTCTTTTACGACCGGAAGCGGAAATGGAGCGAACGCTCTCATAGGTAGGAACAAAATGAGATCAAAGTCAACGCAAATCAACCAACAGCGTTTGTTTATCATCTGACCTGCATCAGTTGGGAAGGATGTACGCAGGGAAATAGTTACAAGAGCGTGGTTCATGACGATCGACACGAAATATTTTAATAATAATGAACGCGTAACGTACTGAATAGAACGAAATTAAGATTGTCATACCATAGCTTTTCGATTACAGTGAAAATAAAATTCACTTAAAATAATTCCTTTTGTTCGCATGAAAAGATGTTTTAGTTTTGAAAGGAGTATCACTAATATTAAAATTTAAACAAAACGTGTCATCTTTAAATATACTTATGATTAATAACGCAATCGCACAAAATATATTTTTTACCACAGACATCTACAGGAAAATTTGTGGAAAATAAAATACAGAATATATAACAAGTTTGATGTGTTCAAACGTTTTTCATCGAAATCGCCATGTCTTAAACTCGACTCATAACTGAAACCCCATCACTATAACATTACATCATTTTTTGCTTCGGTCTGAGAACGACATTCGACTGATCAGTTGTTCTGTTTGTCTACGAACGAGTCACGGAATGGGCTTCCTCGACCGGCATAGCACGGCGATTCAACAGATTTCGCCTTCCCTTCGTCGATACTGTTTCAATTTCGCTTCTGGGGATAGTATTCACAAAACAGGACTTTAGATAATCCAACATTAAATCGCCTTACAGGGACGAACAAGCGATTCAACGCGCTTTCAATATACAGTCGTCTGGCATGAGGTACACACTGAGAATAAAATCATACCTTGTTCACCATCTCTCGAAAATTTCACCAAGCCTTCAATAGCTCTTCCTATTTCCCACAATAAATACAACAAGGATCGCACAGCGCAGATTCTATTCTTAATGGCCGTAGACTCGAAGAACAGTCCAATATGACTTTTTACGATGCCGAGGCACGTAGGGTAAAGTCTCGGCAATGTTTCTTCCTAATGTCACACAGTCAATTTGCATAAGGGACATCTCGACACTTCCGGAACTTTCGTTTGTCTTATACGTGACGTCATCGGTGTCAAGCCAAAACCTTTTATGGACGCCCAAATTTGTTTCCGCGGTTTCTGCGCTGTAGAATTAATTCACTGGATCATGGAAAAATGCCAAGCTGCGTGTTTGAATGACTGTTTTGAATATCAATGGGTAAATATATCTATTTCTCGGATAAACAGCATCGCCATAATTGAGACATCACACCTAACAGGGTTCTACTTAAACAGCGCTGCAGCGCCTTGCAACTTCAAGTCTATTTATAGAGTTGACAACATTGCACTTTCAAGACAACCAAAAAACATTTAGGCCAAACATGGTTTCTAAAAGGAAATTGAAAGGCGTTTTCACAATTACATATGAAGGCCGATAATTTCCGATACTTTTTTTGTTTCGTTTTAGGCGGGTGGGTAACAAGTGAAAGCTTTTAAAATTACATCAGTTGCGTTGGTAAAAATTTTTTTTAACTTACGGCACAATAAAAAAAATATAGACAAACTTCCAAAGAAGACTCAGATTATTTTTATTAAAAACACCATAAATTTCTCGTACAAAAATCGAAGTTGAAGCGCATCAGTCATGTTCATGTCACGAGAGGTAAAGCAGACGCGCCTCTTGAAAGAATCTTTAAATATATACATACTCAACCTGATACAGGGCCTTCAAAGACGGTGTAGAAATTGTTGCTTAAAATATTTTGTGTAATAGCTTCACTGGACGACTCTCGGCCCGCGATTACAGATCAAATTTCGCCTGTATTCGCAGGTGAAAAACCCTGCGAGAGTTATCTACACTAACATCTAATCTGGAGAAAACGGGAAGGGAAGTGGGAACAGGCTGTTGAAAATCATTGTCAACAAGAATATAGATATTCATCATGCTTGAAAGCAGATATGACGTGTTTTGGCAAATAACGTGCAAATAGCTGGAAGGAAAATGATTAAACTTGTTGCCAACTCCTGACAGGCCGTTTTCCTTCTCGAGGGACGAAGAATAAACTCACCACCGCACAATAAACCGCGTGGTTAGACACGTCACATTTTTCAAATTTTTAGCGGGATTAACTTCTAAATATTGGCTCTCACAGGTCAAAAGAATGAAGCTTGTTGAAGTGTGTGACTTTCCGCCGTTTCCGCTAAGTTCAGACAGAGTTCTTGACAGGCAACTATTGGCGCCAGTCAGCGGAAATGGTATGGTATATTTACTTTATTATACCAGTTATACTACCTACCACTGATAAAAATATAACTGAATCTAATCGAAACAATAGATTTAATGAAGAAAATTATTATTGGTTTTGTTGTTTATGTGTTGCTGTCGTTGTTGTTCGTGAGACTCAAAAATCAGTTCCAAACTAAAAACAAAACGCCCTTAAAAATTCGCAGTCAAGAGTGCGAAAATCCGCATTTCCGGGCAACAAGAACTTATAAAGACAAAAAAAACCAGACCATTATACTTAATATTTTGCAGTGAAGCTTCCAACTTGGAAATGTTGCACGTTTTGGGAAATTTATAATGCTACCCTAATCTCATGATTTTCCTTTCTTCCTTATTCTAAAAGCTCAAGCGAGACTATGCTTTTAATAGTCACTGAGGAGGAGAAAGACAAAAGATAGAAGACCTTTGGAACTAGTCTGTTCAATGATATTCAAAGCGTTCAGCATGTTCAGTTCGTTGGTTAACAGTGTGAAGAAAGGCGAGTGGAAGCTAAAAGAGACGAGCAAACTCTTCGCCTCGCCTTACTTTAACTTATTTATTTATTTCTTTGTTTCTTTGTTTTTTTGTTTGTTTCTCTCTCGTTGTTCTTCGCACTGCCCTCCAACTAACCGAGCGCCTAACCACGGGACAGGCTACTCCGCACCAATTTGGGACCGCCACCTAGACCATACATGTCTGACATGTACACCCTCGGGACCAACTCAAGCTGTCCATCTTAGACAGGTGCCCGTTTCAAAGAGAGTGCGTTTCAGTGTGAACATGACTTCGGCAAGCCCCCCAGCCAGCCAGCGCTACCGAGGGATTCCGCCCAAGACAGTGTACTGTATACACAGTAAAATCCCGATCGATTTCTAGAACCTCAAGGAAAAACGAAAATTGGTTCGAAAAATCGGGAATAAAATTGCGGAGAACTACTATCCAAAAGAAAAGAAAATTGGTTCGAAAAATCGGGAGTAAAGGTATCACAGAGAACTACTATCCAAGGGAAACGAAAATTAGTTCGAGAAATCTGGAGCTTCGAAAAACCGCGGGTTCGAGAAATCTGGATATTACTGTACTACCTGCAGCGCTTACTTTCAGTGTTACTCGATTCGTGACCTTGACCCGTCAAGACGTAATAAAATCGATAATAAAAGATGGTCAGACAATAACGGTTGCGAAGTTGTGATAAGGGCGTGGGCGCCACAAACAATAACTAACTTGGTGTAGTTCATCTAGTAAGCCGATGGCGCAATGACCGTAATGAACTAAACTGAATGAATGAATTCTGGATAGAGCTAGCGGCGTTTTTTCAGCCAGTGACATGATAGCAACACATGAATAGCATTCTTTTAACAGTGCCTAGCGCTTTGATCGCGTTTTATCTCGAATAACCAGCAAAACAGCGGTTGTCACACAGGCTGAGTAGCGGCCATCGAAGATTCTGGAAACCAACCCCACCCTCCACTGCCTCGTAGATTGTGGACAACGAAGTTAGTCAAGGGAATCGAAGCATATAAACGTATGCGTGTATTAGAATATTAATTCGCTTTTACGTGCTTTCAGTAAAACGCCCGTCATGTTAATGGGAAATTTGAGGCGTGTGTAATTTTTCGATTGAAACGTCGGCATTTTGCAACTGTATCCAAAACGTAGTTTTCCTAGACTCCTACTCCCCACGTCTTTGTCTAAATATCAGGCACACAAAACAAAATAAAATCGGTTCCGTTGGTCAGCCTTGCCCGCAAAGATTCAGTTATTTCAATATTATAAAAATTATATTGAATCGGTGAAGTTGGTCCTGAAGAAATGAAGTATGCATGTAATGATCACAATGTACGAGAAACCACGAGTGGTATTCGGACCCTGTAAATGAAATCTAACACAAGCGATTCAAACGCTAATGTAAGCAAGGGAAAATACGAGAAAAAACAAATGTGAACTAGCGCAACCCGAGCGCAAATCTCTTACTCCATGTGTGAACATACGAACTGCTATAAACACAAATGCAAAATAGCGAAGCGTGACCGCCATCTTGGAAAAAAAATAAAATTGCGTACAGTAACGTTCCTCTCCTGGTGACTTACGTGTGAGCATCACTTGCATTTGTATCGCTTGTGTGAACAAGGCATAAAAACATTGCCCGATGCTCGTGTTTTTATAGACATGTTTTCCGGCAAAAATACGTTCCCACAATTATAGACGCCAAAAGGGCGTTCCATTAAAAACAAAGGCCAGCGGAAATGTCGGAGAATTACCCTCCTCAAAAAGCTTAATGATCATTGACTTAGCGGTAATATTTGTGGATTAATCCTACAGCCAAACATTTAAAAATCTCTTCAGTTTCGCCGTCTATCAAGAGTTTATATTCATGTTACCCGGGGATGTTATCACGACTGGCGAGAAATCCAATGCCAATAGAATTCGAAGCATCACAACCTGCGATCAAATATGGAGGGAGACGCTTAACCATCACATCGTGAAAAACACTGAACAAAAAGTCTGAAGTCGGACCTCGCATATTTGAAAATTCTCCTCAGTTATTGTCGTACGTCTCATTTAATATGAGTTGAGAGAACTTGTCGGCACATCAACAAGAAATATACCCAAGTTGATATAATCCCGATTTTTCTTTACCGTCGTTTGTTGTATGAATGCCGCTAAGAGAACTTACATCTTGATCAGGCTCTTCGGCAAGATTAAAAGAACAAGTTTGATTGCTTTTCGTAAAGTTTTTCGTAAAGAGCAAGTTTGATTCGCTGTATGAAGAAACAGTTGAGGTCTGTTGACTGAGTCCGGACTGTAGTTCCTATCCCCGGGAAAGACTATCAAATTCATTTATTTCCTTACGCTCAGAAATTTCACAAAATCATGCCTGGTCTGTTAGGTGTCTTTTCGTTCACTTGTATGGACGACTTGTCTGCCAATTCGAACCACATTTAACTTTTTTCCGCAGACGAAAGCGCCCTCTAGCTCTCTTTCTAATGTAACGCAAGTAATACCAGTTAAATCCCACCCCCAACCGCCCCCCATCCCCCTCCTCAACAACTCCTTTAAATTACGCGACAGTGGAAACAAGCGTTACGAAGTCGAGTTAAACAGCCGCATGCGTGGAAAGTGAGTTTCTTTCAATCATAAAATTCTGTTGTTTATAACAGGATTAGAAATAATCTGTGCAGGAGTAATTGTATTCAATTGTATCAAGAGCTCGATTTTTGTTCTTTTGCTTCAGTTTGTAGAATACACTTCTACGTGGGAGAGATTCTGACCCCTAAATTCCTTTTGACCCACAGAAAACATAACAACAGAGCAATTGGTGTGTGCCGGAATCCAGGTATAAAAGGACTTTGTGAGGCTTTTAAAGTTAGTGCTATTGTCCGTTGATATTACTTCAATTGCCTGTTATGAAGCACTTAATTCAATAACATCACGTCCATCTGAAGTACATAAGTGTTTTCTTGTTATTTCTCTCCTATATATGTATTATATTTGTTGTTATTTACTTACTCCCCACCAATTTCTCTTGTCCCCACTTAGTAAAATTAACGAATTGACGTGAGGTTTTTTTCTTGCTTCTGTTCCGGCTTAATGACGTCATAACAAGTAGATCAGCAGGGTGTTGCTACAAGAGACTCAAAAAAATCTCACGCTCGATTTATGCTTTGAAATAACAACCTTAATTTAACCTGGCAGCCAGTAGGTTAATGTTTAGTTCATGCTTAAAAAGCCTGCACAAAAGAAATAAAACGTTACAAATGGCTGACTGTAGGTTTATTAATAAACTGGCCATTAGGCTATGACAGACATCATTTTTAGTATAATTTCGCGTTTTGGACGTTTGCGAGCAGAATGACGACACTACCGTGTAGTATATTGCGAACAGAATAACAACGACCTCCTATAGAAGTATTGTGGTGAGTACAAGTTCTGAGCATAATTGGTTATTTAATACGAGAAAACATATCTAGAATTAACACAGAGTTTTTGCCAAGTTACCTGAACAGTTTCCTCTTTCAGATATTCATTAGTGAGTTTAAAAAAAAACGCATTTTTTTCTGGTGTATTTACCCGGTTTTCACTATTATAATGAGACTTTTACGGAATATGGTACGTTAATCGCAGTTAATCTTTTAAGTGAGTCAGTATTGTTCATAGTCTTTATTGACAATGTTTAAAAGGCCGGAAACACGTAAGCACGGCTTGAACGCGCGTAAAAAGGACTTACACCCCCGACATACGTCACTTTTATTTAAACCTCGGATTTACAGAGTAGCTGTAAATAGAAAGAGAAAATAAAGAAGAAATGAACTATGACAAAAAAAAATCTAATCGTGAGTTTGTAGGTTTTATGTACATCTTTAAGAGGCCGTTTACCAAGAAAAGGAAGCACACCATTGCTATATGCTTCCATTGAGAACTTTATTGATGTCTGATGAGTGGCAGCCGCAAGGAATTGAAGAAAATTACCTGTTGTTGTGTCTGGTGCATGGTGGACGAGCTTAGGAACCAGTCATCTTCCATTGGCAGACTCAACTCGAGCCAAACTCAAATCGACTCCGAAACTTTGTTCGAATTTATCGTTGATGTTTACATTTTTATGCAACGGGAAATTCACGTTAATTATAAAAATGTAAATATAACTTTTCACAAATTCGCGTTAGTTTCATAATGAGTTTGCCTTTGCTTGCGATGTGACAGTAAAATGCTTCGCGATATTCCAGTAAATAGAGAGATTAAGCATGACGTTTGTTTTCCCGCTATCTGCAAAAATTCCACTTTTGCCGTCTGCTGTTTGGCACTTTTACACGGAAACTGATTAGTAAGATGTATTTGTCGTCAACATGTGAATTTTTCCCTGTTTTCCTGAGGTTTTTACTGTAGAATTCGATAAAATCAGGGGCGCCCCCCCCCCCCCGAACAAAATGAAAGTGCTGCGTTTGCCGTTTGCCGCACAACGTCATGCTAATCTCTGAAGTGCAGTGACCGCCGTTGACCGCGACTAAGTCATTTTTTCGTCCGAGAAAATATAATTTAATTGTTCAAGAGAAGTGAAAACCAAACCTGAACCGGAAAGAGAAACGTACAAACTAATCCACATTCCGACTGTCAAGCCGATTTAAATTTACCCTATAAAGTCCTTTTTTTCTATTATCCCCAAAACACCAAAAACTTCGGCATTTTTCAGCAGACATGGGTCTGAGTTACTGGAAATAACTCGTCCTCATTCACGCAATCTAAATATCTATGTTTTGAGGCGTTTTGTTAGTTCTTGTGTGATTTTGGTGTATGTTCGGGAGGGAAAAGGTTTTCTCAAAATGTTTGTAAAATTTAGAGAAATAAGAAATATTGAAAATATATATTTCAAATTAGAATTTGAAGTTAACAATTAGTAGATGGACACAAAAGCCACACACTATCAACCCGGGGTGTTTATGCCTGGGGTCACTCGCTGTCCGGTTTGGCGTTTAAAAAAAGTAGTTTCCCTTCTTCTATCCCCTCATTAAACCTCTTCAAATTTAATTAAAATTCACTCTTATTTTTGATGGAGTTTTTTCCGCGTTTGTGAGTGGTAAACGTGTCGTAAACGTGCATACACGTGCCCGTGTACAGAGCATGTTCAATCTTCCTTTGACGAAATTAAGAGAACGAGATTTTATTTCATCTAAACAGCAAGCACCAAATCAAGTGTTGAAAATTTGCAAGTATAGCTGGGTACGTATGCTGACATTCAGTTTCGACCTTAGCATCGGCCCATATTCGGAGATAATCCTACTGGTACATGTTGGTTTGGGAGGCGCGGTGGCCTAATGGTTAGTGCGCTGGACTCCGGATCGAATGGTCCGGGTTCGAGCCCTGGCCGGGGTACTGCGTTATGTTCTTGGGCAAGACACTTTACTCTCATAGTGCCTCTCTCCACCCAGGTGTATAAATGGGTACCGGCGAATTTACTGCTGGGGGTAACCCTGCGATGGACTAGCATCCCATGCAGGGGGGAGTAGAAATACTCCTAGTCGCTTCATGCTACGGAAACCGGGATAAGCTCCGGCCTGATGGGCCCCTTGGCTCGTAAGCAGACATTACATGTTGGTTTAATAGTGATCTAATCGGCTTACAACATAAAATGAAGAATATAAAAGTACAGACCGATACAACGTAGAATGGCTTTAAATTGTGTACTCAATTTGGGCTGGCCAAACCAGCCTTCTTCAGGTAAAATTCTTCAGCCTTCTTCAGGTACCTGAAGAAGGCTGGTTTGGCCAGCCGAAATATAGTACATAATTTAAAGCCATTCTACGTTGCGTCTGTCTATGCTTTTATATTCTTCATTATGAATAAACAGCGTTCCCTAATGAAATCATCTTGGAGCTTGTGGCTAAGGTACATAAATTTACATTGAGGAATTTCAGTTTGTTTGTTGAACTTTCCCAGGGGCTGAAACGAAATGAGGCTATATCAGTGAAATTCTGTAACCATTTATTTTCATTTTTACTTAGCTTTCTACAGCCCCTGAAGAAGGTTAGTTTTGCCTAACCGAAAAAAATTACCCTCTTGTGTTGAAAACGGTCCCAGGCCCCAGCTGAAACAGACAAAACTCTGAATCTTCTGTCACCTTGATTCCTTGACAGCGGCTGTCACCGTGATCGATATCTCATTGGTCGGTTGAGGTCATGTGATATTAGAATTTGGCGGGGAATACGCACGCCATCTTGTTCGCTCTGATTGTCAGCTCGAGTTTACCACGAGGGAAAATAATTTTCGATTTTTACCATGTCGGGATCGCCGAAAGAAAATGGTACGGATGTGAAATTATTTTGCTATGATCGTACAAGATCTATATTTTGATTTCTGTTCTGTTTTCATTTAAGAACCTTTTGACGACGCGGTAGAAGAAAGGATCATCAATGAAGAATACAAAATCTGGAAAAAGAACACACCGTTTTTGTATGATTTGGTGATGACCCATGCTTTGGAATGGCCAAGCCTTACTGTGCAATGGTTACCTGACGTTACAAAGTAAGTGTGCTTATTTCAGGTGATTTTGTAAGCTTGTGAGCTTGGATCGATAGAAGAATATGCGCAAGCTTGCTAATTTTTATTGATTTCACTGATTGTCACTCAGTCAATGTACAATTCCGTATAAGTTTTGTACGATTATAAGTCCGAGCTGTTTTTCACAACTGATTTACTGGGAGTTTAGCTTGTTTGATGCGGCGTTTATCAAATTGTAGAATTATGCTTTAGAGTACTATTATTGTACAATTACATTGTCACCTTACGATTTACACAGTTAAATTCATTAGCACTCGGAAAGTTAAGAGCTTATGAGCTTGAAAATTAGGAGTCACAGTTAAAGTTTATTGTGCGACTAAATTTCCTCCAATCAAATAGAAAAATAGAAGATTCGAGACAAACTGCCGTATTTGGAATAAAGAAAATCGCTTCGATGTTGTGTTTTTTAAAATAATCTGTAGCAAGTTTACACTTCCTGTTGCAAAACCTGGTTTTACTATATACAGTATACCAAGGAACATTCCATTTGATAGATGCCCCCCCCCCCCTCCTCCTGTTCTTCTCCTAAGAAAGAAAGATCAAAGTGCTGACATGATGCCCACCCCCCGGAAATAATCCAAATTGTTTTTCTTTACCCCGTCAGAGAAAAAGCCAACTTTTCCCTCACCCCCTTTGGAAATACTTCAAAAATCAAACAATACCACCAATTTTCAAAGTCCCTCAGAAAAGTCATTGAGTAGGTGAGGAGGGTGTATCTATGAAATGGAATGGCCCCAACAGTATTAAACGTGACATAAGCTTACTTTGTTGTCCATTTGCTAGATTTCTATTATTTTGTCTTGCAGGCCAGAAGGAAAAGACTATTCTATACACAGAATCATTCTTGGGACCCACACGTATGTCACACGTTATTGTTATGATGTTGCTAATATTCGTGTACAGTGCTTTCAATAAGACTCAGTACCCACTGGAGCTGCAGTGGGTATTTTGAGGTATAAAGTTGAGGTGTTTACAGCTTCATATGTTGCTTTCTCACAACTGCCGCACAAGGGCAGCCACCTACATGCGTATTGAAAGCACTGGTGGAATAAGTGTGCCGCACACTAACTAATTTTCCGTTATCTGGGTCAAATCGGGTCAAAATTTTTTGGGCCATCAGCTTGTTGCACATCACCTGTTTTTTTTTTTTCATGACTAACTGCATTGAGGCTTGGAGCCGCCTCATCCAAAATCGAGATGGTGCCGCTAGCTTTCTAATTGGTTATGATGTGACCAAGCCCCAAACAATTGTAGTGATCCACTGCACACTAGCCAGCAAGGCCCAACAACACATTTTGAGATCTAGTACTGCCAAATATTGCCCGACAAGGCCTGATCTCATCGTAAACTTGTCTGAATTCACCATGCACACTAGCTGACAAGTGAAGATTTTTAGACGACCTACTAGTGTGCAGTGGGCTATACACACTGTAACTAACATCTCTCTTAACATGCCTGGATGTTTGCCAGGAGTTTGATGGAAACTCCACCAGGGCTGGATTGTTCAATGCACGATTAAACTAATCCAGGATAAGTGTGAACTGTGATTTCAGTTTCTTAACTTTTAAGTGAGGTCTTCTGTTTATATTTTCTGCCCTCCAGTTTTGACATCAACTATTCTCAATCCCCACAGAACATAAGCAAAAACACTTTTATACATGGGAAATTGAACCCCTGATCAACTTTTAATCCTGGGTGAGTGTGAATCGACTTTCAAGCAACGTGGCCCAGGGAGACACAATTTTGTCAGATTGTTTCAATTTGCCAGCACAAACCGCAGCCCTTCAACCCCAAGAGATTTTGTTTTTACTGCTGGATATTTTTTCTGTAGACAGCACGGATAGGATTTTAGACCAGGATCAGTTAAAACTCACAACAGAATTTCTTCATATTTATCCAGACCAGGAAGGTGTAAATGTTACCTTTTACCTGGTCTGTATTTTAGATGCCAATTTTCAGACACATGCCAACTGTAGATTTCTGAAATGCCAAAAGTTAAAAACTTTAAGTTTTTCCCATGCATAGAAAAATGTAACTTTACTATCAAACTCAGAAAACCGTGAACACCTGAAATATTTCAGGAATGTTGATTGTCTAGTGCCCAATCAAAATAAAGTTCAGGACACGCAAGCAAACCTCAAAACCACAAACTATTAACCGTTGCTGTTTGCGATTTAGTTTTCTCACGCCTGATTGGCTTTTTCCTTGCAACACAATAACATTCCATTTATATTTCTGGTGTTCACGGTTTTCTGAGTTTCACAGTAACAGCTGTTGTGTTTATAAATGATTTTAGGTCTGATGAGCAGAATCACTTGGTTATAGCGAGTGTTCAGGTTCCTAATGATGATGCTCAGCTTGACACAAGCCACTATGACAGTGAAAAAGGAGGTAGCATTGCTGTTTCAGCCATTATCTGTGCTAACTTACTGGCTTAACGTTCCCCTGGCCAAAAGCAGCTCTTTATTTAACTCAAGAGTTGGGAGTTTTCACTGATTTACTGGGCGTCAGCCATGTGAAAGGGGAGATAGGGACACAAGACTCTTTTAATTAAAAAATTTACTGAGATGTGCATGGGGAAAATAATATGTTTTTAACACCAATAAATTTCTTAAAAGGTACCAGAATTTTATGTTTTGCATTTGGCTCAAATTCATTTTACAGCTTGCCTTTAAGAGGTTCCAAGCTGGCTCTTTCGACCATTTTCTTGTGCAAGTTTATTTTAAACACTTAGTCCTTACACAATCACTTCAACATTGTAGCAGTGTTTTGGCAGCAGCCATCTAGTTGGTGTTCTCAAATGATACGAACTTGAGGGTCATACAGGGGGGGTCTCTGGCACAATTCACGGACGAAAAAAATAACGAATCACGGATATTGAAATTTCATTTTCCCGAATCACGAAAATAAGTATTCTTTTATCCTGTTCTTACACTACAAATAGTGTTTGAAGAAATCAAAATTGATTAAGAAATTACGAAAATAAGAAAGAAACATACACTTTTATCCTGTTCTTACTCTACAAAGAGTGTTTGACGTTACGATAATTATACGGAGATCACATTTGAGGTCTCGCATCTCAAAATCACGCAAAATAAAGTCAATAATGTGGTGAAATCACGAATATTGGTTATTAATTCAAGCTCTTCACGTGTCACACAAAACCTTCTGGTCACGGGTCACGAAGAATAAATTTATTAAATTCACGTTTCACGGAAAATAAAATCAGCTAATCACGTGTCACGAGAATACCCCTGTACAACCCTCGAACTTGACACATAAGAAAAGATTTTATTTAGCAAAGGATAGAAGTTATTTGGGAGCACCCATAAGGTGGCTATGATATGCATGGCCCAGAAATGTACTATAGTAAACATCCCTTTTACAGTGCTTTGTTTTATTCACAGAGTTTGGCGGTTTTGGCTCTGTTAGTGGAAAAATAGAAATAGAAATTAAGATCAACCATGAAGGTGAAGTCAACAGGTAAAATATTCAATTCAGCCAATTTATTTTTATCCTTCTTGCTCCAGAGTCAACTAAACTTATTCTTCTTCTTTTTCAAACATATCCTTATTGTTTGTTGTAGAGCTCGGTATATGCCACAAAATCCTTGTATAATTGCGACAAAGACCCCGACAGCTGATGTACTTGTTTTTGACTACACTAAACACCCTTCCAAACCAGGTATGGATTCTTATCTTAGACTCCCATTGCAAGAAATAATCTAATTCAAAAATGCCTTTTTCCTCTGTGGCAAAAGTTTCACCCGCATATTCACTTTCATGTGAATCAATCTCATTTTCATTTGAAAACTTTTGCATAAGGACTCGTTTTGAAACAGAGGCAAAAGGTTACTCGGAAATAGTTTTTGAAAAAATGTAAAAAGTAATTAGAGAAATATGTGGTCACCCTTTATATGGACTGGGACTAGCCCGGTCGCGTCATGTCATGTCAAGTAGAGACTGGGACTAGCCCGGTCAAACCTCACGTGTAGTTGTTTGTAGTCGTTCATCATTCGGATTTGTTATGCTCGAATAAATCGTCATTTAACAAGGAAATGGATGAACTCTTATCTAGTAATGGTTGGTCTGTCAGTTTGTTGGTTGATCAGACAATAAGACAATTGGCTTATCTGTCCATTCCTTAGTCAATCAGCAAGGGTCTTGAGAAACATCAGTGATGATGACGATGATGATTACATTGGAATCCTGATTTCTTGAACCTCCAATGGAAAAGAAATTTGGTTAGAGAAATCAAAGTCGGGTGGAGGGGGGATTGCAGTGTCTGATTATTGTGGTTTTCAATAACATGTGAACTCTGAAATTCAAACCTCAACCAACAGTTTGTTTTTCACTGCCATCAATCATCTAAGGGGACCTCTCAGGAAACAGATGTTCACTTCAGCCGGGTCAAAAGGTCACATCGGTTGTGATTGGTAGATTTTGATCCACCTTTTTTTCCCCCATTTTTTAAGGTTTGTTGGCTGTCACCATAGTTGTGATTGATCACAGAGAAAAATGCTGTCATTGTGCAACTGTGTGTTATCTTTGGTGCTTCTTACATTTTGGTTTGTTAACTTGTTAGATCCTAATGGTGAATGTCGACCCGATATCCGACTCAAGGGCCATACTAAAGAAGGCTATGGCTTGTCGTGGAATCCAAATCTGAATGGCAATCTCTTGAGCGCTTCAGATGACTATGTATGTTGGTATAGATCTATGAAAAAAATATTTGTACCTATGTGGCACAGTGCACCTTTGATGTAAAAAGTGTATTCAGTGTTTATGGGTCTTTTACAACAAACAGGTGCGGACATTTTGCATGTTGTACAAATTCAGCCATGCTAGATGGCAAGCTATGCACTAGGACATTTAAAATGAAAGAAAGTCAAGTTTGACTGATTGAAGGCTGTCACCTTTTCTTGACTTCAGCACGGCAAATTTTGTAATATGTGATGATGAATGAGTAAAGGCTCATTGGTTAATTATTGTACAAGTATATGTAGTTCTGTTCAGTAAGTTAAATAAACCTGGCTTGTTTCTTCAACAGACTGTGTGCCTCTGGGATATTAGCAACATTGCAAAGGTACAAATCTATAACATTACAGCACGCAGTGTTCTTTTGTTTATTGTTTGCGAATTCTTGTGATTTAGATTAATATTTTTTTTTTGTATTAACATATTTCTACTATTTTTATTGAAATAGGAAGCAAAAACAATGGATGCAGCGCGGATATTCACTGGACACACAGCAGTTGTTGAGGTATGTCAGTTACGGCTGAGTTAAATTTCCTTCTCCTGTATCAGAGTCAGATAAGATACTCAGCTTCTTCTTTTTTTGCATTGCAGGATGTATCATGGCATCTTTTACATGACAGTTTATTTGGATCAGTAGCCGATGACCACAAGCTTATGATGTGAGTGTGCAAGGAAGTAGAATTAATGACAAAGGCACGCTTCTTATGTCACAATCCACGAAGTGCAGAGAAAGCTGATTTTTTTTCTCTGTATTAATGCCAAGTCAGTGGGCTGCTTGTGTTTGAAGCTGGCATAAGTCACTTGATTATAGACACACCTCACATGCCGTGAGCTACGAGGTTTTTGATTGGGTGCCAGGTCATCTACCATCCAACAGATCCTCACCCCTCATTCATTTTATGCTATACGGGACCCCGTTGATACCAGTCCTGCGACTAAAGGGTTTACCCTGTTTAAATATCGATTATTATTTATTATTAGTATTACTATTATTATTATTTTTAGCCCCCTCCCCCCCCCCCCCCCCCCCACCATAGTGCCTCTCTCTCCATCTGGTGTATAAATGGGTTCCAACAAATTTACCTCTGTAGGGTAACGCAGCAATGGACTGGCATCCCATTTAAGGGGGGGGGGGGGGGGGTAGAAATACTCCTAGTCGCTTTATGCTACAGAAACCAGGATAAGCTCTGGCATAATAAGCCACTTGGCTCCCTGCTAGCGGGCTAATGAATGATTCTAATGATACATTACATAGGCTTGAAAGGTTACAATGTATTGATTTCTTTATTTCCCCCAGTTGGGACACGCGTTCGACCAACAGCTCCAAGGCAACACATACGGTTGATGCCCATACAGCTGAAGTGAGTTTAATAAACTTTCAGTACCTTGTATCCCATGTTTTATAACACAAAATTGCATGCTTTTATTGATTTTTTTCCTGTTCTTTTTTGTAGGTAAACTGTTTGTCATTTAACCCATACAGTGAGTTCATTCTTGCAACAGGATCTGCCGACAAGGTGAAAAGTAAAATGTAGGACATCAAAGTTTCACCCCCCCCCCCCCCCCCACCCAAATAAACAGTTTTTAAAATCCAGTTGTAATTACTTCAACAAACAGTGGAAGCACGGCTGTCATTAAGGGCTGTAACCTGTAACACCTGTTATGGCTGAGTTACTTGATGTCACAGGTGAAGATGTTGATTGGTGTTGTGTTGCTGGTGATAACTTCAATGAAATGGCTGCTTAAAAACTTAATGACAGCCCTGGAGAAAGCGTTTACCTGGATATTGAGGACCAAAAAGATGTTTTTTTATCATTTACTAGGAGACCTAAAAGCAGTAAGATGTTTCTTGGCAAGTTACATGACAGTAGTCGGAAAAAAAGTCATTAAGATCTTATCATATGATGAAAAAATCCATGCAAATAACATAGCGCTGCAACAATCAGTCTGTAATTGGTCGCTACTCTGTTGCAATTTTCCTTATCAAGTAATATTCAATCAGTGATTCAACACAGTTCCTTGTGCAGTGCTTTGTCGTCAGTATGGAATTTTCATGGATGAAAATGAGTGCACAGGATAACACACAACATACATGCCTGCCACAGCTGTTTTGTGCAAATCTTTTCTAACTTGTGTTTTGTTCTTTTCTACTTGTTAGACTGTTGCATTGTGGGATTTAAGGAATCTCAAACTTAAGCTACATTCATTTGAATCACATAAAGACGAAATATTTCAGGTATGTTGTAAAATAATACAATATGTCTGCCCCCCTCCCCTCCCGTCGACAAAAAGCTCCCCATCTCCCAAATCTTGGACAGCAAAATCCATCTGAAAGTGAACCCTCTGAAATACATGTATGCACTGGGCTTAACCCTAACCCTGGGCTTATATTAAGCTATAGCTCTTTAAGAAAAATACAACTTTTCCAATGATAAACCCCTAGGGCTTGAGAATGCTCAGAGCAACTGAAGGACTTATTTTGGGCTTCAGTGTTAGAGCATTTTACCATGTCATCTTGTATGTGTCACAAACTTTCAGTCACTGACAGACAGTATCGCATCCAAGTATTCAAATTTTGATCTGAAAATAGCATCTCCCCCCCCCCCCTCCCATATGAAGGCGTTTCCTGAAAATAATCCCTCCTGTCAGGGACATTGAGCAGTCATGTAAGTGCAGAGCTTATTTTGTTGATATTTTACAGTATGTCAATGTAAACATTTTCTATCAATCACAGGTTCAGTGGTCTCCACACAATGAGACAATCCTAGCTTCCAGTGGCACAGACAGAAGACTACATGTGTGGGATTTAAGGTAATTTGTTTTTAATCTCAGTACGTTAGTCTTGAAGTACTACCAAACTATTAATTTAGCCAGATTTTAATGCCCTGTAGTTGGTCAGATAATTGATTTCTACTGTACTTAGCCTAACAAATATTACACAACTTCCTGTTGTGAAGATATTTTAACAAAATGAGCCACTGCTTGCAAGTCCTGTCCCAGTTGAGTTTTTTTGTGCTACTCATCATCAAAATTAATTCTGTGGATGTATACATAATAACCTAAACCAGAAAACTACAGGTTGCAGTTCATGCAGTTTAATTGTTGCTGGCTTACATTATTTTGTGTATCAAACAGCCTTTTAAACCATTTTTGATATAAACTTTTTTTAAGTTTAAAGCAACTTTATTATTATATAAAATAATAGATAAAATTTGTTTATTTGGTAGCAAAATTGGCGAGGAACAGTCATCAGAAGATGCTGAAGATGGACCTCCAGAACTACTGGTATGCACTCCTTTGTTGTTGTTGTTGTTTGATAGTTGCATGTGGCATTCAATCATTGAACAGACTGTGAGAAAGACCGACGTATGTGCACACAATTTTCCAGGATATTTGATTTGCATCTTTCCTAGATTTGCAGGCCAACTGTAGCTGGTTCATATCTTTGTTAATTATTACTCTGTTTTTGCTTTGATTTATTTTAGTTCATTCATGGTGGTCACACAGCCAAAATTTCGGACTTCTCTTGGAATCCCAATGAACCATGGGTACTCTGCAGTGTGTCCGAGGACAATATTATGCAAGTGTGGCAAATGGTGAGTGACAAGAAGTTAGAATTACTGGCATTAGTTTTTCGTCATTGTTGCTGTAGTTTTATTTTAGTTGGATCATAGTGGGTAGTAATTTACATGCACAAGTAAATATAACCATTTTCCAGCTTTCCAACAAAACTTTAAATATATCAGTTAATAGCATTCCTTGTGTACAGTTGGCTTTAGAACCACATCAAGTCATCTGATTGGGCGGAATGCAAAAGAAAAAGGGCAGGATATAAACACATTTGTTTAAAACTCACTTGTTACGTGTGTAGTGTTGTTACCATGTCTTGCCAGACACTGATACCATAGCACAAGGCAGGAGGATATCTCATGTATAATAAAGATCCTTTGCAGATTTATCCATAATAATATGTACGTCATTAGATGGCTTTGTCCGAGGAATTTCGCCTCACTCTTTTTCAACAATAACACTTTTTAGTAATAACATTTTAATTTTTTATTTTATTTTCCCCAACATTTTAGGCTGAAAACATTTATAATGACGAAGAACTTGACACTCCTGCATCAGAGCTAGAACAAGGAGCATCATGAAACTAAGTGATGAAAAAGCTGATCAATTAATATATCGCCTTGGAAGAGTCTAAGAGCCTTAAACACTGTTAATGGATCTTAGTTTTGTGAAACATGTACATGTAATATCACTGTGTTTTTCTTTTCTTCAAGAAGAAACAACAGTTCTTTCTTAGGCTGCTTGGAGTTGTTCGGTACTGGTAATACCTTGTTGTGTTCAGTGTAAATTCCATCTTCCATAGCCCCTCTGTACATGTTTGGAATTCAGTGACAACTACAGCTACAAGAATTGTGCTATTTCCCTCCATAACGGTTTTAACGTGGGGAGCAACGCGCTTAGTCTTTGTTCAAGTCAACACATTGTACAGAAGTTGTTTTCATTGAAAAGTAAAGGTTCAACTCTTAACCGATCTTCGTGGTGTTTAGCTTTCGTATTTTCTGTTGTAGAAATAGTTATTATCACAGTAGTTACCGTTAAATATTTTTATGAAAGAAGGGTAAGGCATACTTTAATCTGGGGATCACTCAGACAGAAAACTGTACCATAGTTTGACTTTTAAGTAGTATGCGATAATTACAACTGCAATAAAAAAGGCTTCATAATTACATGTGGTTTAATAGTGAGCTTTATTAAAGAGTGTCATATCATAGTTTCCACTGATGTTGTTGATGATGGTGACGACGACGACGACGATGTTGGTGCTTCTACTGGTGATGGTGGTCAGACATTTTATTTTTGAACTTAAAAAACAAATCATTTAATCAACTGTCGCTTTTACTAGCATTACTAGCACTCAAACAGCACGGCTACAACGGCATGTGGCATGTATTAAAACTAGGAACACCAGAAAACCACGGAACACCGGTAAGTCACCCTTACCAATAAATGAAAGCTAACGGCAAGCAAAGTGGAGAGGAACTAACCGCGAACAAACCGGTGTTCCTGGTTTTAGTACATGCCGCTTACAACTGAAAATAGAGGGTAACGATACCAAACACCAACGGAAACTCCAAACCGGGTAGGTTTCCTCCACTGACACATATTGGTGTCTTGTCCTTCTTGCCCACGAAGGTGATTCTGTTCTCTGTTCCTGTCATGATGGGAGATTTAGCCTTGAAATAGTTCATGATCACGTGGTCATCAGTGATGTTACCGACTTGGTGAGAGAGTTGCTTCTCTTTGATAACACTAAGGCCCGCTCCACCCCGAGCCATGTAGGACGAGAGAACTACTTTATACACGGTGGACTGGTTCAGTGGTTGATAGGAAGGGAATTTGCAGGAAGCACAGCGAATCTTGATTTCCACCACTCTGTTACCTGACGGCTTACGCATGTCGTACTGTATTTGGAGGCCTGGGGCTCGTTTCTCGAAAGACCCGGTAAATTATCGGGCCCGGTAAGTTGCCCGGTAAGTTTCCGAAAACTTTTCGGGTGTTTCTCGAAGCTCCCGTTAATTTCGATCCCGATAACTTTCCCGGTAACTTGCCCGGTAATTTACGGGAGGGCACGACCTCCCGAAAAGTTACCGGGAAGAAACAAATGTTGCAAAAGTAAACAAAATGGCGGCCGGGGGCGGACTTTTTGTGCCTGCGCGAAGACCAAGGTCTTTCCAAAAACGGCCCATTTTAGCCAACATGGCGGACTGTGAAGTCATTGAAAGATTCCGCCTTTCACGAGAACGGATAGAGTGGCTCGTGGAGGAACTGAGTGAAGATTTGGAAAGAGACACGGCCAGAAGCTGCCCGCTGGCTCCGGAAACACAGGTAAATATAATAGACCATTTGCATCATTATTTTGAAAGTTTGAAAAGCCCTTAGGGCATTTTCATCGAAGCGCTATATATATTATTGTTTTTCATTGCCAACAAACGGCGGGAAAAATTAATGGATAGTTATCTACTTTGTCATGTAAAAGCCGATCACTCGAAATGGCTTCCTTGTGACATCAAAATGGGTTCCTGTCACGCACACCTGATCCTACAGCAAGCCATACCTGTTCCCTGTGCTTTTTAAATTTGCAGATTTTTTTGTGAAGGAGGAAGTTAGAAATCAGGCATTAGTCAGATTAAAGTAAACAAAACAGTGATCGCAAAACAGTCGTATTACGCGCGGTCCTCAAAATACACAAATGGTGTTTGTTTATATATGGAATTAGCTTGAGGAAAAGCGAATAAGAAGCGCTCTGTACTCACGATAGATAAACGAGAATAAAGAATCACAAAATTGTTTCTGCCGCATTTCAATATATCTCAGCTTGTTTTATGCTAGAACGGTCCCTAGAACAGTCGATTTGGGATCGGTGAAAATTGCGCTTGATGTCTGCCGGTGGAAACGATTTAATCACACCAGTTGATCTACAGCTTTCCACTTTTGAAACTCTTGTAAGATCCATCCTTATTCCCAATAATCTCTACACTTATTTCAGCAAAATTCCTATAATTACGAAGTGCTGAAATAGGCGTTCAGATAGGACACTACATTTCTTAACTCGACGCTGTTTCCTCGGCGGTCCGCATATCTCTTTTGGTTCGTCTCTGACCACTTTGAAATGGAGATCCTGATTAGTTTGATGCTCACTGCAAGATTTTTGTTGACAACATTTATAATGCCTTTCAGGTTCTCATAGCACTCCGCTATTATGCCACTGGCAGTTTCTTGAAAGTAATCGCAGATACGATGGGAGTGTCAAAGGCAAGTGCCAGCAGATCTTTGCTTGCAGTCTCACGGTGCCTTGTGAGGATGTCACCAGACTGGATCGTGTTTCCGACCAGAAATATTGATCTAAATGTAAGTTCCATTTAAAGCTAGACTGGAATATGAAAAAGTGAAAGAAAGGTTTGCAAATTTTGGCATAAATTTCTGTGCAAATGTGATTGAACGCAAAGCTTTCCAAACCATATTTTTCAGTCACATGGTTACTTTCCAGAATTTCAGAGGAAAAGGGGATTTCTTTCTGAAAGCATAGGGAATGGCATACTTTTAATTCTGGAAATTTAAAGGAAACAGATGAGGGTATGTTTCCTGAAAGTTATGACAAATGATTTTTTTTGTCCTTGTCCTACAGGAAACAATGGCTGATTTTTACAAAATAGCAGGAATGCCACGAGTGGTAGGCGCAGTGGATGGGTCATTGATCCCCATCAGGGCACCAAATAATAACGAACATCTCTATGTGTGCCATAAAGGCTTCCATGGCAGTGTGTAATGCACATCTCTATTTCACCAACTTCCTCTGCAGATGGCAGGGCTCTGTCCATGATTCCGCAGTTTTCAACTCCAGCATGCTCCATGCACACCTGGAAGGTGGGGGGGCAAGAAATGGTTGGCTGCTGGGAGATCGTGGGTATGGCATCCAGCCATATTTATTGACCCCTTTCAGGCCTGACAGTGTGTCAACTCAGCCACAAAAGAGGTACCAGAAGGTACATACAAAAACACGAAACACCATTGAGAGGGCTTTTGGCCTATGGAAGGCAAGGTTTCGTTGCCTCGATGCTTCTGGCGGGGCACTGCAGTTTGACCCAAGTCGTTGCTGCTTGATAATTACAGCGACTGCAGTGCTGCACAATATGTGTGTTTTTGACAACACACCACTCCCTGGTTATGAGGAGCAACCCCCTCAAGAACCAGACGTGGTGATTGAGGTGCCAGCTCACCTTCAAAATAATGCTGGGGTACTGGTGAGAGATCGCCTTATAAATGATGTGTTCCATTAACTAAACCACCCCAGAACAATCAAGTTACTTTTTGCAGCCACAGGCACCCTTAGCTCATAGGAGGAGTTGTACTTTTTCTTCCTGCTTTTGCTTTGTTTGGCCTTTGTTTTCTTTTCTACATGAAACATTGATTGAAATGCAACAAGAGGATTTACATATTAAAATGTTTACTGAATATGTGAAAGGTGACTTGCCTTACAGCACATGGTGGCACTGTTTGAATTTACAAAGGTTTGTATAGAAAAAATGGATTTGAAGTAATGGGTAGATACTTTGATATTTGAACAATAAATCAACCTACCCCATTGCCTTGTTCTAATGTATCTCATCTTTTTGTGTCTCAGACAGTTTTTCAGCAGTTTTGCCATGTTATGGGTGGAAACTTGAAATGCCATAACTCAACAAAACAGCTTCAAAATGGTCTGAGACACGAAAAAGGGGGCCACAAGAAGCAACAAGGCAATGCAGTAGGTCGATTTATTGCCAAACTATCACGGTATCTATCTGCTTTTTTGTTTTTTTTTCATGCAAACCATTTGCCACCATTTGCTGCAAGGGGAGAGTCATGTTTTGCACATTTAGTAAAGGATTGTTGTGTAATACCATACATCTGCTTGTCATACCTGTCACATTTGGCTGAAAAAAGAAACAAGGGCAAAACCAGAAACAAAACAAAAATGAAGACAAGAAATCGAAATTAATCCTCTTCTCGTGAGCTTGGGCTGCCCCTGTATGCACCAATAATGGTTTCTGCAGTATGTTGTCAGATATTTGTTTACAAGACCAAGATAGTAAATTGGTCTTTTATTTGTATACTTAAAAAAATGCTTAAATAAGATTAGTTCTCCATGCGCCTATTTGTTACATTGTTTGTAAATATTGACTTTGGATGTTCTTGACAAGAGCCTTTCATTGAGTTATTAGAGAACATGGGTATCTTGTCTTGTCTTGTCTTAAAAGAGGCAAAAAAATTTATCGTTCTAACATCACCAAAAAAGACAGACAGACATCAGTTTCAAAATGAAGAAAAACTAATTATAAATTAAAATCATTTGAGACATTTTGTAGAGTTTTAGGATTAAAAAATGACAGCCCTCTCCTTAATACAATTAAAAAACAATGGTGCTCCCCAAAATGGCACTCAACAAATAGTGTCCCTCCACCCAAATTTATATTTATATGTCTCCTGGTAAGTAGCACTCTTGGCTGTCACCAAGAAATGGGATTTTCAACCCTGCAAAATCAATGGTAAAAGAGAAGTACAAGGTGTTAGTAAAACAATATTGTTTCATTTAAATGTATTAACTTTGATTGATGTAAAATACGGCTAGCAAGAACATTACTCATTTTGGCTATTGTGTTCAAATTGGATATTGAATTATTATGGTGGTATATCAAACCACTTTGTTTTTTATTTTCCTTTGTTTTATATTGTGGCAATGAATACAAGACATAGTAAAATGAAACTTATACTGCTTGGAAAAATTTTAAACTAAGACTAAATCTGAGCAACAATGTATACTTTTGTATTGTAGTGCAGTTACATTTTTGAGTTAAATGACAACAATATTCAATGTGGAACACAGTCACAGATCCAATAAACATACATGTACAGTTTATATTTAAACTTAAATTTTTTTGTCACTTGGTTAGTGTTTGCATAAATTGGTGGTTTTTTCCATAAAGAAATTTCTTGTTACCCCTAAAACAGCTCTTTCTAATGCAGACATAGAAGTCTAAAATTGTCCAAGGTAAAGTTCATCTTGAGAGGTCTTAACAGTGCAGAGGATAGGTACCTTCTCTTTTCCGTTCTTTGAGGAGGTCAATTTCCAAGTCAACCTTTTGGATCTTTTTCTGGTAGTAGGCAGTCACAGTTTCAAAGTACTAAAGGAAAAATGGTTGTTTTCTTTAGAATTCAATGAATTATACTTCCTAATCTCCAATCACTCAGCATATAGTGGGAGATATTGAAGGGATGCTCATCATGCTGCTTGCGACATACTGCTAAGCAGCCAACAAGTGAATGATAATGAAGATAATACATTTTAAACAAACAATCCCAATAATGTATATGTAGTAATATTTGTTCTGCAACAGTTGAAATTAAAAAATTAGTTGCAGTGTATATATCATTGAGAACTGTCCCTACATAATTACCTACCTATCTATTTAGTCACTTAAATTCCATATGTGTTTGATTTTTATTACTATAATCACAACTATAACAAAATTCTCGAATCTGATTGGTTCTTAGCACGCCCTATTTTTTACCAAATTGGAGCGCGCGCGGCTAAAGTGTCCAATAACAAGGTGTCCAATAACAAAGTTTGCATGCTGCACATGCGCGCGCTCTTTATTTGGTTTCTTGTTGTGACTAAATACTCCTTGATATTCCTAAAACGTTCAGCTTCAAGAATGGCTTTTTTGCCTTAGTGATGATAAGTCCTTAGTAGGCTTCGCCTTATCTAAATTTTTTCTCGAATTTTGCTATACTTATGATTAATTGATAATAGGACTGAGTGTCGTCCAATTCTGTCTGTAATCATACTCGTGATTAAACAAATCAGACTCCCGCTACGCGGTCGTCCGATTTTGTTAATCACTCGTATGATTACAGACCGAATTGGACTCCACTCAGTCCTATTACCATTACTTATTATTATTATTATTATTATTATTGTTATTATTATTATTAACAGACACCAATAACTAAAAATTAATCCCACACTGGCGATAAGATCACTTTTAAAATAGAAATTGCATGGTTAAAGGTATCTTACTTCCTGCTGGGCTTGTGCAAGTGTTTTTGATGCAGGCCTTTTCCTTATATGGCCCAGTTGGTGCTTTGCCTGTACACAGGTTTTAGAATCCTAGAAGGTTGAATCATATTAGCTGTTTTAGTATATAGTACTTTCGGTGATCATCACCACAGTTGGCAACTGTCATCCAGTACCATTGGTTGATCCTGGTCAAGCAGAAGTTCCACTGATGGTGATAATTTGCTGCTTTTATTTACGCTACCATCCTCCTCACCTGCCCCTTGCCCCTTCCCCATAGGGTTTGGAATGATGTTGATGATAGTATATAAAACTGTATCAGTATTTTCTTGTGGGTGATTTCAGCTCAAAGTGTTATCCACAAATATATTACCTTTATAGTAACTGAAGCAGTGACGTTGGTATCAGCTGGCAGACTGACTTCCTGTATCAAATTATAATAAAATGACCACATCACAATTGTTGATACATTAACAAGATCGGCCAATATTTGTTTTTGACATACCTTTTGTGTTTCAAATTTTACTTTTTTCATTTTATATTACTGTATGAGTGCAGGGCAAAGAAAAAAGAGACTCACTTGAAAAATCTTAAAACAAGACAAAAATTTGAACCACAACTTATACATCATGGTGATTACTAGGGCGGGAATGTAACTTTGCTTTCTATCATCTTTCAATTTGAAGTATGGTAAAAAATTAAACGCCATGCAGAGACAAGATACATGTTATAAATACTCTTGATATTGCAGTTTTTGACCAAACTTGTAAAATTATGTTCCATGTTCTTCTAATGTTTTATTGTACATTGTATGATAAATGTCACAAACTACTTAGAAGTATACCTCTATATCAGCTTCCACCTTTTCCACGTGCCTTTTTCCTGTGCTTGTCTGCTCTTTATTAAAAGCAAAAGAAAGCATATGAAGTGGACAAACAAGGTCACACCTCTACCTTTACCTCCTATTGATCACTGTTCACAGCCTTATTCCCCTCAGCTAATTCTAATGTGTTTTTCTGCAAAATTTCCATACCCCACAATGGAAGGTTTTTTGGCTTGAATTTCTATTGAGCTTCCATGGAGTAGTTATGGATACTTTTTGGAACTGCACAATGTAGCTTCATACTAGTCTTTTGTCAATCACTTGAAAGGCTTCTGAATGTCCACCCTCTAGGGATTCCAATAACCTTTCACAGAAAATGGGGATATTTTCTTGGTCTAACCTGACCACAAAGTTTTGTAGGAGAATGTTAAAAAGGTTACAGCAAGCCAAGGAGCCCATACTGCCATAGCTTATTTCAGTTTCTGTAGCAATAAACAACTTAGGAGTATTTCTACTCCCCCTGGATGGGATGCTAGACCATCACAAAATTACACCTCAGCAGTAAATTTGCCTTTACCAATTTATTCAGCTGGGTGGAGAGAGGCACTGCAGGAGTAAGGTGTCTTGTGCAAGGACACAATGCAGTCACCCCACTCAGTGCTCGAGCCTGGACTGTTGGATCAGGAATACAGCACACTAACCATTATGGCCAATGTGACTCGCTGGGATTAGATATAGACACAAATATAATCCTTACCAGACATCCCCATGGAATCGTGCCCACCAGGAATCCCAGTAAATGTTTGGGGCCCTAAAATTAGAGCGATCTCCTTCTCGGAAGTACTGAGACTCTCTGTACACGGTTCAGACAGCTTGGCTGTATTTTCATCATCCTTTAAAAAAAATTCCAATCTTTGTTAAATAACTCTGAAACATGGGGAATAATCCAAGTGTAGCACACATTAGGAAGCTTGCCTACCTCATCTTCTAAATTCCCATTTCCTGTCACTCTCAACCTTTTCAGCTCCTTGTTTCTTGCCTCCCTCTCCTTCTTCTTGACAGTTCCTGTCATATCTTCCCATCGCCTCTTCACCTGACAATATTTGATTTATAAAAAAATTACTTTTAAAACAATATAATTTACTGAAAACAAATTTCATTTTCAAAAAAAGAAATTTTTTTTTCTACTGATAAAAGAAAACAATATTTAAGTTTAAAAAAAAATTTAAGATACACCACTATGATAATGCGTATCCTATTTTTCTACTTGACATTACCTGTTCAACACTTTTTTTTTCACCAGGATTTACCGCATTAACACAATCCACAACACAGGCCCATGCCGTTTTCTTTTTTTCAAGTGATACAGTATCCGAAAATTTAGCCTGAAGGATAGACTAGGGAAAAATAAAATAAAATATAATTCATATTCAAGGTTTTTTTAATACATTCACTAGGCATACATGTATATAAACATAAAATTTGTGATTTTATAATAGCATGGTGAAATTGTTATTTGAAGGTAAAAAAAAATAGGCCCTATGCGCCAACTTGGCGCCAGGGGATAGGTGAAGGTGAAGGTGAAAAAAAACTAGGTATGCTACGTATGTAACACTTGTTTGTTGTAGTAACTGGTGAAAAAAATGTTAAACTAATAGTGGGAAATTCAAATTGTAACTCTAACCCACTGATGAATGGCAAATTCAAAATGTTTGGGTAATATTTTCATTTTGAATTTAGTACTATTAGTTTAACATTTTTCACTGGTTAAATCGTTGCCCACTTTTTTTTAAGAACACAGTTTTCAATACATGTGCCACATTCGCAATTTTTTTAAACCTGATGCCATGGGTATCCAAAATTGGCAAGGCTTAGTTTAAGGATAGACTTCCATATTTTTATGTCTTAGTTGACACGATGCTGTTGCTATGGAAACGTGTCTTAATATAAACATGCCTTTAAACTGGGTTTTATATATATATATTTTGCAGAAAATTTATTTGTCAGATTTTCTGCATCATTTACCTGGAACAAACTTGTGACAATGCTTGTATGTTAACACAATTCTAATGATATTTTAACAGATAGATTTTTAGCTACCCAAGAATGCATATAATGCATTCAATCTCAACTTTTTGACCAACTATGCACGCACTAACAGGCAAGCACCAACGGCTGACGAAAAGTGTTGGCTATATCGCTCAGAGAAGACGGCTACTTTTTCCCCTAAATTGAAGTAACCTAGAGAAAGACCCTTTCAAACCTTGTTGATGCAGTTGGCTACTCCATTCTAACCAGCTGCCTACTTCAAATTTTATTGAAACCCCTGCTTCAGCCACAGTTAGTTGTTCTAGTACCTTTTTATTTACTACATGTAGGTGATGGTCAACATGACTTTCACCAAATGTTTTTTCCACATCATAAAACTTAATATAATAAATTATTAAGGTCCAGATATTTCTATAATAGAAGTTAGCTTACCTGGTAATTTCCATAGGCCTGAATCAGTGCCTCACTCATGGCCGTAGTAAACCGCGTACTTCTTGATTTCTTCTCAGCAGACATCTACATTGTGTTAATTTACATAATTGATAGAGAATAAATAAATTATCATGTGATAATTCCTAAAACATTTTAAAAGTTCTATACATGTATATTACGCTTACTTCCATGAACGTTGCATTTTTTTTTTTTTGTATTTCTCATTTTTACGACTATTTCGTTTTTGGTTAATTAGGTCCCCAAGCAATCTTGTGTGTTAGACATCATTTGTATTTTTGTTTTTATATTTAAATATTAGAATCTTGTTCACCGTTAACTCTTTCGTGGCCACAGCGCCAAAACAATGTAAGGCTGTAGATTTCATTTGTTTACACCTCTTTCTATCAAATTGTATATTTCAAAGGTGTGTTTATTTTATTTTCATCAACCATATTTACCCCATCCATTAAATATTACTCATCAATTTCCATCTATCGTATTCTATCATGAAGTGCGAGTGAATTAAATGGCTTATAATAAGCGTTATATCATTTGATTGCCGATTCTTGCTGCGAAAAAATTTGTCAGATTATGACAACTCAATCGATTACATTCACACATTTTGGGGAAACTGAGAAGCAGTAAGAGAAATGTTTCAAACAACGAGAAGAAAAAAAATTGATTTAAGATTTTTAAACACCAAACAATAAGAATGGATAACGTCAAAGTCATAACTATTAATGAAAAAATGTATATACACACCTTGAGTCCTTGCTGTAAAACCACAGTCCGCTGCCTAATGGTCGTACACCTCTTCGCGGTGACAATTTTTTCCCGCGCAAACTTAACACCATGGCCGCCATGAACTCAAAAAGAACATCAAATAGAACTTACCTGGGATCTCCATAAACCTACCTGTTGCACTGGTGCGTTCTAAAATACTGTAAACATGTCACCTCCAATTCGGTTATCAATATGACGTGAGGTATGAGAATACTAGTACTTCACAGACAGTCAAGAAATCATAGTAGGCCAAAGTGCATAATTGTCGAATCGAGCTACAAGCTAAGGAAACTGACATGATCATGCAAAATAATGATCTTCCTCGTTCGCTCTCCTTTAACACAACGGCAACCCCAAAGCTTAACTTAGAACTATAGTGCTGTCCTTCAAACTGCATAAAAATCCAGTCGTGCTTTTCGAATTGAATCCGTAGCGAAGTCAAATTTGTCAAAGGAAGTCTCGAATGAATCGAATGAATCGAACGAACCTTTAGTACCAAGTCTTTCTCCTTCTCTCACGGACGAGCGTGAAGCACGCGTAAGAGATTGGTAACGGCCCGCCATTTTATCGGGCCCGGTAATTTACCGGGAACGGTAACAGGTGCTTCGAGAAACGCAACTTCGGTCCCAATAAAATCTCCCGATAACGTGCCCCGGTAAGTTACCGGACCCGGTATTTACCGGGGCTTTCGAGAAACGGGCCCCTGGAACGCAAGGCAAAAGTTAATTTCAAAGTAGCTTTGATACCCGACTTCGTTCGAATTCGTACAATCTATAGGAAAACAGAATTCGCAGCCTCTTCTCTTTTCCCTTCACAGAGCTCTTCACAGTGCTTCGCGCCGTACCGTTGCCACTTGATAAAGTTTTCGATTAATTTTTGACATCCTTTTGACAACTTTCGGATGGCTTCTGTTTCAACTGGCCAATCAAAATGCGAGAAGTGAGAGAGGCGGAGTTGAATGTGGAACTTGACAACTCCGCCTCTCACCGTTCTTGTGCTTTTATTGGCCAGTTCAAACGAAAGCCATTAGAAACTTGTGAAACAGATGTCAAAAAGTAATAAAAAACTTTATCAAGAAAGTGGCAACGGTATGGCGCGCAGCACTGTAAAACAGCAACTGAGATAAAAACAGTATAACCTGACACTTGTAGAAATGATGCACTGGGGTTGGTTTTGTCGTACTTCGAAGCTACTTGTTCAAAAACTTGAACCAGATCTTTGCCTTTCAGCTCGACAACGTCGACCGTATTTTTGTAGGGGAAGCTGTTCACTATATAACCCAACGTGACGTTATCTGTGTAAAAAATGCAACAACCAAGAAAAAACGCATTAGAAATATGAACATTGTCGGCAAAACAAAATGTTTACAGAACATCACAACTTGTGAATCTTGAAAACTACAGACACTTCACTTCAAGTTAGTCGGTTGATTGCAACTCCGTTTGGCCACACCTTTACCCTCGACAATGTACATTTAGTGCACAGTACCTTTGGCGTTGACGAACATTGATGAAGTGATGCTTCCGCTGTTCTGAATTGCAACACTAACAGCCGTCCATTGCGATTCACTGGCAGTTTGCTTCGCATAATGGAACACGAAAGCATCTGTTACAATATTTCCCAAATTGCATTCTTTGAGCATACAGTCTGGTTTATTTGCATCAAGAAAGACATAACTGGAACCCACTTGAATCTGAATGATAAACATTTCATGTAATAAGTAATATATCAAACACGAGAGAGAGTGTTTCATCACATTTCCAAGCACCGAGAACTGAGTTGAAGATACGACGCGTAGCGGAGTATTGACGAACTTCGAGGTGTTTAGAAATGTGTCTCGAATGTTTGATTTACCCTCTCAATCGAAACTTAAACTACGTAGAAATAAAATCGTAGGAATCTATGCTAATTTAGTCTGCGAGCAGGCTGTCTTTGGGGACAAAGCTCGAGTTGCGAAGCCGCGAGTTACTCAGCGGTTCGCTTCGCTCGCCAAAACTCGCAGTCTCGCAGCTGCTCGCGCGTTGCCCCCAAAGAGATCGAGGCCCGGGAATCAGGGGCGCTTTTCATTTGTCAGAACTGGTCGGCCGGTCCGGTGTTTTTGAATGTGAAATGGGCCTTTAATTTTCCGCGAGATTTTCCCACAAATTCACCATAACAATGTATAATATTTATATATTGACTGATTTGACTGGACAAATTTGACTAGCAACGAAATTCTATTCTCGAATATACAGGTCTGGCAGGCCAATTCTGACAATGGAAAGCGCACCAGTTTTCAGATTTAATGCATTTAAGAACCAATAGCGCTTTTCGGCGGTTTTTTCTTCAAGTTCTGTTCATAATTTGCGCTTGAGTTCCTTATTACTAAGATTCGATATTAAGATAGTGGCTTGCGAGATCATCACTTCTTTCGGCTTTTGTTTCACCAGCGTGAAAAACAGTCAGAAATCCGTTTGATATCGCATTAGCAAACATTTCTCTTTTCTATAATAAACGTGTGCTGTTTTCTCTCTTTTATTGCAACACACACAAACACTACTTACGTAAGATTTTTTAATTTAGTCAGAGCCAAACGATATATTTACATTGACAAACCACTCAACTCGAAACAAAAATTATGCAACTGTTGCGAAAAAGCATAGAGTGATTTTACAGTTTAACCCGTGAAACAACCTCTTAACAATAAGTGCAATGTATACTTTTCAAAAGTAAACAAAAGAAAACGATAGAATTAGTTAAAAATTTAAAGACGATCTCTGGCTAAAAATATTTAAAAAGTACGAGCTTTCGACTGTTTGAACTACAGTCTTCAACGGGTAAAAAAGAATGACGAAATATGAATATAAATGTGTAAGAATAAAAAAGAATGGACTATGTAAATTAATTATGAATGTGTGTAAAAAGAATGTTGTATTGCCCAGGGAGTGGGCAGGAATTGTTATCAGCATTTGGAGTGACCATGGAATGCCACGATTCTAGTGTTTTTCTTGTTCGGAAGCTGCCTTTGTCGATTACGGAGGCGTTATTAAAGTCAATGGAATGGTCATGGGACCATGCATGGTTCGCAATTCTGGAGCCTTTAGCCGCTGTTTTTACATTTCTTAAATGTTCTTTTCTTCGCGTGTTAAATGCTCTGCCAGTTTCACCAGTTCAAACAGTCGAAAGCTCGTACTTTTTAAATATTTTTAGCCAGAGATCGTCTTTAAATTTTTAATATGTTTAACCCTGGCTACGGTCCTTCAATATTTTTAGATAGAATTAGTGTCTAATAGACTAACTTTGTAACAACTATTTCATTGGTTAAGTAAAATTACTCTATGGAGTTGACAAGTCAAACTATGAAAACACAACAAATTGATAAAAATATAGAGTGGTTTTACTTAACCGTGAATTAGTAACGAAACTTTAATTTCAGATACTGTCAGACTATAATTCCGTTGTTTTCTTTTGTTTAGTTTTGACGATTATGCACAAAGTATTAGATGTTGTTTCACGGGTTAAATAAAATCACTCTATGACCTCGTAAAGCCGCAACCACAGATCAAATTCACTGCACTAAAACAATACTACTTAAAAACGTAGTCGAGGAAAAATTTCCAAACGGCGTTTTTTCGTTCACGCGCAGTTCAGGAATAATAGAGAGAAGTGAAAATTTTGTTACTCACTTCTGACAGTTTAGCCACCTCGATTTTCATCTGTTGAACCTGTTGAAGAACTGTTGGGTCTTTTGGTATCGAATTGTTGAGTAATATAGGATTCCCACTCCACTTGGTCAGCCGACCTTCATCATCAAAATCCACTTTCAGTTTTCCAAGGTATTTACCATAAGCAAACGCCTGAACAACCAACACCTTGGCATCTGGATTGCTTTCCGGTGTGATAACCAAGGGATACGGGCCATACGGCTTTTCAGTGGAGGGAGGGGTACCTAAAATAATCGACGGGGAAAAAGAAATCTAGGTTATCTCACTTGCTACAGCGCGAGGGCCGTACTGGAAAAGGTTGCCCGAGGTCTTTCTGGTGGAGGTACGCACAAGACAGGCCGCGAGGGTGATATTCCACCAAGCACTGTCTCGAGGTCATTACGGCAAAATCCGGCCTTGAATATTAGCCAATCATGGTGCTTGTTATATTTTAACAAGCTCTAGCCATAAATTATAAACGATAAAATATAACAAGTGACGGGCGCTAAAACAAGGGTGACTAACAAAACTTTGCTTTATTTCAATTTTTGGTGTCATCACCACAGGAAACCATCACGCTTACCTTTCCTTGTATTCTTTGTTTAGTATATTACCACAGTACAGTACACCCACCCACGCGCTTGTCGTGTGTAATTCACCTAAGAAAGCGGCCTTCGCAATGGCGCTCCAAAACCTAGGTATATTAATTTCTTCTAATGCAATGATTGTTACGGCTATAAAGCGTGTGGGTGTCCTGTGCCATTACCTGTGTACAGGAAGGTATTTGTGTGTCCTCCCACGACGATGTCGATTCCATCGACTTCTTTGGCAATTTTCTTGTCAATGTCGATACCAGCGTGGCCAGTGGCAATAATCTTATTGATGTTCAGCTTCTTGAGTTCATCTACAGCACTTTTTACAGATTCTACCTCGGGTAAAAACTTGACGTTGGGGCCTGGACCAGGTCTAGACAACCTAAAATTTGAAAACAACGAATACATTTGTAAAACATTCTCGGTGTAGGATTGCTTTTTGACGCCATTTACTTTCGCTTAGTACGTGTATTATAATCCAACCCCGCTAAGAGGAGTACAGAAAACACGCGAAACAAGTACGTTTAATAACTCACGATATTTGTAACCCACAAGACCTCGCGCAAAAGATCGATGACAAAATGGTGGAAAGTCAAGATTTCGGAAGAAAGAAAACGTCGGATAATAAAGCTCTCAGTCATTTTAGTGTATAGTTTCACTGTGAAGTTTTATTCGTCACTTTATATTTGGACTCCCTTTGCAGGCTTGCAAATATACAGCAAAGCTCGTCGTATACCGTTGAACTTCGCTATTTTGAACCTTCAACCCTGTTGAAGGAAAACGAAAAATAGTTTGAAATAGCCGATAGTAAATGCCTGAAAGGATAATCCTAGGGGAATGCGTTTTAGCTCGAAATAACGTGGAATTTGAAATAACCGAGTTGGAATTAGTAGGGTCTTACTTCACAACCATACTACACACCGAAATATCTAATAAGATAATTAACAAGACAAAAAAAACCATGTAAACGAGAAAACGCTCATTTAAAATCTAGCACGAGACTTACATTGGGGTATTCTGCAGTACATATCCTACCACTCCAATTTTCTCGCCGCCGACATCAAGAACTTTCCACTTGGTGAATAAGGGGGGCGACTTGGGCCATTTAGGTTCCTTTGTAACATCAAGATTTGAAACCACAACAGAGAAATTCAGCCGGCTTAGGAAGGAAACAAGGTTGTCAACACCGTCATCAAATTCGTGATTTCCAAGGGCCTGATGAAACAAGGACGAATCAAAATTACTTTTGGATATCAGATTAGTTCTTCTCGTGGGTATTCTTTGATTTAGCCAGTGACTGCCTCCCGCATTCAGGAAATTAATATCCAGAGTGGAGGAAGGGGGGAACCTTAATTTTTTTCTTGAAGTAGGGGGTCCGAAAATATATGTTTTCCTAAAAATTCATCCTAATGCCAATCCTTTTCGCCCACAAATAACGAAGGACCCGCAAACACAACTCACGAATGGGATTCAAACAATGCAAGATGCAAGATGGAAGGATAATTACAATACCGCTAAATTTGCAAAGACTTTTCAGTCTTGGGAATAAAAGAGCTAGCGAGCAGGCAACTGGTTCGCGCGGAATCTCGCGCTACCCTGGTCGCTGGGAGGCTAACGGCTGATCGAGGAGTCTGAGGTTGCATTACGAGTGGTACACGCGCGAAAAATACTCGCAACTCGTACGCGCGCTACTCTCACGCTACTCTCACATGAGATCATTCCTTTCCTCCCGATCATGCCTTTCCTCCTCACTCCGGGGAAGGCAAGATCAGGCATAATACATTTACGGATTGTATGTAAAAAGCCAGATTTTGGCCTTTTTTCTCTGATTGGTCGAGAAATAATATCCTATGAATCGATGTCGTCTGATTGGCTGCCGTCTTCGGGTCAGAAGCTACTGATAATGGCTTAGATAAAGTGTGCTTATGGCGAGGACGAGTTTTCGTCTACGTTAGCAGGAAGCCCTGACGAATTTCAAGTGTAATTCTCTGAAGGCATAGCAGAGAGAGTGTTTAAAATGCGTAATTTGTTTGAATTTACGTGAAGATGTTTTGGCGGTTATTCCATCGGGTTTCGGGTATTGAAATGTTTACAAAATAAAGCGTCACGATACTATGAGCCGCGAAACAGCTCTCGTGGTGAATTCCTTGCTTTTTTTTCTGATCTCAAATATAGTCACGGCATCTTCAGCTGGTAAATAAATTTGGGAACATTTCACTCTGCTACCAAACGCATTTTTGTTAAACACGGCGAAGTTTTAATACAGGCTGTACATGTGTTACTCTGCAAAACGTTTTTTACGTCTCTTGGCAATCCGATTCCGAAATTTTTTGCCAGTTACAAATAGTGTTTTGACAGTTCGACCACACCTTAGTTTACCTGATAAAGCGGGCAGTTGGCGATAATCTCCTATCATGTTCTCTATTTCCTTCTCCTTTTCAAAAAAGAAGAAGCCTGATCACACTGTGACGCCCGATTCAATCCGCTTTCAAGTTCCCTATTCTTCCCCTTTCTTTCACCAAAAAATTTCTCATCTTGGATAAGATGTCGCAAAGGATATTGACACTGAAAATTAACCAAGGAGCCTGTCAGCGACAATCGCACCCATCCCCTCCCCCCCTCTTCGATTCATTTACCGTCCTCATTTGGTGCAAAAAATCGACATAAAATAAAATAATCTCCCCCAGAAGCTTATGCTCTTGTCGATCCCGGCTATTATTTGAGGAATATACCGTATATAAACTTTCGGTACTCCCATGTTATGTGGACTAAAGTGAAACCGTGGAAATGTCACATACCATTGCATCATATCGAAGCTCATTCATAAACCTCCTTGTTGCATTGCCGCGATAAACTTGGTACCACAATGTCCCTGTAAACACATCTCCACCAGAAACTAACAGCACGTTCTGCTCTTCAGATCTGATTCGTTTGATCATAGTTGCTCTCCGCGCCATTCCACCGAAACACTTCCCAGCCTGAGCATCTCTGGGGTAGCACAGAAAGCCGTAGGAATCGACCTCTTCGAATCGCCCGTGGTTGTCGTTCGTGTGCAAAAGTGTGAGCGAAAAACCTTGTACCATGGACAATACAAGGGAAAACAGGAACGCTGAGATCATTGCTTTGACTGGCATTAACTCCATATCGATCGCAATCAGTGTAGCAGCAACTTTGGAGCAGTTGATGTTGTGTTGAGATTGGAAACGATGTCACGCCACAGTGAATGCACGCGGTGTCGGTTTACAAGTATGCGCGCCAAAGAACTGCGATTCAGCAAATATACTTTTCTTAAGACAAAAAGCCAGTCAAACAAAGACAAGCCCCATGGTAATAAGATGCAATGCACACAATGAGATAAAAGAAGACGTCAAGTCTTTATTTAACAGCACAATTGCCTCGTACATACATAGACTTTTCGTCTTGTCTCTAGCTTATGGCTCCAAATTGCTGAATGTTGCATCAAGATCTTGTTATACTGTTGGCTATCCTAAGGAAAATCTAAAGTGCCCGTTAGTTCTCTCCACACACTATACATTTGACACAAAAAATAAATGAAGTAAAACGATAACAAACTTATTGTAAAGCGTCCTTTTGTTATTAAAATGTTTAACACATTATTTTTTAGCTCTAGAAAATTGAAGGAGCATTCAACGTACTTGAGATCATGTTCACTGTCGATCTTCTAAGTCCTAAATATCTTGGTTATTATCTTATTAACAACAGCAACAAGAATTGTCCTTATTTTCATTCTTATCGGTGATCTCTCACCAAGGCAGTTAATTTTTCCTTCATTCCAGACAGAGTAAAAACATCAACGTTTAATTCATAAATCGAGTACAAATTTCCATTGTGAAGTCATTCTTGTCCAGTGAAAGTTTTCTTCTATCTTGATGAGAAAAGCATTTACCTAGCGATTTATCTTGACAGCCAAGAGACCGTTGCTATAAAACACTCGGTTTATGGGTGTCTCGATAGAGCAGCGCATGAGGGTAGCTGAAAACCCACACAGGCGGTGAAACGTGGACTGAGCGAGAAAACTGGAAAAAGGGGGGCGCTCAAAAGAAATTGTGTGCCTGAATTCCTTGCAACACTGCAGCCTTGGTAACTGGTTCCAGAGGCAAATTATTCATTAAAGAGATCTTTTTGCGAAAAAGTCCATAAGGGTGGCTTCAAGAGCTAGACTTCAGTTCTGACTCGTTTCTTGACAATTTTCTCTTGTGTTAGCCTGATTCTCAGACGTCCAGTAAGTTCCGAGAGGCAGTGGGCGACCCCAGACGTCCAAGCGAGAGAGTGCGTGGCCGCGAGCGAGCTGGCCCGCCTGAGAATCAGGCGTTTCTTGCGTTTGATTGAAATTTGTTTAAAACGGGAAAATATGTCACCATTTTTTGACGTATAGAAAAAGTTCAATGATGGTTTCATGGTTTTTTTTCGTACACGCATGCAAAACAAGTCACCGAAGGCACTTTTAACAGCGTTTTATCAGGCGAGAAAATACGTTTAAGAATTAGAGAGGTTAAGCATGACGTTTACGGCAAACGGCAAAAATAATTCTGATTTTGCTCACTTTTTCTTTAGCACTTAAATAAAGCCAGTCGAAAAATAGGAAAAAAAATCCCTTAATCACAGTAAATGCAAACAATTTCCCTAAATTGTACAAACGGCTAAAATCAGACACCAAAAGTTCGATTTTTGCCGTTTGCCGTTTGCCGTAAACGTCATGCTTAACCTCTCTAATAAGTTAAATTAGCGAGGAGAACGACTATAATGCTTGAATTGCGTTAAGTTAAAATGCAACCGCTTCTGCGCTGACAACTTAGTCACCCTTTCTTTTCAGTCCAAAGAATTTCGCTTGTAATTAGAGCTGTTTATCAGATAACTTTTCCTGAAAGCCCAACAAGTATAATGAGACAGGAGCGAATGGCGGCATTTTGAAGAAACAGTTATTAATTCAGTTCCCTCCCAACGTCGCTTCAAATACTTATAACTAATTTAGTTAGTTGGCAGGTGGGTTTAGCACAATTGACATTTACACGGCAGCTGCAAAGAATGTTCATTGACAACACATTCATAAAGCTGAATAATTTACTGCAAGTCGTTTTGCATATATGCAATGGTGTAGTGTGCTTAATTCTCCAGGGATTCTAACACATTAACGAGTATAGTAAACAGAGTAAAAAGGTAAGAAGTTTCAATTTTAAAAGGTGTTTATTCTATCATAAATAACTCGATGTGAAGCTCAAGCAATGCACCTCGCAAAACACTTCGTAACTTAGTTACGCACCACGAACAATGCAGGTTAAAGGGGAAAATACAAAAATTGAAGTCTGTAGAAAGCGACTTCTCGTCTTTTAGCGGCCGGTAAATAAATGAATCTTTCATTGAACTGCTGTACATATATGCATGATCAAACGTTTCGTAAAAGTATGTGCCTTGCAAGAATAAAGATACAATTCCCCGCCGCAGGAATAATAAATAACCCTAACTTTAATTTAACTCTCGCTATAACATGAATACTATTGACTTTAATAATTATTACTCATCATTAATCGGTTCCTGTTCTTTGTAGAGCTACAAGTGCAGTAAGTGCTCACAAATGTCTGCTTTGACTTCAGCTGAAATTATTCATTTCAGAACACTGATTTTCGAAGAATTTTGCCACTCTACCTGCCCGCCGTTCTGTTTTTTTTTTTCTATTTTTTTTTTTCTCGAATGATATGATTTAGATTTTAGACCCGGGTAGTTCATTCTTATCCTTCTAATGAGGTGACTTATAATTACCGGCGCTTTTGTGAACTGCGATCATTTGCTTAGCATAAAGCGACTGCTGTAAAGTATTTGGGTCGCGTATCAGCTCTCGCAAAGTTTAGCATGAATGGCGCGCAACTCTTCCAGAGAACAACAGAACAAAAAACAGGAACAATGCCCCAGCCCCTAAACAGCAACAACTGCTACACTAGAGGACCAGTACAATTACAAGCTTACGAGAGCTGCTACCGGCTCCTACAAGCATTTGCTCACTCCACCTGAATAGGATGCGCACTCTATCTTCATCCGAACGATTCGACTTCCCAGCTGCACATGTTTTCAGATTTCGCCGGTACCATTTATACTCTGGGCTGAGGGTGGAGAAAGACACTTTAACAGTAAAAACGTCTTGCCAAAAAAACACGATACAGTGAACCTGGCCTTGACCACTCACTGTTCAGAAACAAACGCATAAACTGTTGCTGTCTTCGCAACATTTTTTTGTACTTTAAGTATTCAAGGAGTAGAATAAAAAGGTAAAGTCTGCTTACGAGCCAAGGGCCCATCAGGCCGGAGCTTATCCCGGTTTCCGTAGCATGAAGCGACTAGGAGTATTTCTACTCCTCCCTGGATGGGATGCCAGTCCATCGCAGGGCCACCCCCAGCAGTAAATTCGCCGGTACCCATTTATACACCTGGGTGGAGAGAGGCACTATGAGAGTAAAGTGTCTTGCCCAAGAACACAACGCAGTGCCCTGGCCAGGGCTCAAACCCGGACCGCCCGATCCGGAGTCCAGCGCACTAACCATTAGGCCACCGCGGGTCCGCGCCTCCCCCATAATTTTCAGACGGGTAGATTTTGAAATACTGTGATTTTAGTTGTTTCAGTTTTTCACGATCCAAAAGGCAACCGAAAGGAAAGCTTGCTGCAAGCTCGACGCTATCTATTAATTTCACTCTTTTCTTCAACAAATTGCTGTTGTTTTTATTATTTTTTATTCCCAAGGAATCCACTGTTGTTATTCAGTGAAAACAGCATGGAAAGCCGATTGACACCGCCCAGTCCTCGCTCGCCGGTGACGTCACCACGATCGGGTTCTTCCACAAATAACCTACAATCTGAAGTGTTGAGAACCAAGTTATTAAAAAGTCGTTTGTCGCAATGGAAGAAACAAAGCGGTCCTGGAGATTCCGTGACGCCATCTAGGAAGATATCGTAAGTGATAGCTCATCTGTATTAAGAGAAAAGAGTATTTTCCCTTCTCCTTACGGCAGTTGTCCCTGGGTGCAAAGGGGGTTCGCTGAAGTCGCAAGCGTTCAAAACGTTGCGGAGTAACAAAACGGGAGTGCGAGCTCAATGCCAGAAATCAAGTTCTTGATAAAAGCTGTAAAAGCCAAAAGGAATATTTGACAAGGACTTTTGGGTGCTGTAAATAAGGGCAAGAAAAATATGGATGGTGTGTGCCAGGTACTTTTGAATGCTTCTTTATAATGCGTAAAAATATAGCAGCGTTTTCTTCGCAACTTACAATTCTTTACGTACTTTTCGCGGGAGCGCGCTTTAACCTGCCGTGAAGTACTGGGCCGAGTTTCAGCGGTTGACGTGACAACAAAGCTTTTGCTTTCAATGACAAAGATCAACTTTTGTCTTTGAGAATCCTCGAAATTTAGGCAAATATGGCCTCCAAAGCGATGAAAAAGAAAGAATCCAAAGAGAGGGTAGCTTCTGCGGCTAGAACTATACCAGAGTAAGTAAACTTAATTTGTATTTCAATCTGTGACAGTCAAAATTCGCGCGGAAATGGCGCGTCGGCGAGAGAGCAGCGAAGCTCTTTCCGACGATCATGCCCACTTCTGAGTGGATTATTTTATTTATATTATAGCGTTAAAATAGATTTTTAAGTTACTCAAAAATGTAGCCATCGATAGAATTTTCGCTTTACTACCAATCGAACTCTGTTAATGCTTTTGTAGACGGTGTAAAAATAGATTGCAAGGCGGATGATCTGGCTTTTACCCAGTCGCCAGACACAACGAGGCTATTTCAATTTTTTGCCGTCGTTTATTGTTCATTACCAACCCCAACACTAACACAAACTCAAAACAATGCACTGACGAAGGCAATTATGCTCTACTTCAAGAAATAAAAGGAAATCGGGGAGATTAAATATAATTTCATTCACTGACACATACGCAAAATGAGTCCTCGTTGGGACTGCACCGTGATTTTAAAATGATGATAGCCTTTCACCGTGATTAATCACTGTTGAAAGACCTAAACTGCACTGAGCACTCACATGCAGCTTTAAGTAACCTATCTTTATGTTTCCTTTACGTGAAATATTGCTTCTTGACTTCATTTAAGTGTGTGGTTGCGTTTTGTGACGTCGGGGCCCTAATTATAGGTTGTGGTATTGAATTCCTTCGAGTGAAACGAGAGCAAGGTCTGCCGGCTCGTTTCCATGAGAACAATAACGAAATGAAATCAGACAAAAGGACCATCGTTTAGCGATCGTAAGAGAATTTGGCGTGTTGGCCAATATGTCCTGTCAAAGGACGACAGCCTTGATAATTTAGCTTGCAAACAAACCAGGTGGACGTTTGTGGAAGATAATATAAACTTATAAAGTTGTATTTGGCTTATCACCGAGCTCTCGAGCGTGAATTTATAAAGATGAGTTTGAAAGGACAAACACCTTGGAAGGAGCTGAGGCTTGCAACAGTGTCCTCCGCCAAATTTAGGCAAGTTGAATTCTTTTCATTGCTGTTAGTAGAACAGAATTAACACCCGATGAGTTCAATTGAATTTAGTTAACTTGTATAAGCTTACATGTACATGAAAGGTTCATTTCAAATGTCATGTGTCACGGATCTAGCCTCTTGAGGTGATGTTTTTTTTCACTGGGATCAGTGCATTTCTTGTGCTTATCTTTGAAGATAGCAAGGATTAGCCTGAAAGAAGACATTTCGAATATGGAAATCTATAGAGTATAAGGTTTTATAAAAAAAAAAAATAGCAAAACATCAAAATTACGTGTCACCGAACACTAATGGATCGTAAAGCTTCTAGATTTCCTACGGATTTAGGCACAAAAGATTTGTACACAGAGTTTGTTCAAGTGCAGTGTTCAGAACCATGGCATCTTTTACGTTTTTATCAAAAAAACCTTTGTCTTGTCGACAAAGGCATTAATTTAAGAGATCTTTTAAAATCTGTAGACGAAACTTTGAAATCTGCATATTTCAAATATCCATGAAAAAATATTTGCTTTGAAATATTTCCAGTTTAACACAATTGCATGTCAAGAATGATGACATGTTTGGATTTGGTTGTAATAACAGCCAATGACAAAGGATTGAAATACAAAAGGAGCTATATCAGTACATTATTGTTTACCTTAAAGCCCTGTGACAAAGCAAACAAAAACACTTCTTAATTAAATATGTACATGGAAATTTTGGTGAAGGTGAAGTGTAAAACAAGATTAAACATTTAACATTACTAACATTTTTTTTAGTTTAAATCTTGATTTGTATATTCAGTAACCTGTGGGCTAAACGTCTGAGAAAGGCCACAAAATGCAGAAATCTTTGTTCGAACATCGATATGTACTAGCACAGTATTATGTGGCAACGGTGGCTGACGACAACATGTTAATTTTTACTTGTTACTGCTCATAATGAGAGCCTTCAAAGTATGTTTGTCATTTACACCTTTTTGTTCACCAGCAATCAAAATATCAAATATTTTTCTGCAGGATCTTGCTAGAGTGCTTAATTATCTTGTTGAGCAATTCGTACGATTTCAAGGTTCAATTCCCAAATGCCTCTTCTTTGTATTCTATACACCTCTCTGTTTTTACAACACTAGTAATTAACAGGGACCAACAGGGAGGTATTGTTCATGTACAAATTATATGACAAACCAGTGACCTCTTTTAAGTGTTGTTAATATATATACAATGCCAAAAAATGATTCACAAGAAGACCCTGTTAACACTGTATCTTGGCAAGCAAAAATGTAATAATTGAGTCTTTTGTCAAGTTTGCGTTTGGTGTACCTATAAATACATACTTTAATACCACCATGGGTGGTAAAAATTCATCTGTGTAGCTTAATTTATAATATTTGGCAATTTTGGCCTCTGTTTTGGTAGTCACCATCAATTCATACAGTGTACATTCTGTAAGATTATTAGCCTACTGTTCATTAGTTTCAAGTCAAGTTGCTCTCTAACAACTGGTGCTTCATTCCACCTTCCTGTAGCACTTACAGTGTAAAGCTACAAAATGTACTTGGTGTACTACCCCTAGAGGGTATGATTGTCCATTTCTCACAGGTTACCCCTCAGTATACCTGGTGGGGGGGGGGGGGGGAGGGCAGCTATTCAATCATTTTTTATACAGGGAGGCTTCGTTCGAGGCCCAAACCCTTACCCTTTCATATACCATAATTTTTTGACAGAAAAGGTAACCCTTTCGTAAACCGTGGACAGAAAATGGTACCTCTCCCACACACCTACAGAAGGATTACTGCATCTCTTTTCCTGATTTTTCACTTGAATAACCCCTAAAAATGATACTCAATGATGAAATGTTTGGTGGATTTGTTTGAGATATTTTGAAAGGCTCTTTTAAATACCTAAATGACAGTTTTCCCTAGCTCTCTTTTGAAAACTCCAAATCATGAAAACCCTCCCTTTTATATACACCCTAGAGCCTGCGAAAAGTCCCCTTTCTGGATGGAGCCTCTCCGCATAGTCCGCTATAGGAATTGATAACAGTACCCCCCTCCCCCTGTGGCAGTATACATGTTTACCTGAAGACTTGGGGTTTAGAATACATGCAATAAATTATTGTCTGTGTTACCCTAAACAGACAGTGCTTGAAGATATGAGACAAAGAGAACTATCTCAGACTACTAGACAGTAAAAGCTACTTGCCAACAAATGTTTGACAACTAAAGTACCCTTTTCCAGTAGAAAAGATGAACTGTTGTTGTTAAATAATTTATTTTCTTACAATTTGCTATCGATAACTTGCCTCATGCACAGGGTTTTGACATCGATAACTTGTACTAGGTTTGAAACTCTAGTCTGTTGATTTCAGTTGACACAATACACGTACATGTGCATTATAATTCCCTAAATTATGAAATACATGCACTAATCGTCTTGCAAAATTGAATCTGCATGGGGTTTGAATGAAAGGTTGTTTATTCTGGGCTTACCTGCCAGTGAACAGGAATGATAAGTTTCTTAAATGTTGTGATACAGGATTTAGTCTTTTGAACTGTTAATCTGACAAATGACTGTCTGGTTTTGATATTAACTAATTAACTGCATTCCTTACCCTATATACATGTCCAACTGGTTCACGAATAATAATTGAATGAGCCCAAAACTCTGCATTACATATTAGGCTGAGCGTTCTCATATGAAGGCACTGCATTAGATTTTGAACAATTGCATCAGTGCTTACTATACTGATGTTTTAATCCTTTGCCAACAGGATTCAATAATCTTGCATCAGAATCTTGCAGGAGACACATGTAAATTTGTCCTCAAATGTCAACATTTTTCTAACTAATTTCTGAATAGCTGAGTTGCTAAGATACACCCACTGTACACTGTGAACAGTAGTTTTATTTGTTGAGTATCATGGTCTTCAAGATTCCCTGTACCAAACAAGACTTGTGTGTAATTGTAGAACAGGTTTTTTAAAGCAAGATGGCGAATTTGCTTAATCCTGGCAACACTAGAACACGGAGGTGATACAGCATGCATTGCTCCTTTTTCTTGTTATTTGTTGTTATTTTACATGGATGCATTATTAGTAATATTGGCCAGAGTAAATTTTATTGTTCAGAATAACTTCCTGAATTACTGGCCAGATCACTTTGATTACATGTAGTTCCATGCACACATTCATACATAATTGTATATTTGCCGTCTAGACTTGTATAATTTGATATTTTTTTTGAAACGAAATCTGACCAATGCGGATAGCTGCTGTTAGCCACTGATGACCGTACCTTCTCTGAAATACAATGTAATATCTATACTGTAATTTTTTTTAACTTGTTACCTTCTGCTAACTCAGTCTTTATTTAAATTGTGTTTATGTTTTTGTTTTATTTTAGGCAATCAATGGCACCTAGTGTTGTTGGATCACTGAATGAAAAAGATGAGAAAAGCAAGAAGGCCAAGCAACCAATAGTGATTTGGCCTGAATGGACTGAACAAGACATTGCCCAGGAAAAATGGGTAAGTGAATTGAATCCATGGAAATATTACATGTAATTAAATAAATTATAATTTTATATCCATGATTTGCACCTTCCGACCACTAACAAAAGGGGGATGTAAGGGTGGTCCACAAAAATGGAAAAACTACACAGAAATGTGCAAAAAAATCCCTGCAAACCACACCAAATTTTGCCAAAATACAGAAACTGCAGTTACAAATTACAGCTGCATCGCGGAAGTTGCCATCAGCAAGATGCATTTTGATAGAAATATGACGTCATGTTTTCCAGTTAGATAAAACAGTTAATGACAGCAAGAATTACTGGTTGCAACTGGAAAAGGCTGCAATACAACCCACAGGGCTAGTTTGCATAACAATGACCCCTAGCCTGACTGTGTAAGCTGATACGTAGTAAAACAATTTTAACTCAAGCAAAACAACCAGATGTGAAAGGATCCAGTGGAGGTCTGCGCAACAGAGCTGTTTCACCGAGGACAGTTTTTTCACTGATTTCCATGACCTAAAATTTGTAATAACTGCAAACCACGTTGCTTTTTAAAACCGCAATACCATAGGTTGAAATAAAATTGCTGCAAAACTGCACCAAAATAAAGCAAAACCACACCACCACAAAGCCTTATGCCCCCTCCTAACAGTTGTATGCCAGCAAAAACGGTCTTACCAGTTCAGTTATGGTACAACTCTATTATAGTCATTGCTGTTTTCGGATTTTGTTATGCGTTTAGACATGCTGTGTATGGAATAATTTTCGTCTATAGTTGTCATTCAGTTATAGCCTGTATATAAATGCAGATGACTAATGCATCCTTGTGTACGCACACTGTAGCTCACACTACTAAGATAACTCACCAAAATCAGCTGCTCAAGATAATAACAGTCAAGTTACCCAATTCAACTATAAATGCCTGCAAGTTATCCTGCAGTATTAAGTTGAATGGAGTATTAAAGAAATCATTGTAATTTGTGTGTTTTATTAACAGTGGTACTTTGCTTTACGTTGTTTCAGGATACAGCACACAAAGCAAAAGAAAAAGAAAAGGGGAAAAGCCCAAATCCAGTGAGTGAATAATGATCATGCAGTCTGTCAGTCACAATCATAGCCTTTCATCTTAATATCTGACTTTGGAGAAAAGTACCAGTATATCATTTTTAATAAGTGATGATTAACATCTTTTTAAACTACCATGCACCTTTAATCTTGACTGTTGCAGCACCCTTATGAGGATCCTGAAGGAAGGATAGATTTGCCAGCTTCCATAAAATGTAATGTGGATCACTGGAAGAGACCTGTTGAGTTTATACTGGACAAGGTACATATACCACAGGCTGATTCCTGTTTAATTTAGTTTGAGGAATTAATTATTATTGGACACCTGTTAAAATCAGTTTAATTCATCACCAACAGATGAGCTCGGAAGGTGCCTTAGATAGATTCTAATGAAACTAATAAATGCGTAGGTATCCATGGCAACAACCAGGCACCATCACACGGATGGAATCAGTGGAATACTTACCAATCCCAATGCTTACCAAATCTACGAAAGGCGGGAGGAGTGGGAGCCAAAAAACAACATGGCTAAACTTGAGCACAAGGCAAAACAATACAATATTAACACTATTAACTGCATGCCTGCATGCAGCTGGAATAGCAAGCATGTGAGTCCCCCGCTGACCCGGGTATGCATGACTGCTGCAAGTTGCAAGGACAATTAGCATTGCCTTGAGTCTAACTTAGCTTAAATTTCGCTCAGCAACATTCTCATTCAAAGAAAGGAATAGTAACTTTATTTATTTCTGTTGCTTCAGATTGTAATAAATTTTTTAATATTTTCTCTGCAGGCACCAGTTGTTGTGGACCCAAAGAGTCTGACAGAAGGAATAGACTTGCTTTCCGTGAATGATCATTTGACAAACAGTGAGGTAAGGCTAATAAAAATGTTCTGTTAGTTATGTCGACGGGAAAGTGCAGACCTTTCATAATTGCAAGGTGAATTTCTTTTAAGTTTGCAATTCAGCTGGGGGCAGGGGTTCCCCCCCCCCCCCCAAAAAAAAAAAAAAAAAGTTAAAAAAATGCCTACCCTGTTGTTATAGTGAGAAGTCTGTCTCACAAGACAGTGGTCATGGTTCTAATAGTACATTAGTTGTGTCTCACTGAGACGTGAGATGGGACAACTATCATCAGCCGTGCACTGTTGTCAATAAAATGGCATGGATACCTAATTGTTGTTTTACTTCTATTTTCGCAGCTACTACGCTGGATCATAGGTCAGGTGACTTGCCTGTGGAAGCAACACTTCAAGGTGGAGCCAGTAGAGACTGTCAAAGGCACAAAAGACGCGAAGGAGAGTAACAAAGGAGACAAGGAGAAGGACAAGGAGAAAGACAAAGACCGAGAGAAGGACAAGGATGCTCTGCTAGAAGACAATACTTGGAAACCTTGGGGTCACATCTGGCCAAAAGAGAAAACAAAAGGGAGTCCTCTGCCTGTCTACAACCCTGGTGGAAAATACTGTGTTAGGTTATTCTGGATGGTAAGTTATTGACAACCAGAGAAGACAATATTTTGCATGAGCTTAGCTTCTGAACTCTATTCTTCCCAAGGGGACCCAAGTAGGGTTTCATCCATATACTATAAAGTTAGAGCCATCCTAGAAGAGAGGGGAGTTGGGGGGGGGGGGGGGGGAGAGGGTGGAGAGGAGAAGACACCCATATGAAAGGGGTGGGATGCTGATCAAAAATTCTGAATGGCTGGGGGACATAAAAGTACTGCTCAATACAAAATGTGGCTTTCATTTTAGTGGTCATGCAGTAGGGTCTCATCATCCAAAGGCTTAAAAGTTAGAATTACAAGGTATAGCATACCTGTACTAGGGCTTCATTCACAGATCTAAAAGCTACCTTAGTGTAACACCACCTTGAACAAGCTGTCAGTATTTAAAAGCAACAATTCAGTTGAATTCTGAAGTTAAACTTTCACTTTGCACATTCAGGGTACTTGGCGAAAAGTGACAGTTGATGACTGGATGCCATTTGACGAAGACGGCAAACTTCTCTTGCCAGCCACGCCCATTGAACATGAACTGTGGCCTATGTTACTCTCAAAAGCTCTCATCAAAGTTGCTTCATTAGAGTGAGTGTAAACCTTATTAATTTTACTTTCTAAATTCTTAAAATTAAAATTATTGTAATTTATTAGTTTATTTTACAGTGTATGTAAATTTTGAAATTAGTACGTATTAGTGGGTTGATTTCTTTACCTCAAAAATTAAGGTCATTCCACTGATTTAATAGAACCTGCACTGAGATTTTTGTCAAATTTTGCCTATTGATTGTTTATATTATAGGAACTTCAATTTTTAAATAAAATGAGGGGTCCCCATGCTACTTTAGGAGCAACAGCACCTTGTTTATACCTAATAAATCCTCATAATATTACCATAATTATAGTCACAACTGCTTGCTAAATTCATGGTTCTGACTATTGTTTCTTATTCTACACTGAATTGGTCCATATTATTTTATGTTACAGAGAGAAATTTATTACTCAATTCAAACAACAGAAAAAATGATAGGTCACCGTACTCGTTTCCAAGAAAATGACAATTTACCTGTCTGGCGAGGTCTAGTCGTAAAGAAAAAGCCACCATTTTTAATGTGTGTGCACCAATCATGCATAAAATTTTGTACAGTGGGGATGCACAATGCAATACTGGGGAATGACCTTAATCTGTAAAAAGTTGGTTTTGTGGATTTTCCAGGTACCTACTGCTTTTTATAACATTTCTAAAGATGATATTTGTTTTCTTTTCTTATTCAGTTATGCTGGTGGTTATAATGCCAGTGAGTTTGGTGACTTTACTGTGGTTCATGCTTTGACGGGATGGTTGCCAGAAATTATCCCTTTAAGGTAAGTACAAGTTCTCAAAGTCTTGACCTAGTGAACTTTTTTGTCATTAAAATAATGTGACCAGAAGTTTAATTATTTATGCCATTTTTATTCCTCCCGAAGGTGTGGCAATACTGTTGAAATCTGGAAACTTCTTCTCCAAGCCTTGCCACGTTGGAAACTAGAGAACACTCCGCCACCAGAAGAGAAGAAACAGCAGAGCATAGAGGGTAAGAAGAAAGATGATAAGGAGAAGGAGAGAAAATCTACCAAGTCTGACAAAGTTCAAGGCCAGGAGAAAGCTGAAAGAGACAACAAGACCAAAGATAAAGATAAAGACAAAGATAAAGGTACCAGCTGTTGAATTGTTAAGATGTGCGCATGCCAGAAATATCCACATCCACCCCCATCTATTTGCACCCATGCCTGGAGTCCTGGTTGGAGGTGGGAATTGGTGGGAGGGGGTATGGGAGGGAGAGAGGGGGTAAGGTAGGGAGGGGGAGAGGGAGGAGGGAGAGAGGGAGGGGAGGGAGGAGGGAGAGAGGGAGGGGAGGGAGGAGGGAGAGAGGGAGGGGAGGGAGGAGGGAGAGAGGGAGAGGAGGGGGGAGGGAGAGAGGGAGGGGGGAGGGGGAGGGAGGGAGGGAAGGAGACTCCCATGTAAAAATGACCTTACCAAAATAATTTCCAAAAAAAAATAGAACATACCTCAAAAAGGCAAAAAGGCAAAAATGGTGCATTATTCCATGCAACATTGTAATAATTGTCATTGTCTGATTTATTCCAGGCACACCGGCTGCAAATCCTGTGGAAGTCCCAAAGGAGCCAGAGTTTGTTATTTTTGCCAGCTACTCCCATCCTCCTAATACACCAATGAGACATTCTGTTCTTAAAGAAATGGTAAGAATGTTATTTATTGATACTTTTCCAGTGCAGACCACTTGCTCTTAGTTTCTGTGGATGGATTACAGTAAGTTAGAAAAGCAAAGTTTTCTGTCACTCACAAGATGAGAATGAGCAGTCTTACATGTATGGTAGAAGAAATCCTTCTTGTTCAAGCTATTACACAAGAATGATGTTTTAATAGTAAAACGAAAAGAGATTTAAATTGCATATTCAAATCCTATTTCTATTCATTAGAAGTGCTTTCAATAAGCACTGGGAAGGCAGTCAGCTACTTTGCTCACCTTCGTTCAGAGAAGTTGCCTATTTTATTCTTTGAAGTAGTTCAAGTTTTACGATTCTAGAACAGTTTGCACAAAAACTTGAAAAACTTCCTGTAATACTGCCCCTTTAACAATTACAGCCAAGGAAACTGACAGGTTTAAAAAGTAAAATTAGTGGTAAGAACACTTGTACTGTGTTCCTTGCAGGCTGATGCATCTGAAAAACTAAGGCAGTCTGGTTTGTCCCATAACCACCCCCACCCTGTCATGTTAACGACAGCAAGGGACTGCCCCCTGGTTCCTCCTCCGCCTCCTGTGCAGATCCCACGGTGGAAGCTCATTCGCCAAAAGAAGAAGAAGCAGCCAGTAGAGCCAGCATTGACTCCTCCTGAGCCTCCAAAGGAACCCCAGTTCCTAGAAATTGTGTCCCCATTTCTAAACCACAAAGTTAGCCCCATTCCTGTTAGCAGAGCAAGGTATGGCTATCTCTACCGAACAGCGAATTGGCGCAGAGAATTAGTTTCTAAACAAACTTAAAGGGACACTGTCACAGACATTTTTTTGGTTTTTTAAGTAAAACTGCACCAAAATTACAACTAAGTACTTTCAACCATGCAGGAAATGCTCCTAGAATGTAAAGGGAAGGATATCTAGCAAATTGTTTAAAGAAGAGGGTGACCATCAATAGTTTTCATTGATTTTTCCAAACCACAAGGACAGAACTTGAAAAAGTCATGCTGACTTTTTCAAGTTGAGATCAAATGCTCCCAATGGTATCACAGTGATATCACTCTATATTTAGCTTTAGTACCCTGGTATAGTAATTTTAAGAAAACTTGACCACTGTTAATAGGTTTTTGGGGGGGCTGTTGAATTTTTGAAGTTATAATGCTTGTGACCGTGTCCCTTTAAATTGTGTCATGTAGAATTGAAAGGCAGTGAATTGTGTGGCAGATTGTAGTTATTCCTTTTTATCTGGGAGAGTACACAATAATTTAATGCAAGAACTTGGAGATACACTGGTTACATAAGATTGTCAGGCGAAGTTAATTTGACTATGTGTACATTTGAGAAAGCAAATAAATGTTTTGTTTATCTTTAGAACCCCCGTCAGGTGGCTGAAATTCCGACCTGAGAAGCCAATGGGTGAGATACTGGAAGAAGGTGACAAAGATGATGGAGAAAAGAAGGAGGGTGGGGAGGGTGAGGAAGGAGCAGAAAAGCCAGCTACTGAGAAGAAAGAAGGAGGCACTGAAGAAACTGCAGCTGCTAAAGAGGTACAGTGTAAATATTGCTTAACATATCAGGGATGTACATTGTAGCTAAGAAAATGCTAAGCTGGCTCATGAACAAGCCCACCTGGCTTTTCTGGCCTTCGCAGCCCTAAAAGTTTACCCAAGTCTTTGTTTTCCTGTGAAAGGTCAGCCGAATTTAAGTTCTCTTTCAGCCAGTGAAATTAGCTGGCAGCCGGCGCTTAGCGACAACCATACGCATATGTACAAGCTCTTTGTACTTGACAGAGTGTAGTTTGAGCAATTCTAGAAAATGTCTGGTTGGTGTGACCATTGCATAATGGTAATTGATTTTCCGAAACTATACTGACCAACCAGATGAGATTTCACTTACCATTTAGCTATCAGGCATTCCGTTCCATGCTCACCTTAAAAAGGGCCTGTAAATGGAATTTTCCTTCAAATGGTAAGGAACTAACTGATGTTCCATTCAGAACGGAAAAAGAATAGTTCTTCTGGAGGTAGTCTATAATTTCTAAACAGATTTTCCAGGAAATTACCTTTCCATTTTCATTTCCAAAATGTTTGGATTTTTTGGCTAAATGACCTTAGTGTTGTTGTTGACTTTATTGTTGCTTGGCATTTCAGCTAAAAGCAAAACTTGAGATTATTTAATTTTACTTTATTTACTAAGGATGATAAACCCAAGATGCCAACTCCAAGGCTAGAAGGCGAAGAGACCAAACCAGACCATGACAAAGAAAGGGAACAACTTAAGGAAAGCAAAGACAGCCGTGAAAGTCTTCGAGATCGGCCATCAACCAAGGATTCTCTGAAGGCAAAAGAGAGAGAAAAGTCAGCAAAAAGTGACAGAGGTGAAAAAGACAAGCTACCCAAGTCTGCCGACAATAAGAGTAGGTCCGGGAGCAAGCTGAGTGTGATTGATAAGCCTGAGCGGAACAAGTCTGGTGGGCTGTCACCAAAGGGGAGAAGAATGTCCAGGATGGAAAAACCTGGGGACCTGACTAAAAGTAAGAAACTGGCTCATTTAGATTTACATTCTTAATAATTATTTTTGGCAGAGCTGATTTTTAAAGGTGTTTATTAGGAAAATATATTTTGTCTCCCAAAATGGTTGCAAAGGATTTTTTTAATATACTTTGGTGCATGTAAGAATACTGCATGCTTAAAAAAACCCAAACATAGCAATATACATTTTTAACAAGGTTGATAGTTTTCAAATGAACATTTTATATTGTATAAAATGCAAAATTAGGAGGGGCCAATAGTTGGTAGAAATGAGACTGCGCTAATGAGATCTAGTTGGGTTTATATTTTTTTTTGGGGGGGGGGGGGTGGTGGTGGAGGAGGGATGGCCTAGTATTATCATTTTCTATACTTAAAAATATTGTTGGACAAAAACAGCCATAAGAAAATTAATGATTATTGATAACTTTTAAAAATTAATGTCAAAAAACTTCAAAGTTGACACCACACTGTAAGCTTGGATTAGCTTAAAATCCCACTTTAATAACACGACTTGGAACTTTGCCACTAAACAATGTTTTTTATTTATATTTAGATTCTTGTATGGGGAGCTAACTAGAAAACCAACCAGTTAATTTAACTTCCCTAAACTCACGCTTTAATTTTTTACTAAGCATAGAATAACTTTCTAATATGTGGTAGAAAAATATATGCTTCCATAATATTACAACAAAATGAGCTACATGTAAACAAATATTCTTCTTCTTTTTCTTCTTCTTCTTCTTCTTCTTATAACTTTCATTATAGCTCCTCCAGAGTCCAGACGTATGTCCAGGGTGGACAAAGGAGTGAAAGTTGAAATCGAAAGAGAATCATCGCACAAAGTTGACACGATTCGTGAAGATGAATATCCTGTGCTTGATCTGCCTACTAGTGCTGTTAGTGATGGGGACAAGAGTCCCGGTGAGGCTACAGATGGAGAAACAACTGAAGACAAGGCTGAAGGAGACAGGGCTGAAGAAGGCGAAAAAGCTAAAGAAGACAGCAACAAAGAGAGGAAAATCTGGATGGAGTATACCGACTTCTGCATAAGTTTTAGGTCAGAAAATCTTGGGTTCTCTCACTCCCAGAATCAAACCAAATGGTTTTTACTTTTTTGTGTGTGGTTGAAACCCAAATGTGACCATTCAGATGAAGGTACCATTTCATGTGGTACTGTTTATTCTATACGCTGTGCAAGGTAGTTCTACCTTTTATGTTAATAGGTCATAGGTGAAATCGTAGTGTGGGCTTTCAAGTGAAAGCTTGAAAATACTGCCAGAATTTTCAAATGGTGGTATTTTTTTCTTGATATTTTCTAGAATATTTTTTTCTGCAATGTTGACTTTTGGAAAAGAAGGGTGGAGAACAGTCCTTCAAAAATTGTGCATATAGCAGAATGTTAGTCAAATTTGACATCTCTTACCATCTCAAAAGTTTTCACAATGTCATCTTGAGGTCTCAATTTCTTTTCCAAGTTTAGAAAAATCTCAGGCCCACAACAAAAGTCTCGTGTTTGCAAAGTTTCCGGTTTACCATTCACTTACTCTTATGTCATTCTTAAGAATTATGTTAGGTCATTCTTCCTGAAAGAATAGTCGTTTAGAAATGTAGAACTTGTGTGTGCTTATGTCTAATCGGAGAAATAAAAACTTCGAAATATGCATTTCTTTATTTTTTTGGCATTTGTTTTTAGAATTTAACTTTGCTTCTTTTTGCAGACATTTGTATATATTCCACAAACCCAACACATACAACTATTCCAAAGGAAACTCTGAGTTAAAGGTAAGAAAGAAACCAAAAATTAGTAACGTCTGTTTTCTATTTCTTAAAACATGTTAAGCACTTGATATCCCATTTCCTCATTCTTTTGGCTGAGTCCAAAATAGACCTTTTGCATGATTTCTTCAGTTGCTCAAAATAAACTTCTTCTCAGATCTCTGGCGTCTTTGTATGCTTTTACATTGGTATTCTTTTCATCTTGAGTGCTGTCTTGGGAACTTGGTTATGATAGAATTGTCACATTTGCACTTCAAAAGAGAAGCTTTGGGGTAAAATAAGATTGGCTGATGTAAACACACAAAGGGTATTGTATGTGTTTTGGTGCTTTTCTGAAAATCACTCGCCCAGCCGACAAGTACTGTCAAAAAAGAAGTGACATTTTTCTTTCCATTTTGCTTTTTCTCTTTTTCCTTTCTCTTTTTAGCATGCATGCACCTACCCTAATCCTTTGTGTAAATTTACGCCACTTTGTAACTTGAAACCAGACCACATCAACAATTTTAAGAGGCTAATGTGCTAATCTGTTTAGTGATCATTTGAAAATTTCTTTGGTATCATTTTGCCGACACAACATGTCATTCTAACTGAGTTTTTAATTTGCTGCTTCTAACTTTCCTAACCATTCATTGTAATTCCATCTACATGTACAGAAGAAGCTTTGACTAACAATTTGTCAGTCATTATCTAACTATTCGTAACATTTAACTCACTAACTCATCTTTAATCTCTTTTGTTCTTTTCCTCTCATGCTTAAAAAGTGTTGTCCTTCTCTAAACGAATCTTTACCTTCAGAGCCAGAGAAAACTTGTACGAGCCCTTCAGAGGTACCTGTATCTTCCAATTGTAAAGTTCTCCATTATCTTCTTGTCTTCTCTTGTTCTTGATATCCTGAGCTTTCAGTAGATCTAAGAGATCACATTGTAGCAGACCTCTTTGTCTTTGTTGCTTCGTTTGTGAGTCTTACCTTTCTGCGGCGTTCCCAGAAACTGTCTCTGATAACACTTTGAGCCCATCATTGTCCATTCTTTAGAAAGAGCTCAATCTTTCTTGTCATTTTTGCCTTATATTTGTCTTCAAAGTAAAAGACACTTCAAAATGATCGTTTGCTGTAAACTAAGGTAACAATGATATAATTGTAACACTGACATTTCAAGTTCACAGCTTGCTACACCTTATCTCCAGTGAGCAAAATTCTGTAGCTACAAGCTTCTGTGAAAGTCTCTTATGACTATCAGCCAGCTTCTATGGAAAATATCTTTTTATAGTTGGGCAGACTATAACATTGTATATGTGTGCTATATATGTATAACATTGCGACTTCAATCTCAATGAATGTCTGAAACAGACCCAAGTTATACCTTTCTATTAGCTGTTAACTTTTTTCCGTGTTGGAATTAAATTTTGGCCTGCTAAACCGCAGCAGGTTAAATCTAACGTTTCTAGCCCCAAGTTTAAAGTGAAGCTGTAACGTCTTGCCACAGAAGTAAATCTCGAAGAATGTAATCAATCACCTCTGAGATTATATGAGTAAAAACTGTATGTAAATATTAAAGAATTTTCTGATGGAAAACTTTGGATGTAAACTATAAAATATAATATAACGTAATTTTAAAGACAGAAAAGGTTAAGTGGCTATGTTCGGGCCCAATCACCTTGGAGGAGGAGAGGGGGGGGGGGGGGTACTCCCCGTATAAAACTTTGTACCCCCCCCCCCCCCCCCCCGCAGTCTATTTACCCACTACTTACCTGGAACTTATCCCCGGTTGCTCCCCCTTGATGGGATGATTGTCCATTGCAGGCCCTTACCCAGCATATGCATTTGGTCAGTTTTCTCAGACATAGAATAACGATACTAACATACTAACCCATAATAATTATCGTCAGAGGTGGGTGTTCATCCCGATCAACTTACATCATCCTCATCATCATGGGTCACTGACATCTGATCGGAAGATGTCTTCTGTAATGGGACGTAGGTTTAAAAGACAAGACAGTGAAATGTCTATGCTATCTGTGAGTCATTATCATCCAGCGTCACTGATTATCACACTTCACCACATTAAAATTAATTGTTTCATCGCACTTGTGCAATGTCAGAGTTTCTAAGGTCACACCTTCACCAAATATTCACGATTTTCCACTAAGCACCATATAAATCAATTATCATTTTAACATATTCGGATTGACTGCAAGTAAAATTCTTTCACTGCAATCTTTGCTGCAACCCCTGGTTGATATAACGAACCCCTTTATAACGAACTCCCCGGTATAACGAGAAATAATCTTCAGCCTGGCCAAAGTTACTACCAGTGAAATGACTGAACAATTCCCCAATACAACGAAACCCCGTTACAACGAACACATTTTCCCAGTACCTTTGACAGCTTGTGTTGTCGCAGTGTTTCACTGTAACACTATTACTTTTAGAGGGCGTATGGCTGTAATGAAAAAGACATTTTACAATATTCTTAGAAACTGGTTCCCCTTGTTAAAGGAAAGATAACTGTGGCTTTATCCTAACATGTGGAGAAGAATTCACAGTTATAATTTTACTTGAGACACCTCATATCCATTAGGAATATCAGTAGCAGAAAAACATCTTGCACTTACAAGATCTGTCTTGTGATGTATAGTTACAGACTAGGGTGTACACATTTAAAGCTTCACCACTTTTCCGAGATTATAGTCTGCACTGCGAAGCCAACAAAAGGGTAACAAACTCTTTTATCTTACACTGATCTTAATCACATATTCTGACGGTTAGCTCTAATCATTTCTCCTAGAATGTTGCAATGACCAGCCACGTTGGTAAAAAGTCAGGCCTCGTTCCAGCTTCGTCAGTCACAGCAACCACGCCTGCTCCTGGCAAGGCCACAGCGCTTAGCCCTTCGCCTTACCATGGGTCGTATGGGGGACAAACTCAGAACCAAGACCCTCCTCCACCGTTCCTGTTTGTTGACAGTTTGAAACCGATAGAGATCGTAGTGAGCTTCACGGCGTTTTCCAAATGGCTGGATCCGCCACAGCCTATCATTAGAGAGAGAGACAAGGAGAAGGAAAAAGATTCCAATAGTGTTATAACAGGTGAGGGCTGGGGCGACCTCGTTCCCAGTAGGCCTCTCTCCTTTTCCTTTCCTGTCAGGGGAGAAAAGAAGAGAGGCCCTGGGAACAAGGTTGAGGGCTGGGGTATGTACGAATCATAGAAAGTCATGGAATTTAAGAATTTTGTTTTCCAGGCCTCGACCGGACTGATTTTTCGTTTCCTCTTTGTTCAGATACAAAGGAAGCCATACAAATTGAAGAGAAGCCCGTTCCACCCACCCCAGGCCTACTCGTTGCTGAGCCATACTCCTGGAAGAGCCTGGTGACTGGTCAACCCATTCTGCGGATTCGCACTACAGGCACGAGAGCTGCTGTGCTTGTCCTGCCACCGGGGTACGTTCAGTTACAACAGTCCAATTGTAAAACGGCATGTGTTGTCATTGGTTTGTGGATCACAAACCAATTTAGCCTAAGTAACGAGACGATTGGACCCGAAAAAATTCGATACTGATCACGTGGCCCTACAGGGACACGTGTGTTTCTCTGATTGGTTGTTTCTTGCACGTGAAAATTCAAAACCAAAAGAAATAACCAATCAGAGACAATGTAATGATTTTGTTAGAGCTGTGTCATGGGTATGGATTCCTCAGGAGGAGTCTGACGCGTCTTCGCAAGTCGAGAAGAATTGAGGACGAGAAACAAGTCCAGAGACTCAACTGAACTTTTTTTAAAAAAAGAAAAGAAAAATAAATAAATAAATAAATAAATAAATAAATAAATAAATAAATAAATAAATAAATAAATAATAAAAAACGGTGACATTGTGAGACTGACAAATGACTGAGGCATGCAATGTTATTTCCTGTAACCTACAATCTGCGACGACCTTCCAAGCCGTTTTGACTCAGGAACGACATGAGTTGACTTGTTATTGTTCCTTGCTTCTCTGCAGACGTCATGTGCTGAGGTTTCTTCTCCAGTCCCCTCACGGTTTTCATGTAGAGATGGCTTCACAGACGCCGTTTGTGTATGGTGACGAGGACACTGTGATGGCGTGTCTAACCAAGGTATAGACAGTGACTTCCTGAAGATTACTGTGTTAATCTAATAGATGGGAGGAGAAAATGGGGTATACACCATGTTTCTCTGGAACTCCGTCAGCTATAACGGCTTTCCAGTGTTAACATTGTTCGTCATTCCTTCCATAGGAGAGCTGTCGTTTCCTGGAGCATGCCATGAATGTGTTTCAGTCGGTCGGCGGCCTTGTTGCGTCGTTCGCTGATCCTCCAGCCGACAGAAAGTTTGATCTTGATCTTGGACTCAAGGATCAACCGAAAGACATTCAAGATCAACATTACAAGGTAATTATATCTTCCAGTCTGCAAAGGTGGACTTAATGTAAAGTGGAATGGCAACTTACAGAAAGTGGATAATTAAAGGAGTTTTCTCAAGTCGAATATCTCAAAAACGAAAATTTCACGATTTTCGTACATGGCAGATGTTGAGCCGTTTTGTCTGTAATAATTGGATATCGGAGCCCCCAGCGGGAGTCGAACCCATGTCTTTACAGATACCAGCTTGATTCTCTTACCTGATGCTGTCCGTTAGCGACTCAGAAATGTCCTTCTTTTGAGTAATTCAACTTTAGACCCTTTTTTAACTGCAAAATTCTTTCGTAGAAATTTCGTGAAGTAAACGCAAGAACGAGCTAAAGGGAACTGTCCTCAATAACCTTCATCTCCGTCGCGGAATTACTCGGATTTTACGCCGGATTCTGTGCCAGTTGTTGGTGTAAATCAGTTCCCAATCCTTTTCTGTTGATCAATATTAAATTTCACTATACAGATTCACTCCAATGCCAAGCCGACAGGCGAAGAAAATAAGGGAAATTGTCAATCAAGGGATACTGTTTTGATGCACCTCCAGATTCTCATAACTAACCCTAGAAGGAATTTATGTCATTCAGTAATGAGAACTAAATTCTAGAACACAGTACTGAAAGGGTTATTGCTTCTTCTCTTAGCTGGCAAGGCCTTGGCATGAGAAACAAAGGGCTAAAGGATTTCAAGTCCAAGATTCTGGGACTTCCGGTCTTTATGTATGCAGTCGTGATGTTTCTATATACTCTATGGGAGAGTCATGGCGTTTTCTTACTTCCGCTCAAGATTTCTTTGTTTCGGACAGCCAATCAAAAAAATTCGAATTAATTCAAAAATCCCATGTCCCCAAAGCCCTTCGTTTCTCGTGCCAAGGCCTTGCCGGGTAAGAGAAGCGAAAAGGGCTATGAGAACGAGAATGTAAAATTTCTCGCTTGTATGTGTTCACTTTCCAGTCTCAAAATTTATTCATCCTTCTCGCTTTATGGTTAGTCAGTCTTTTCATGGAATCGTTTCGTTTTTTTTTACCAGGTTTTCGTGAAATGCTTGCTGAAGAGTGTCAGGTTTCATCTGGCTGATTCGTACGATTTAGCGATGCACTTCGCTTGGAAAGCTTTCCAATTCCAGGCCTCTCTCTGCCTGCATCAACGGGTCGGTCACAGGCCCCTGTCAGCAGCAGAGATCACGAGGATTGGTTCAATGACGAACCAGCGGCGCATCAAGAGCGCATCCGCTGTACCACCCACTTGGGTTGATCGTACCTCCAACAATGACGAGGAAACCGCTGCAACTAAGATCCAGGCCACCTTCAGGGGTTACTTCCTCAGGAAACTGGCGCGAGCTTACGTGAAAGGTTAGCGCTGCTTTTGTAGGAATCTCTTTGGGCTGCCGGGAAAAAATGACAGACCAAGTAACAGTTGTGCGGGAAAACATATAACTGGGGGGTGCGGGAAGCTGGTTACAGACGTGGGAAAATGTAACTGGCGGCAAGCGCGGGAAAATTTCACCGGTGACAAACGCGGGAAAATGAAACAGGCGGCAAGTGCTTTGGAAAAAAAATGTAACGGAAGTCATTATGGTTTTGGTCTCGCACCTCATTGGCCAGCAAGAGAATAGATTTGCTCTGATTGGATATATTACTCAATGCTTTTTTTCGGTAAACCAATTTTTTGAGTTCATGAAACGTTAGCACAACTTTCTTTTGAAGGTAATTGGAAAACCATTGTAAAATTTCCCGCTGATTTTGATTCGGTCTCGAAAGTGAAAAAGCGATTGTTTGCTTTCCAGCGATATGAGTTCATGGACTGCTGATATTTTTACGGCATCATATTATTGTACAACCACGCGCCATATTTTCACTCACGAAGTGGTTTGTCCGCTCTATTATGGCATTCCACAGATTATTCAGAGTCACTTTACTGACCATTCCACAGGTACAGAAGAACATCAGAAAGTGTCAGAGCTTTTATCCAAGGCTTGGGGTGGCATTGAACCTAACTTGGAGGGCTTTGCCATTCAGATCTTCAGACTCATGTTCAAACGCGATCCAGGCCTGTTCCCGCTGTTTCCTTTCTTCAAGGATGAATGGAGTCGCGTGGCTTACACTGATTACAACGGGGGGTACCCTGAGCAACCGCCTCAGTCATGGTTTGTAGTCTTCAGGTGAGAGGGAACGTCACGTGTTTTGTTTTTTTATCTAGACACTGGGCTACGTCAAGCTCAGTGGTGTTCCGGAACCCGGCGTACGTTGACATTCTGCGGTAATGTCGTACAGTTAAGAAATTACCTTTCATACTGTACTATGATAATCAGTTGAGTAATGCGTAAAAATTGAGTAAAGTTTGAGGGCAAAGTTTTGATATTAAGAATACGTTGTTACCATGGGAAGTTGACCCACTTTCCAGTGGTAACTTGTCTGTCAATTGACGGAGAGATGAACTAACTTATTTTGCGTCGTTCACTCGCTTGAGTTTATTGGTTTGAGTATCAAATTAAAGCAAATCGGGGTGGGTCTTTTCCTGAAATAACATGTTTATTTTCTTTTTTCTCTTGTTCTATATACAGGGAAGTGTTCTTTGTGGACGAACCAGTGTTAATGGTCCCTAAACTGTATATCAACTTGCCGACATGTTTGTTGCGAGTTGTGGACAATGATTCAGGTGAAGAATTGACAAGAGTCTTCCAGAAAGTGGCACCAAACAACCTGAAAAAGAACAAGGTAGTCCTTCTTGTTTTTCCGTAAAACCACTCGTGAGAAAAGTAATACGAAACATTAAACTTCAAAACAGCTGGAGATGGAATTCGTTTATGACGTCTTCCACATGGATTAAAAATTTTTTGTTTAGTGTTAAAATATTTTTCCATTTGGATTCCTCTTCTCCCTTCAACAACAGAAAGTATTTTTGCATAAAAAGAAGTATCTAACATTGAGCCTCATTGATTTTTGACAAGAAAAACGTGTATCATCAAACCTCATTTTTGCGGTCCAATTTCCACCAAATATTTTTAAATTAGCTACATTTCCGTTGACCGTTGTTATCGGTCAGAAATGAAAGGTAGGCTGTTCTGGGCTATCTGGACTTGTAATGGCGCCTCAAATGATTTCGCTTTTAATTGGTAACGTTTTCTTCTGATTTTTAGCGAGGCTACACATTCGTTGCTGAAGCAAGAACTCCAAATGCTATTCTACCTCCGGGAAAGTTCCGCTTGCGTGTGATTGGCTCCACGGAGCCCTTACCCTACCCCGGACGGGAAGGAGTCAACAGTCACTTTGTAAACAAAGAGATCAGGGATTACTACATCCCGAACAAGTACAACATCATTTTTAGGTGAGGTGTTGTTGCGTATTTGTTTGAAATGCTGGTTCTTAAGTACACTATATATCAAAACAACCATTTAGAATTTTCTTCATATCGGTTTTGTACTGCAAAGCTGTTTTCTAATGTCTGTTCTAAAATGCATCACATTTGGCCAATCATTACAAACGCAAATAACGCTGTGAACGCTGGGCCAAAAATAAACATGTAAGCGATGAAGACGTGCAACCGGTGCCAAGAGCGGGGAAATGTGTGACTGACGCCAAGCGCGGGAAAACATACAACCGCTGCCAAGCGCGGGAAAGCGAGCCTACGGTAAGTCGCGATTGATGGCCGTTTTGCATGTTTGCGTGATTTGCACATTTTTTTAACCAATCACAGAGTCCGTTGAATGCAAAATGAAAACAAACAGCTACGTTGCGCTATCATCTTAGTACCCAGAGACCTTCATTGTGCCTGTAAGAATTACTGAAGATGTACTAACATGAAGTCCGTGTTTGGTATGCGACGTTTAGGTACACAGTCAAGGTGCAAGAGGATCACATGGTCAGCCTTCAGCTTGGGACCTCTAAACCAGACGTTTACATCAAATTACAGGTAAAGGTTGACTTGGGATGAAATCTTCTACAAATGGTCTGATAAAAGAATTGGCGAAGCAGTGAGTCAGTCCTAAACAATAGTTATTTTAAAGTAAACGCCATGTTTGGAATCAGCCTGCACAAATGTTGATAAGTTGAAGAAACACAAATTTGGTGGGGTTTCCGGTTCTTACCCTACAGTCATAAAACAGCATCTCCTCCGATGCTTTTGAATTCATGGCCCAATTAGGCACACCCAACCCCCCCAACCCCACCCCCACGCTGGCTGAGACTAACTTCATTTGAGACGCTGTTCATCACTGCACATCTTACAAACACGATGCTTGCATCATTCAAACTGCAAATAGAAAAACGCGACCTCTTTGTCACCTGTATTTCTTAGCTAGTTTTGACACGCAAGATAGCTGCCGAGAAGGCGGCCTTTGTCTATTGTTGATACCTTCTATCTGACTGATCCCGCTGGTTAAATGAATTGGAACTTAACTTAACTAATAATAAGTGTGTCTTTTTTTCTTTAACAGATTTTGGATCATGAGCAGGAGGTGTGTAGTACTACTGGCAAAAGCCATGCAGTCATTCCCGCTTTCACTTTCTTCCGTGACCGGACTGGCGATGAAGACGAAAAACAGGGGAAACGAGGTAAGAATACAGGCCACGATGGATAGAAACTTGTTCCACGAATTTTCCCTGTTGATGTGTCGCGAGACAAGTTAATCACCATCAAATGCCAACACTTCCGTAGTCAAAGAGCGAATACAAATACACTAGAAGGAAGAAAACAGGCTGCATGCCAACCACGACAGAACAGGAATTTCTCACGATTCAAGCAGCCTGTCCAAGATCGGACTTACGTTTGTATGATAGCAAGTTCCACGCGAGCTTTTTGTAGGGAACGATGAGAAGCAACTAAGTGTAGAAACGAGCTGGAAGCAGTACAAATTTACTAGATAGGAAAGTCATCCGAAAAGCACTAATAAAAACAGCGTCTTTGACTGTACAAACCCATGTACAAAACCTGGACATAGCAGACGACATATTTGCTATATTAGTAAAAATCTCTGCGTCAACTTTTTCAAATTCAAGTAGTTGCCATCTTGGATTTGAATGCCAGAAAAGACCCCGGGATAAGATTCAAATTATGAACCATATTATTGTTGTTCCCAGGTTCCCGCCCTCCTACCTCGTCCCACCCCCGCTCGGCCAAGAGGCCTCCGTCAGGCAGCCGCAAAGCAGTAGCATCGCCTGTGCAGGGCAAGGCTGGCAAGAAGAGTGGCAAGGAATCCAGTAACTCTTCCCGGCCAGGATCATCGGTGAGTGACCTGGGACCAATGTTCAGTGTGCATCGTACATTATCCTTTGTTAGTCATTGACGTGACGTGCAGCTTTTTGTTGCGAGCTACTGAGTCACGCTGTTGTAAGCTACTGAGTCACAAGTGTGCTTTACGGTAACACAATACCACCAGCGTGCGAGCGTCACGTACTTCTCATAAAACCTTGCGTGACAGATACAGATCATTCCCGGGGATCCCAATTGTATCGTGAACTTGGACTGTCCTTGATCATCAATCAGTCATCAGTCATCAGTTATCTCCACTGCTTAATAACATAAGTTATAAAATAAGACTTGTTTGGATAAGTTATAACCTAAAAATACACATGTGCACTTTTTTTTTGGTCTTCTCTAGCAGAAAGGTTCCCGTCCTCTTCTCTGTGACGATTCAGAAGATAAAGAAGATGAGGAGACGGAAGTCGACACAGAACCGGAAGTCAAGGTTTGTTGTTCACATAAACTGTAATTACTCCTTTGTTCATTTTACGTTTTCATTACCATGATATGCCGGGTATTTCACCAATGATTTGCTCCATTTTGAGCTTTTAGTTTAGTCAGTGATCACGAGTTGAAATCTCGTTATTGTTAAATATTTGTCCGTTCCTTATGTTGTTTCATACCGTTTTATAATTGCCAGCATGGATCTAGTTGGCTAAAGCTCATTCACAAACACTTTAAATTGTTGCACCATCATATCATAAACCTTTTTGTACGAGAAACTGGCGACTCAAAAAGCTTTGCCCCCAGGCATAGGTTGCACATTTTCGAATTTCCTAAATACGCACTTCTTCGAACTATATCCAGGGTATTTTTAACGCAAATTGTGATTTATTGAATTTCTTCTCATTGTAGATACACAAGTATATTATTCAGGCACAGGTCTTGCGGGATAGTTGGCCCTTGTCGAAAAGTGCTTGGGATTTCGTAGCCATGCTCAAGAGCCTGGACCGTCTAGACATAGAAGGTAGTTTATCTGTCTCTATCATTTTGAATGTGTCAGCTTTATTTGACTCCGTGTGTTTTGTTATACAACGTGACTAAACGCTATTGAGCAGTTCTTTCATGTGGTACTGTTTATGCGGTACAAGGTGGTTCTAACTTTTAAGTTTGTGGATAAAGCCCTAGTGTGTGACAATTCAAATGAAAAGTATTGATCAGTACTCAATTTCTCGCATATTTTTTCAAATTTTTCTTTAAATCCCCCGGCAATCTTGGTGTTAAAATGACCTGGTTAAAATAAAAAGGTGGAATCAAAAATATTAAACAGCCTGCTAAGAAATAATTCTTATCTTCACGTTGAAAATCACATAGTAACTTTTTGTAATGTAACTTCGTTGTTTAGCTCCCGCAGAGAGTGCCCCACGAGGAGACAAGCTGTCTGCAAGTGTGTCCAAAGGCAAGAAAACTAAGGAGAGTAAAGAGAGTCGGTCGAGCAAAGGACAAGCTGGATCAAGACCCTCTTCGCAGGTAAAGGTTATTTATAGTTGCTATAGAAACTGCTGTGCTGCGTCGGCGGGCAAGTGAAGCACTTAGTTGATTATCAACCCGACGATGGTAAAGGTAAATAAGCCGCCCATGCGGATTTTGAAAAGCTGGTGTTTCGAGCGTAAGACTTTTATCGGAGCAAAAAAACAAGGTGGGAAGGCTCGACGACGTAGGGTTAACGCTGGAACGTCAGCTTTTCAAAATCGCGGCGGCTGTTAAAGGGGCTATGTCACGCAATTTTAGGCAATTTCGGCACTACCAACTTGTCATAGAATTAACTGAAATATCGCAATAACGGCTCAAAACTGTAGAAAAACTCAAAAGAAACACAGAAAAGCCAAAAAGGGGTTTGGATGGGCAAAATTCGAGAAGATTGAAACGGATTGCGTTCGGATAAACTTGAAAAACGTCGGCACGACATTTTTCAAGTTTATCTCAGTTTGTATGAAAGTGTCATTTACAATGTTCGAACATCATCTTTGTTTGTTATGTGGCCGTGATTCTGCCGATAAAAGACTTTTGCTCTGCCAATTTAAAGTTTAGAGCTCTTAATTAACGAAAATAAATAGAATTACTTAAAATACCGTGACCTAGCCCCTTTAACCTTCCATGATCAGCGTCAAGTGGATAACAAGTAAGGGTTATTTTATGATGTTCGTGTTGTGTTAAAAAAGTCGTCACACTTTGTTCTTATGCGCGCTTGGATTTTCTTAGCGGACATTGGATACACCTAATGCACTTTTTTTTATTTCCTGTATTATTTTAAGCAGCAACAATTCGACTCCAGCAAACCAAACTGGACCCTTAGGATCGTGTCTGATGCGAGTGCGGTAAGTCTTGTTATTTCCTTTTGGTAGAATTTTAATAGTATACTAATGCAAATGCTGCAATCTGATTGGCTGAGCTATTGCACACTGTCAGCCGTTTTCGGTCAGTGGCTGAAGGTCGTCTACAAAATGTTGACGTTTTCTCGTTTCTCCAAAGTTGCGGAGGAAGTTAAGACTATCACCTCGTAAAAATCGAGAGCGAATAATCTAATTGTTCCTGGTACGATTCCTAAACGTACCAGGATTTTCTAAACGTCTTAAACACGTTTTTTAAGCGACGTTTTCCAGGCACGTCGGGCGTGCTCCATTACATACATACATACGTACTTTATTCGTCCCAAAAGGGCTGTTCAGAACAAAGAGCTGGTTAAGACTAAGTACCATTATTTTCCAATGACTGTCGTAAAAGGTACCACATCTGCCAATCACAACAAACGCAAATAATCGCAATCAGAACAAGCCAGAAGTGCAGCCATGTAACCAGTGCCAAGCGCGGGAAAAACGCGTGAACCAAATCACGACTGGTAATGATTTTGTTCCTGATTGGCTGGAAAGTAGCATGCTTTTCCGTGATTGGTTAGAACACGTTGTGCTGCTTGTATTCAATGAAAGAGCTCGGGAGAGGCAAAGCCACAACAAAGCCACAAATAATGGCCAATGGAAAACCGATTTTGTGGAGTTGTAGTCGTGTTTTTTTTCTCTCTCGTGACTGACTGTTCTTGACCTTTGTTTTGTAGGAAGAGATAGAGGTGAAGAAGGACACAGAAAGACAGGATGAAATAAAGGCCATGAAGCTAGCGTGGGAAGCCGCTGAACCAGGCAGAGCCGCCAAGGTACGATAGCCACGTGCTCACACTTGCACGAATTCAGAATAAAGCCGCATATTGTCGTGGTGTTGTGCACAAAAACGGCATAAAAGAAAAGTAGGCACACATAACGATGAAAAGTTTTCATGTTCTTGGAAGGGCTGGCCTACTTGTGTTCGTCACGCAGTCTGTTCTTCAAAGATTGCGTGACGGCAATACTTTTTGGCCAGAATTGTCGCAGGTGAGGGTAAAGTCAGGGTCAAGAATTTTGACGCTACAAATGCAAACGTTATTATACATTTTGTATGGTTGAGACATTAAATCACTAGGTGAAAGGAGAAGTTTATAAGGGGTGTTTTGTGGTCGATAATTTCCTAATTTATTTAGACGAGGACAATTTAAATTGATCAAAGGAAGGCAGAGAAAATGCGATAAAGTAATTTGCAAGACTGATCTTTATGGCAGCCATGTTTAATATCAATCTGCTGTTTCTCTGCGCTAGAGGCGCAGGGCCCCAATTAACGATGGGAAAACTATTTATTACTCCCTTAGTCTATGGAAGGTAACCACTTCCTCCTATTTTGACACTGTGTCCTGTTTCACCCGAAGGCTCAACAAAGCCGTCAGAAGTTTTTAAACGAGCACATGGTAAAAGTTGACAAAGACGCCATTGAGGAAGAAAACGGCGACGAGGAGCAACCCGAAGAGAAGGACATTTCTTCCAGCGAAATACGTAAGTACATGACAAAAGAGGTTTTATTTCAATTTGCTGACTGTGAGTCGCAAGTGAAAGCAAGTTTATAGCTTTTATCGATGGCTTGCGATGACTTGAGTTGAATGTGATTGAGATGAAATTTGTAAGCAAGTTGACGCAGAATATTTATCCGTTTGACCAGCGAACGCCGCATGTTGGTTACAAATCATTCATTGTTATGGCAATTCGATGACTTTTTCGAATTCGTTGTTTTTGCATCGAATTCATAGAGTAAGCCAGCCCGTGTCATTGAAATGGGTGTTTTGGCACTTTGTATGGTCTCCCAATGCAAATCCGTGCACAAGTTCATATTTCAAGATTATCCGTTCGAAAGTTCTAACCCTGCCGGCATTGTGTTTGGCTTATGCTGTAGAGCAAGACATTGCTCCCAAAACACCATTCTGCCCAACTCAACAGTTTCATGTCTTTTGTCTTGTTACAGTCACGGTGACGTCACCAGTGCAATCAGAGGCAGACCAGGGAGAATTAACTCTAGTACCACCCCCTAAGGAACCAGATCAGATCCTACAGCCCCTCACTCAGCCCAAGACTATCAGGTAAGACCGTAAACATCTATTTTGACAATCATCTGATTTTTAGCGAAATTCATCGAGTTTTGCTCAATGCAGTCCCGATCAATCTTATTTACACCCTGGACTCGTTTACTTCCTAGTGATTTTTTGTTTGTTTGTTTCCTTGTCTGTTTGCTTTATTTTCAAATTTAATTCGAAGTTTGTCACAGAATCATCAACTAGTGTGAACTAGCGTGACAGAATCTCCTGAAATAGTGCGACTTAGCGTGCCAGAATCCCTGATTCAGCCTTCCCAAGAAGAAGGAAGAACACGCGCCCTTTGCGTAGGCTTGTCGTGCATTTTAACCTCAATTACCTGAGTCGTCTTGTTACTATACGGAATAGTACACACATTTCAATAGTCTTTGTTGACCTGTAAAAAGTGTACAAGCTTTTTCCTGATGTTATCTCGTTTCCTTTTCCAGATCACGAGGCGGTATTCCTGTGTTGTTAGATGAAGAAGAAGTTGAGAGACGGCTGCTGGAGCGACGAGAAGTGGCGCGTGCTTTCAAAGCTCAGCGTAAAGAGGTGGAGAACAGGAGAGAGCAGGACCGACTGGATAGGAATGCTGCTAAAGAAAGACAGTTACAGGAAGCTGAAGAACTACAGGTAATGCCTGGAACGGTATACACCGGTATATACCCTGCCTTCCTTCCTGCCTCCCTCCCTCCCTCCCTCCCTCCCTCTCCTTCCCTTTTAACCTCCCTCCCTCTTAAGCTCTTTCGCTTCACCGCTCACCTTCACTCCCTCTCACATTCTTTCTTCCTCCCTTCTCCATCGGTACCTTCCTCTTTCTCCTTCTCTCTCTCGTTATCTCCCTCCTCCCTCCCTCTCGTCTTTCCCTCCTATCCTCTGTCTCTCCAATGTCGCCTTCCCTTCCTGCGCCCCGTCTCCGCCCTCACACTCACTTACTCACTCATTTACTTTCTTTCCGTTGCCAGGCCGCTTCGGACAAGTGGCGTAGCGAGGTGAATCAGAGACGAGAGGCGTACAGGCAGAAATTCTTGGAGGCGGAAAAACAGAAAGAGGAAGCACAAGCGGCTGAGGCAGCTAAAGAACGGGAACGATCACCATCGCCGAGTAAAAGTCGAAAGAGCGCGTCTACGGCCAAGGGAGGGAGAAAGACTCCTTCTAAGGGAAAGAAAAAATGATAGTAAATATCCAAAAAAATCTCAATCGTACACACAGAAGCTACGTATATTTACAGATCAAATCTGCGCGTCTTGGCGCCCAAAACCTCACGTTATGAATTCGACAAAGAACTATTTTGTTCATTTTCTCCCAATCGTGTGCTCCCTAATTGGAATACACAATAAAATTCTGTTGGGGCGCGCTGATTATTTTTGTACAGAATTAAGTTATATGTACAGGTGTTTCAAAGCAGTTCGTGTAAATAAATGTTTAGCAGTCTAATAAAAGAACCATTTTTTAATCAGCGTCATTTTACTCCCGTTTTCTTTTTCCTATTAGATGAAAACTTTAAAACCTTTCACGCACGTTTCCACTCCTATCAACAAGAGTAAAGGGTTCTGATTTTTTCTCACTTCCTGGCAATGTGGAAAGCAAACATTTTAACTCTGTTGATGTGAGCTATGTATTGAGCACCGCTGAGCTGATTGGGAAGATGGCAATTTGTGCCCATAACTTTAGTAATTAATGTTACAAACTGAACTTAAAGGAACTGACTAACTGGTCATTGAATCAATTACCTGAACTAAAGATCGAGGGGATGCGATTAAAACAGATCGCATTTGGGTAAACCCGACTTTTTTCAAGTTCAGTTTGTATGAAAATGTCGCTTATACATGTAATGCTCGGAAATCATTGTTGCTTGTCAGTGTGGTCGTGAAAAAAAAAAAACTTGCCCTGCCAATTTGAAGTCTAAAGCTCATAATTACCAGAAAATCAATAGAATTACCTAAAATACTGTGAGCTTGCCCCTTCAAGACCGCTATTCACATTGATTTTGAGTGGCTGAGGAGTTGCACTCGATCGGGACTGCCATGTTTAAATCGTCGTTACGAAATAGGTTATCGGCCAATTTAAAATGCTCACAAATGTCGTCATAAAACCCCATACAGTTTCAAGTTCTCCATCATCATTTCGTATTCCTCGTGTACGGTGGCATCATCTCGTTCCATTCTCTTGGTTTGTATCCTGTTCAATTTGAATTTAAGAGCCACCAAGCGTTTCCAGCGATTAGCAGATGTACTTGGTGCTCGGCTTGGCTCCCTTTCAACCCAAACAGGCTTTCCAACAGCGTCGTTAATTTTACTCTCTGGGGTGTTGGAGGAGTGTTTGCCGCTACGCATGAAATCTTCCATTTGAGGTGTAACAGATGAAGCGTCATTTTCGACGGGAAGTTGCGCTTGACTTTGCGGGGGCTCCACCGACCAGGCGACCCGTTCTTTGACGAGGTTTGCTCGGCTTTTTGGAGAAGTGCTATATTGCTGCATTCGTCCATCTTTATCGTCCTCTTTATGCTGTTGTAAAGGCGTTTCTCTGCTAGAAAACATCTTTTGCTCGAATTCATTTTGCGGCGGTTCTGACCAGTTTTGTTCCGGGAAACTGCCGACGCCACTCTGACCATCGACTTCATCAGAATCGTCGTCGTCATTGCTGCCACTCCAGCATATCTTCTTGAAACCTTCATATCTTTCCATGGTTTGCCCGTCACCATCAACTTTGCTGTTCTTGTCTCGACCTTTTACTTGCGATCTTCTCGGAACCGATTCTTCTACATGGCCTGATGTGGATTTCTCGTTTTTCTGAGCTTCACGCACTGTAATAAAATGCGGTTCGTCTTCCATATCTGTGTTTTGTAGGCCTGCGTTTCCTTCAATGGGCGCGTTCTCTGCTATGGAAACAACGTTACAAGCTCCACAAATCAGGAACCACTTTTGTCGTCTGCCCTTTGGAAAAGAACGCATTTGAAATGTCGGTTTCCCTTTTTCGTTTTGTTTGTCCATATTACATGCAGTTGCTGACAATTGAAGGAAAAAAGAATTGTAGCAGAAATTCAGTATTTTTGTTTTCAAAATCACCTTGAGAAATATTTTCAAGCTTTTTGTTAGCGGCAAGGTGTGATGGTGTTATATGAGTGATTTGGAGGTAAAATTCCAGCCTTTTTAAATTTCTCCAAATAATTAGTGAAGAAATCTTTAGATCTCTGAGCATAGACACGAAGCCACCGGTATTACCCAATCTGCACGCCTTTTTATCGGTTGGACAGTAAATTATCACGTTTTTCGAAGTCCACGTTGTTTTAATTGTCAGATAGAAAAGAAAAAGAACAAAGCGATGGAAGGATTGACTAAAAAATGAATGCCAGAGATGTCAAAAACATGCCCTGATGTCAAGAGCCGAGCTAAAGTCGCTTTTTAATTAATGGGTTATTTTATAAATCAAGGTGTTTTTTGGTTTAAGCTCTTTAAACATCGTTTGATTACTGTTTACCGAGCAACTAAACTTTATCTTAATTCATTTTGTCCAAGAAACAAAACTGTATGTTTTTAGCTTTGAAAAAAGTAGCTTTCATAACATGATCAGATCAGTCAGTTTGAAAAACACTTGTTTGTCTCAGCCCCAAACGCTGTCAATTTTAATTTCCTTTTTTCAGTGACGCCACAGATTTCGCCAACATTTCCGCTTTCTTCAAACAAAAATAAAATGAGAAGACAAGTCTGTCTTTGTCAAGATCTCGGTGATGGTAACAGACCAAAAACAATGCAAAATCATTGAGATGGCGAACGGATATATCTATATGAGCGCGGCTTTCTGTGCCTGTCTTGTACAGGAAATATAGAAGACAACGCCATAAGGTTTTTTTCTCTCTGACGAAAGTAATTAAACACGTATTTCTTGGTATTGCCGTGAACGTGCCAGAACCAATCAAAGAGAAGCCAATCATCAGATGCAAGATTTGCCTCATGCAATTTTTCCCGCGCTTGCCATCTGTCACGTGCTTATGCTTGAAGTTCTGATTGGTTTATTCACTCCCTGCTTATTGGCTCGGCGCTGATTAAAATGATACTCTACTCTTATTGGCCGGCATGCAAAGTTGCTTTTTAGTGCCATATTTTACTGTGAAATCTCGATTACATGGTAGACGCCCGTCGCGGTCTAATATAATTGATTCTTTCATTGTTGCCTGTTCGCTGATAAAACACGATTGAAGGGGAAAATGTTTCATAATTTGGGGCTTAAAAATACCTTAGATTGAAAGTTTTGACTGTTGCCCTTTGTGGCGTCTATCAAAACAATCAGACTACTCGCTCTCCTTTTCCTTGAGCGATATTCAGCTCGGCTACGCCCCCTTGACTAATCTCTCATACTAAAAGAAACTCAGCTCCAGAGTTTTATTATTCAAAACAAATCAAAAACTGTGTCAAAACTGACTGGAAAGAGGAACATTCTCTTTGCTCAAGAAGTTTATTCTGTGCAAAAGAAATATATAAGATCTAAATTACATAGAGAAATGTGTCTTTAAATTAGCCTACTATGGTTGTGTAGTTCCAAAATTACCAGTGAAGTCCGACGGAAGCTTATTTTTAAAGAATTCTTACATTTCTTCACAGACCAAACATCGCTGATTACTATGTAGTCATATAGCATTTTTGTAAACTGCTACTTAAAACTAACTTTCGGCTGTACACCAACATTTGTATTTTATAACATGCCTACAAACTTCTTTTTAATAGGGAGCAAATTACTAGTAAAGAGAGCACGAGTCATGCGAAGTAAGTTTGTTTTTAGAACAATTTACCGCGAATACACAAAATTGTTTTCAATAAGGCAATGTTGTACTTACTTTAACTATATTACAAACTGAAAATTTATTGTTCTTTTACTGAAACGATGTTCTAAAAATAACCTTCCTTGTGAAAAGGCTGCTTCATATTGGGTACATTAGGTCACGTGCCGTGTCAGGTGATCTGTCACGTGACGTCACCAGGACTCATTGTTCAATGCATATACCAGCCCTTTACTGTTATGCAAACATTTTCTTCGCCGTTTTTTTCACCAGTATTCACCAGGTCTTCTCCGAGCCACACGCGTAACTCCTGGCCGGAAGTCACGTAATGTGGATATGACGAATCTTCAAAGATTAGCTCCGGTGAGTTGAGGTCCACTTCGGGTATGTCGTACCACAGAGATGCTTTTTTATCTTTCAGAGACAGTTCCTTCGGGTAGAGAATGCCATTATTTTTCCCAGTTGTTATGACAACGTTGAACGGCATTGCACCGTGCACGGGATGACTTCGAGAGCAACCCCACTTCCTGTTGTACTGAGGCGCGCTGTCACATGACACGCGGCCAGTCACGTGTACCAACTTGATTGACATAAGGAAGCCCTCCATTGGTGTCACAGCAGTCACAAATTTGTTGTCTCGAGAACCAAAGCAAACAACATCTTCAGTCAAGTTTAACCATCTGTCTGTTTTGAAAAATATCAATTGTTAGGTCTGTAGTGAAGTGACTATGAACGTATGCGTAAAATGTTTCTCGTAATGACCTTTTCTTGTTTTTGTTATAAATTTATTTATTTTGCTTGCAACCTCTTGTTTCTTACGATAGTAATGATTGATTGTTTGCCTCTTGCAAAAAGAATTGTTACTGTAGTTTTCCATATGGTTCTGCAAATATTGTTTGTTTTTCAGTTGGCCATTGTACTAAACTATTTTGGCACCACGCTTTGGACATGCAGCATTTTAACCGACCTCTGTCTTGCTATTTGAACTGATAAAATTGTAACCTTTGCCGCCAAAATCATGGTACTAAGATTCCCAAATTTAATAACTTACAGGATCAAAATTGTATGTTAATTTTCTATTAACAAACATCGCAAGAAAAACGATAGATTAAATAAATAAATCGAGTTATAATTAATGTTAATAGCTTTTGAAAGCTGGACTTCAGTTCTGTTTACATTTCGACCAACACTCTGGATTTTTCCAAAGACACAAACAGCCTATTTTCTTAGAAAATTGTAGTTGATTATTTTTGCGTGCTATTTTTGTAGAACTCCAGGACGCCCTGCAGTTACGAAAAATCGAATAATTTGTTATGATAAGGAAATCCGAAAATTGTGGAAAGTTAAAATTTGTTATCCTCATGATTAGCAATCTAGAATTTTAAAACATCAGTTACTTTTATGTGCTCTCGTTCATGAGTTAAAAAGAAGTTGTGGTATGTCCAAATGATTGAAAAATTAAATCTGGACTTGGTTTGCGTTGAAGTTTGCCGTATGAATGTGGATTAATTGAACTTCTTTTGGAAACCGGCTCGAAACTGAAAAACTGTACGGTTTATTTTGCATACGCGGAAATATTTTCTTTAAGACAAGCTTTGTAATAACCCGATATTTTAAAATTGCTAAATGTGTAAAATGCGCTTTTGAAAATCGTTTCTTTTGTAAACTATTGGGGCAAAACAATGGTAGTACGGCGGCATACCTTTTTCATACGAGCGGCAAAACGTCTCAAAGTCTTGATAAAAGACCATGCGTTCACTGACCAAAACTCGGTTCATACTCTCCAAGAAATCCGCTTGCAAAAAATGAGAGTTGGTCCCTTCGCATAAAGACACAAGGCAAGCTGCAACAGCTAAAAAGGCCAGTACATTTGAGATCTTCATGCTTCAGGATAGGAAATTGTGACTACAGCTTCAGGAATGATCTGCTGGTGAATGATAGCGCACCCTTAAATTGGAACAACAGCGGAGAGGTCGGTGAAGGAATGCTTTTTTATGACATCAAACTTTTCGTAGATCGTGCAAATCGTGACTACAAAACACCTTTAATCTGTCCGAGAATGCAGGGGCAGAAAGTTCAAATTTTTGTGCTAAAACTGGGATCCTGTAAATAGCACATTTAAAGTGAGTGGGCGGTCGTTGTGAATAGGATCATCACCTCTAGCGCTTCGTTTTGTAAAAAGCAAATCCGATGCGGTACCTTTGAAATGTTTTGACTAAGCATAACTCGATCTTTGTTACATAACGATTCGAAGTGGATGCATTCTTTACTCTTAAATTGACTGTACAATCCTTGAAAACCTAACATAAGAGATTTTAGAAATAGGAAAATAAAACAATGTGGGAAATTTGTTGAAGCCTAGTTTACAATGTTTGGAAGTCGATCTACTGGTAATATGTTTCAATTTCGAGGTATCATACATTTGAGAAATATACTCGGCCGTCTCCCTTAGCATACACGAAGATTACATCGTCGGCCAAAAAACCACGCTAACACAGCACCTTTGAAGAATAAGAGGTTTACATATTGAAATTACTTAAGGTATTATTCGTTCAATTAATTTTTTACAGTGCTCTCGATATTTTGTCGGTGCTCTTACCAGATGTTTTGTTTTCTGAAGGGCTAAGCTTCTTATGAACTACACGGGTTAAAAGACTAGCTTCTCAACACTAAGAAGCCTTCGGCAGAAAAATCACCGAGCACACTTTAGTTAATTTGCGTTTTTGCCAATTCGCGATTAACTGTGCTAATCTAGAGAGCCTATTTAAATTTCGAGAGGATAACCACTGATAAAAATTTGTGTTCTAATTCTAGTAAACCAGACTTACGCAGTTAGCCGAAGTACTGAGAGGGCGATTGGGCTACGCTTAATCGGCGTAAAAGCTTCAATTACCCCCACGAATACCGTTGAAAAAGTTAAGAAAAATGTTCTTTTTGAAGGAAAATCTCTACGACTACCTTGGCACTGAGATCTTAATATCAAAACGGGGCGAGACTTTTACGGTGTGAAATCGTTTTTCTAATCCTGGTATGTGAGGTTCAATGGTAGAGTGAAGGCATTTTGGGTCGGTTCCATTGAAAGCAGGAAACAAGAAGATTAACATATTCTTTTTTTTAATCCGTTGACAGGTCATGGTTGAGCTTTTTAGACTGATTTATAAACAGAAAATAAATCCGTACACGCATACTTCAATTTTCTGGCACAATGTCCAAGCGATTTCTCAACGGTACAATCTAGTAATGATTACCGTGAAGAAAAGCAATAGAATTAAGTATAGAGAAAGGCAGATAAAAGGCATAGGAGCCTTTTTGCTATGAAGGAAAAAGTGATGTGCTGGACCTTGGGGTAAATCTAAGAAAAGAAGAGTTGAAACGCAAGAAACAGGAAAGAAAACATTGCGCACGATTTGTGGTCTAGCGTAAACCTCTTGTAAAAGTGTTTCTCTGATTTTAAAATTCCATCAGCTTTTTCAGTTTCTGACACTCATGGTAGGTATATACTAAATCATCAACACAACTGATCAACTGCAAACATCAGGGTCAAATCCAGGGAGGTGCTTCCTATACGGGGAGCCTCCGCGTAAAAGGGGGTCCTTTTCCAGGTTGTAGATTTATAAAAAGGGTGAGGATTTCGCGAGCTGCAGTATAAGAAAAGGGTAGGGAAAACTTCCATCTAGGTATTTTAAAGGGCCTTTCAAATGTCTCGAATAGATCCCAGTGAACAATTAAGAAAAGAGTTGCAATGTCCCTCCTGTAGGTATGTGAAATAAAAAAATCTAAGTACCCCCGGGGATAAAATGACAAAATATTAATGGCAGAAAGTAGGACGATGTCATGCTACATACCGGTCAAAACACGCTTTTCCCAAACCAACTGGAACAGTCTTTGTTTTGCCAGGGTTATTTGATTTCCGCTTGATGATTCGCCAGTTGAAGAAGCCGGAATGAGGTTTCCATTTGGCGAAACGATTAGAATGTCAGAAGAGTTTCGGAAGCGCAGTTGGATTAATTCGCATCTCAGCCATTCCGGAAAATTTCTGTTGATATAACGGTGTCTTTACTGCATTCTTGTGATCCGAATTTTATTTAACTCTTTCTCCTCCTCTCGATCGTTAACGGTTTAAAGTCCATTCCTGCACACTTGTGGTAGGTCTAAAAATTGTCCTTTATTCTTCATTAACCACTAACAAGTGCACCAAACGAGCCACTGAAACGCGCAAAGTGTATACGGCTTGTAAAAACAGCCATGTCAAATATTGACTAATTTACTCAACTTCCGTTTGGATACCACACTGCATGCACAAGTCAGAGACAATAAAGACTCCAAACACCCTTAACTGTGGAGAGCAGTCCCTGTCCTTGAATATGTCACTTTTCGTTAGATTATGTTTTTAGGACGATGTTAAACATGCAACTCGCAGAGTGAAGACTAAAACATTCTGTTATATTAGGTAATCTACTGATGCAATCATCGTTGCGTGTATTTTAAGCAAATTTTGTTTGCTTTGCCATAGACGTGTGTCTCCCGCATAGCTCACCCCAGCTGAGTAGAGTTTGCGTAATTTCTGGTAGGCGAGAAAGTTCCAACGTCGATCCCGCAAGCACGCGCCACAAAGAATACATGGTAGCAGCCTTTAATGCTTTTCGTTGTTTGAAGCGAGGCTAAAACGCTTACATGTGATACTTACAACTGTTTCTCGGCTTAAAAAAGGCTGCTTTAGTGGAAATTGCTGACGTTTAACAGACCTAAAACCCATACAAATTCCCTGCATGTGGGGGCGAGGTCTTTGTTTTTGGGTACGAATTCCAGCGCAAGCCAGAGGGCACGTGCAACGCTCAGCGTACAGTATCATTCAGCTTTTATCGCAGCGCCAAGATCAAAAAGCAATGATAACCGGATTTCCCACAACAGGTTATAAAGGAACTGCAGATAGAGCATTGAAAACACCGACAAATGTCCGATATTAGAAAGAAAAGAAGATTTGAAATAAGTCCTATCTTTAGATTTGCCCTGGAGTGTCATATCCAACTTAACATTGTAAAAGACCATTCCTTATGTGATGAACAAGTCCTGTCGATCTGCATCGCAGCGATAATAATTTGAGCAGCACTTTGTTTCGAACATGGGCCATGGAACTTATTTGTCTAACAACCTTTGAAGCTGGCTCTGGATATAACAAAAGAGAATTGTCTAGGCGTATTTTGCATGGTCTTTTGCCAGGAACTATTTTGTAATTGTTTGTAAGTGTGCCAGCAGGGGTATGTCTATGAAGGTCATAATTGCGCAGAAAACAACATATGTTGTTTGTGTCCTTTTCGTTCTAAGAAAAAAACAAAGGATTTACCAAGTGATTTAAAAAATTTGCTTCCAGAACACGGTAAATATTTAGAACACGTTTGTAGTTCTTTCTTCGTGTTTCCCGATTACGTGCCAGAGAAAACAATTAATCCCGCAAAAATAACAAGCTAGCATGCTGGGAATGCCTTCCTCTTCAAATTAAACGACAGTGTGCAATTCCTATTTTTGAACCCACAATCATGAACTAATTGAATAACATCTGAATAGTACAAATAGTTTGCAGCGAAATTTCGAAATGTGCACTTCTGGTTTGCCGTGCACAAAATGAAATTACATGGTAGTTTATTGTTATCAAGAGCAAAGATTTATCCCAAGAAAACACTTTCTAATTTTAATATTTGCTTATTTTTCTTGTCGCTGATTTGCATGGCTCTGAAACATTATCCATGACTTTCCCACCTTGATTCGTTACAAAGTAATTAGTATTTTTAGCTAATAACCTTGGCACTTAAGGCGTGAAATATGCTCAAAATATCGCCGCCTTTTATTTACCCCCCGTGCAATAATCCTCAGGACAGACAAATCCGTTGTCATCATATTTCAAAGGAAGCGTGAAAGCAGACGGATCTGCGTAGTTTGTCTACAGCTGATGAAAACATTTTAACAGTTCCAAGCGTAAATCGGTTTTAAAAGCGCAACCATTAAACCCCCCCGCCTCATTTAATACTGATACTTGTGCCACATCGACAGCCCGGTCATTCGGACGTTGCGCGCCAGGACGAAACCTTTACCAAATCAACATGGTGAGTTTACTTCTGCTGTTGGGAGCGATTGCATCGCTGTGTTACCAAGGCTCGATGGCGGGTAGTGGATGCTGTAGCAGATTTTCCACACATCAAGAAGGACAGCTAAGGAATTTACTACAAGAAGAAGCAGGCTCTCTGAGGCAGGGAATGCAGATGATGTGCCCAAAGATGCCAAGTAAGTCATTCACAAGAAACTGGGCTTTTTTTTCTCTGTTTGTTAGCCGTGTTAAAACATAGAAACCGCTATTGACCTGCATGTTTTTTTTCATCCGGTGAATCTCTGTTTGGAAGGCCTGTAATCCCCTCAGATTTTCTTTGGTGAAATATGTAATGCGTTTTGTTTTTGGAGCGGTGGAAAATGGTTTTGAGTACAGGAAAACGCCAGTTATGACTTTCGGAAAGGCAACAACAGCTGACAAATTTAGGAAATGGACAAAAAGGCCCTAATAAATTAGAGAAGGCTTAAGTTCCCCTCGAACAACCGAACATATAAAAATTTCTAGTGCGGCCTAAAGCAAATCTAGAGAGCTTTAAAAGCACACCTGAAAGTCTAAGCAGGCGTTTTAAAGCATTTGGAAGAAAACTGTCATTGGGTGCCCCTGTTACAGTTTTCGACTTTAGGTTTGCAGAAAAGTTTACAATATTTCAGTATTGCGTCATAATTAATCCGTCTTCTTTTAAACCAGCTTACGTTACACTGAACCGAAAAACCTTTCCATTTAGCAGCCTCCTCATGGAAATTTCCTTCTAACAAGTACAGCACAAGAATTTTCTAACTAAGAAATGATTTACTGAGTTTGCTTTGCATGATACAACAATCATTCCAAATTTGTTTTAACATACGCGTTTCTGAGCAACTTAATATTAAAACTATTCGTAAAACGCCAACTACAGTCAACTCTCGCCTTGCGGACACCCCGCTATTACGGACACTCGCTATTACGGACAAAATTCAGATCCCCGGCTATAGAGGTTGGACTGGATATGACTCCCGCTATTACGGACTCTCGCTAATACGGACACTAAACGAAGCCCCAAGCGTGTCCGCTATAACGAGAGTTGACTGTATTTCCTAACTGAGGCTGTGTTTTCACCAAGACAATTTTAGCTGATAAAGTCAGAAAAGTCTGGAAATACAGTGAAAACACTTTGTCTAGTGTTTAGCGAGATAACAATGCCAACTGTTTTCACAAGGAAAAACAACGGGTTTTCTCGCCTTTACGACAGGAAACTCACGCAGAGTTATACTACCTCGCAAGATGGTTTAACTTGTCCCAACAAATACCGCAGCCAATCGCATCGCGTGTAGTGACAGATGCCTGCCAAACAATCTGGCAAAATTATTTTCCAGACGCTCGCATTGTGGTACTTTCGACACAAAACCTTGTATGCTTGTAATCATGGCTCACGAATTGCAAACCTTTTCCCAATTCTTTCGCCGTTTCACAATTCCTCCGGGCCTTACCTGTTTCACAGCGTTGGCATGCACCATCATTTCCCGCATTACGGGCAACCAGCAGTTCTACAATACCAAATTCCTATGCCTTATGCAATACCCTCGACAAGCTCAGTAGTCTTGACTTACACTGCTTACGGCAACGAAAGCGAAAGCTCAACGGATGAAGAAAATGCAAAGCCAGGAGCTACGAATAGGAACCGTGGCTTCAACTGGACATTTTTGAAAGTTGCGCGGATTTGTAATTTGAATCTTTCGAGTTATTAGTGACTTCACTTTTTTCCAGTGAAAACAGATGTTATGTTTAACTAGCTAATGTCGGTCTGTAAACAAACACCCAGGAAGAATATTCAGCTAGTTAATCGGCCTAGTGAAAACACAGCCTGAGTAATCGCTCGAAAAAACAATAGCTCGTAGAGTTTATTTTGCTTTTTTTCACCCACTGAACGGTTATCATACATGGTTAAGATGAATCCATGTGTGGTACCCCTATCTATAAATTTGCAAAGGGATCGCGATGCGAAGCGCGTGCTGCTCGCATCATGAAAAAAATCGCGTACAACTTTTCGTCATAAAGCATCAAAAAATCATCATCTGACGCCACGATTATCTTAGGGTTTAAAACGTTTCAAATCCTACAACACTTTTTTTTTTCATATGCAACAATCATAGGCAAGCTGTAGGCTTGTTGCATGCAAAAAAGTTCTTCCACGATAAGCGGGCACTGCTTTGAGCGTTTGTCATATGACGTCACGGCAGACATATTGGTATTCCAAAACAAATAAGAAAAGGCGGCCATATTGGTGTACCAAGCCATTCCTCCGGGAACTGAACTCTATTTTTGCGCAAAAATCTTCTTTTGCTTTAGAAAACCAATATGGCGGCTGGTTAAGTAAAAACGCTCTACAGACTTGACGTTCCTTTTGATTTCAGGCAGGTGGCATAAACTCAATGTGACGAAACCCTGCTTTGGTACCAAGGATGACGATCCAGCTAAATTTACCATCCAAAGAGAAGGTTTTGTGGCCGCTTTCAAAGTCGTCCACACTGGAGGCCACGTGAATTGCGAGAAAGACGGCTCTCATGCAAGTCACACAAACCACGGTTCATTCGAAAGCAATTGGGGCTGCTCAACAAGCCACCCGTATGTCGGTACCACTCCTCTGGGCACTTTTATCACCACCCCGTCCAAACGCATCTTGTTTCCGCGCGAAAAGTACATCCGGGACAAGTCGAATTCCACCTGGTACGCACTTCCGGGATTCGAACCCGACTCGAAGTTCCTTGTATTCCACGACTTCTCCAACCCGGAATTTCTTCCCTACGGGCAAGAGCTACAAATATGGTACGGAGAAGACCTGGCAAATTCCAACGAGGTCGACAACGATGGGCAAACATGCGTCGAATTATTTGCGTGGTATCTCTAAACGGATTGTGACCTTAATTTTGAACTTTCACGCTATCTATTAAGCGCTGCCAGACGAATTCTATGTAACTTCCGTGGCAACTTCAGTCGTAAATCTTCGTAATCAATCCGAAGAATTCCAATTCTATTCGAACAATCCGAAAGAGCGGTCTCATCACTACCATCGGCGGTTGCGTCGTGCCCCCTGTCAACCGCTCCAAAAAACCGAATTTAGCCAATTCGGGGAATGGGTTCTGATAAAAATATTGTTTACTTGTTTCTCAACTGAACTATTCCGACCAAAGTTGCCACGAAAATGAGAGAATGTAACAGCGCTGAAGGTTTGGTACATACAAGGTTTCAGTTTCCTTTATTTTGGCTGTTTACATTTTTAATAAAGAAATAAATATTTCCCTAAAATGTAATCAATCTTTGATTTGCTTTAACTTTAAAATAATGGCATGAAGTCATCGAAATGCCGTTTGACTGAAGTATAGCGCTGATTTTTTATTCTCAACTGTTTAAATTTATCATCGATTTGAATTAAAACGTGATTAGATGTTTGCTGTAATAATTCGCGATTTCTCAGGTTTGAGATCCAAACTAGTTTTAGAATAGTGTAAAATAGCTCCACGGGTTGAGACAAAATAAATAATCTAAAATAAAATTAATTGACTTCTACTTCTTAGTTGTAAATCATCAACGCCTTACGTACAATTCCCATTGTCAGTAATGAAAAGATAGTGCTAGTATCATGGCTTCCGTACCTAACATACTGAGATAAATTCATTGAGGACCCATAACAAAACTGGCCAAAATAACTTCCTTAGATGGGTCATCATAAGACTTCTGACAGGGATCCTCTCTTAGGGTCAGGTCATTACGTCCTGGAGTGGGAACTCAACTCATTTTTCTGGCGTAGAAATCCTAAGAAAGGGGAGGGGGATAGGGGGGTCTGAAACACCCCCCCCCCCCCCTCAACACACACACAAACACTTCCCGCACCTTTTACTCCATCGTCCCGTTTTCCTTTCTCTTTGTTGCAAAATGATTTATCTCAATTTCTCCCAGTTCCCGCACATCTTTGGTATCCCGCTTCCCACCCTATCTTCTCCCGGGCTCCCGCCCTCAAGTTCCCCCTCCTCCCCCTTCAATATAATACCTTAAAATCCCGAAAATGTGTCCTGGGCCTAGATTTTCTCAAAGTCACTTTCGGGGAGGGCTTATATATGGGGGCGGGTGGTGGTCGATGGAGCTTTGCGTTTCAAAAATCGCTGGGTTTCTTGCTGGGCGGGATATTGCAACTGAAAGTTTTTGGCGCATTTAAGAATACCACACAGTAAAACTCTCTAAACATAACGATATGCATCTTAAAACAAGTCCTACTTTCGCTCTGAGCATTCGTTGACATCGCAGGGGCGCAACCAAGGGGGGAGGGGGGGGGGGGGGACTTACATGTAACTCCCCGCGAAGGCTGAGTTTCATAGGCCGTAGTGAAAACTACTGAGTCTCGATTGGCCCTTTTTTTTTATTTCGGAAAAAACAAACAAACAAATGAATCATTTGCAAACAAATTGACTTCTTTATTCTACTGGCGATAAAGAACACAAACCGATTATTTCAATGAAAGACTGCTCATGGTTTATATATACATGTTCACAGTTCCAAAAGGATGATGAAGCCTTGCATAGACTAAAAAACTGCTAACGCTTATTTTCACAGTGTTAATTCAAAATACTCTGTTAATCTACTTTTTAGTAACCTATATTATTTACACATTTACTTTGTTTGAGGCTATGACTGATTACAATGGCAACACTTTGCCCCAGGTTAATTAAGATCCTCTACTGCCACAGATGATAGCCAAGAAGACTGTAAAAAGTAGCCTATTTACGCAGGGAAGAAAATTTTTCAAATAAAAGTGTTCAGAAAAAACGTTTCTATGGAAGGACATTTTTCCAACCAGTTCGCCTGACTGACCCAAATTTAATTCCCTGGAGTAATGGTTCATCCATGGGTAGGTGGTGGTGGGTGGGGTGGGGGAGGAAGGGAGGGCACTCCCATTTTTAAGGGGCAGTCATGCTAGTTGGAAAATGTGGACTTGGTTCGAGTTTTATTTGACCCCTAAAAGGTAGCATTCAACAACCAACACAAATATAAAACCTATGTGGAAATTTTAAAGATTTCATTCGAGATCGACATTCATTATCAATGCAATATGACCGCGTTCCTCAGTTGACGTCTTCGCATGCATATCTAAAAGACACCTTGGTGGGTGAGAATATTAGCTTTCTGTTCTGAACCAAAGTCCTCAATTTACATTCCTAAAACGAGAAGACGAGCATTCCCACTTAGTCCCCACGGTAGGTTAATTGTAATCTGCTATTTACCGTGTGTTTGGCAAACAGTGGAACGATACAAGGTGCCACGTAACGTATAGTATACTACTAAAAGAGTTTTGTCCTTTCTATATTTTACCCAAATCTTTCGTGAGTGTTAGCCAAGGGAGAGCGGCAGTTCTCACCGCAAAGTCTTGGCATTCCGTGACGTAACGTCGTGACGTCACTATGGCGTCTGCGCATAAAAAACAGGTTTTGGGCCTACTTGCGCAGAACTCGACTTAATTTCGGGAAGCTTGACTACATTAGAGCTAATAGGAGTACTCGGTTGGTTTCCAAACGCGATGGATAAAAACTTGAAATTGTTTTCGATCTCAAACAAGACGTCTCCGTTCGCTTTCTTGCTATCGCTTTCAATTTCTATCCTGGCAGGCGGCGGACAGGCGATAGAGTGCCTTCTTTGCGCGGTAATCTTAGCCTTGGCGGGTTCTTTGAATGGCAAACTGTTCCTTCGTAAGCTGGACTTTGAATTTTCCGGGGACCGCGGAAGCTCTTTGCGCGCGTTCAAAGCTTGCGTTGTTTTCCGGATTTCGTAGTCGTGTTCCCGCCTCAGCTGATTTTGTTCTCGCTGAAGTTGGTCCAACGTTTGTTGAAGTACGCTCTCTTCCTTTCTGTTAAGAGCCATCGCTTTCTGGACGCGCTGTTCGATGAACCATCTTGAGGTCTTGCGCAGCCGGGAGCGGGGATCCATTTGCACCAAAACACAGCTGAGAAGAAAAACGTGTTTAAGATCCCAAAAATTAGGATTGAAAACACTAGCGTATTCAAAATAATTGAACAGTTGAAAGTTTAAAAACTTAGCGTCCCTATTCCTTCTTGCAATTTATTCCGTGCGCAGCTAATCTCATATTTTCCTGCGCGGTTCCATTCCCAACAGTGCGCGCAAATCGCGCCGAGATTTTCGGAAAACGATTAGCGTACTGGATTCCCGATCATTGTGTTGTGTCCTTGGACAAGACACTAAACTCTCACATCACTTCTCTCCGCCCAGGTGTATACATGTAAATGGTTACTGGCGAATGTAATGCTGTGGTAACCCTGCGATGCACTAGCATCCCATGGGCTAGTGGATATACTGCCATGTAGTCATTTAATGCTAAGGAAACCGTGATAAGCTCCGGCAAGATGGGTCACATTAACCCGACGGATATATACTTCACTTTTCAGTTAACTTTTTAACGCAGACCCACTTGAAATAAAGTGAAAACACCATGGGAAAAGACGGTCGTTAAAGCGAAGAATTGCTTTGAGTCTCATTTGCTAAAATAAGCGTGAAGGAATCAGTCGAGATGCTGACAAGCTAGCGGAAATGACGAACGAAGTCGTTTTATTTTAAATCGAAATTTCCTCTGCATGAGAGAGTGAACTTAAGACTCTAACAAAGCAACCCTCTGCCCGCATTCTACTATGATAAACGATGTCCACTTTGTTCTCACCGGTTTGATCGTAAGAGAAAGAAGTTCGCGAGACGAAAGCTTCCCTCAGTGTTTTTCCACTCGAATATTGAAAACTATCTCATATGTTTCTGCTAGTTTAGCAAATCATTTATGCCACTCAAAAGATAGAGAAAGCAATTGCACCCTCATTTTGTTGCGTCTTTAATCACTTCTCTGCCTTCTAGCCCATAATCTTTTTTATCGGGCAAGCATTACGCAAAAGCGATAAGAATATCGAACCTTCATCATAAGAACTGGGCGGTTCTATCTAATAGCGCGATGGTGTTCAGCATATGATGGATTTTCAACAAGTCGGCGTGTTGTTAGCGCGTGTTTCACTGTAAACAAGTTTGTTATAGGACATGTGGAACAGTTAGTTGTCTGGCACTGGAATTCACTCATTCAGCCTGGCTGAAACTGGCAGAACGCCTGCTCTTACCTGTCAGTCACTCAGTCAAGTTGATTTCCAAGAAATGAAATTGATCCTAGACGAGCTTATTCGATGGAGCTCGTTTTCGCTCCTAGTGTCGACAAGAAATGATAATTATTCCGTCGCTCAGCCAACGAGTCAGTTTGATGCAAATTTTTAGCGATCTTTGTTCCGAATGGCTTTATGCCTAATAGCGCTTATTCTCTGCTTTTGCATTTGATCCTGAACTGTAATTAGAAGAACGCGGTACCGACGATTGCGGCCTGAATTGCCCGCATTGCGGTAAATATCCCAGATTTGCTCGACAATAGAAATCGGCCCGAAAGTAAGATTATGCGATCATAGCCTCCAAGTGTACTTCATACCTATTTATAGGAGTGCAAGATTAAAGATATTGAATGGTAAGTTTTACAGTGACAATGCGGGACCACTTGGTGCAAACATTGTATTGTACCCTTCCGCTTAATTGCATGGACTCACCAAGCGAACAATAAGCCCGTAATTAACTTTAAAATGGTCTTCATATCAACACTGTACAATAGCTGCCTTTCTTTTTGTTTTTTTTGTTTTGCTCAAAGTTATTTTGACCACGTACGGCACTGTAGCCTCTTTCTGGGTATGGGACAGTAACGGAGCAAATTCAGTTCAGGCTGCTGCTTGGAACTTTGACCCTGCGACCCTGCAGGGAGGAGGAACCAGCAGCCGTGGGGTCTTTCCTTGGAGGAGGCAGCGTGGCCTAGTGGTTAGGGCGCTGGACTTATAATCCGGAGGTCACGGGTTCAAATCCTCCTCCCCGCCACTAGATGGATTTGTCTTCGGTTGTCCCGAATTCAACTCCTCCACGCTTTGTATATAGCCAACTGGTCAGCCTCCTGCCAGTTGGGATTTTTAACAGGTCTTAACAAGTTTCTGTTTAATTTATAATATTTGTTTCACTATTTACAGTGTCCTCAATAAGTACAGCCGTGCTAAATACATTGACACCTAAATAAAGTGATTTTATTTTGGAATTTTTGATAGGGTGCACTGGCACAAAAGCTGCTTTGAGACCTGGCCGCTTTCGCCCTGGCATGTCAAGCGGTTAATAGCGCTTAATCGTGTATAATTATTACTATTTTTGAAACACTTTATAGTCGACGTAAAGTTGATTCAGATAACTCGCCGTAGAGAATTTGAAAAGCTGACGTTTCGAGAGTGAGTCCTTCATCGTTGGATTTTGTGTGTGTTTGTTTGCTAGAGTATGGAGTTATGCAATGTAATGTAATGTTATGTAATGGAGTGAGCATGGTAACAGATGATGCACGAAAAATAAATAAACTATTAAATAAGCGTTCGTTGATTCCATGGAGAGCCAAGGTTCCGATTTGAAAAATAAACATGATAAATTTTTGTTCTGAAGACTTGTGACTTTGAGTGTTGCCTTGATCGGTGAGCAGGTTATCAGAAAAGAATAAAGAAGCCTTCACCAAGAGAAGGACCGCAAACTACCAAGAATGACCGCGCCCAGAGACCGGGAAGATTAAAATACTATACGCCGCCGAAACAAAAGCCGCGGCTTGAAATTCGTCTTTGTTCGCAGGCTAGATTGTTGATGTTGTTATAACGTCTCTAAGATGGTCACAGAAGAGATCTTCTAGTCTCCTTCCTGTCTCTCCAATCTACAGAATTTTGAAAAGAGTGCAACAAAAACGAATCAGTAATCATTGCTCACCACTAGAGTTCTCAGTAGCTTTGTGGTTAGAGCATCCAAGTTCCTATACACTCTTTTTTACATAAGAACGTCTAATTTTGGGCCTGAGGCTGAGCGTTCTTATTTTTTTTACGATTTGAGGCTGAAAACGTTCTTAAGACGTTCTTTTAAAAGTTACATGTTATTAATAGTATTTCATCAGTTGAATCAATGCGGACGTGACCAGGAAACGTATCAAAGAGCATTGCTTTTGTTGGACTATCAATTGAGATGTTCTACATAGTGCATCATGCAAAAAGAAAACAACATTAATAATAGGATATTTCCTTTTAAAGGAGAAGTTCACTCCAGAATGGCCATTTATTTTCTTTACGCCAATAAAAAGGTTATACAAAAATATGTTATTCACCAAAATTTCAGCTTCCAACGAGCGCTAAATCCCTACGAAA